>LPNX010606781.1:435334-494994 GCA_001517045.1 Pseudotsuga menziesii | reverse complement strand
AAGCCCTCGGTCGAGATATTAAAACCTCGGTCGAGGTACATTTTTTTGATTTTGCCGAAATCCGCTTGCCAAAAAGTGTTACCCAGGTCCGTGGATTCACCCATAAACTTGGTTGAGTAAGAGTTAATTATATTTGATGGTTTGTAGTCTAATGTGACCTTATGGGTAAGCCTTAGACAATGATGCATTGTGTAATATGGGTAAACCTTAGACAAAGATGCATGATGTGACTATAGTAGGTACAATTTTGAACATATAACTTAATATTTTGTTTGTTATGTGATGAACTTTAACCTTAATGTTTGGAAGAATAGGAATTTAGATATTATCTCAGATTTTGGACTTGCTTGAGGGGATAAAAAAGATTAACTCAAGTGTAACAAGTGTACAACACGGATTCACTTCATGGTAGTTGTATCTTGTTATGCTTAAATGCATCTTGATTAAGATTTAAATAAGTTTCAGTTAAAAAGTGGTTAAAGAAACTGGTAACAATTTGTTTTTGTTTTTTCATATTAGTTTTTTTTCTATTAAATAATATAATTATATATTCTAGTCTTTGTTTAATAGCCACTTATCTTCATAAAACTAAGTGGTTGGTTGTGTTTATAGACATTCACCAACCACTTTATTTATGGCTGTGCTAGTTTAATTATTTGTTGTATTGAGGACACCATATTAAATAATGGACTTATAGTGTGCTAGTTCAGTGGTTTGATTTTCATTCGAATGAGTGAATTTAACTCATAAAATCTTGTATTTTTTGTTGTTTGTTTAATGATTTTAAATGCAAAAATAAAATAACCTGACATGAAAACCCCAAACATCTACACTCTGTAAAATCTAACAATGATTTTAGAAGTTTTGAAAATTCGGTAAAAATTTATGGCCAAAAAACCCAGCCAAAAATATAGGAAAAATCGTCCCAACCAAAAAACAAGAAACAGAGGGGAAAATCGTCACATAGACAACTCGTTAAATAATGGCCTTGTAGTGACAGTTATATATCTGCGAACAAATCCCGGCAGGCTCTGGACAACCACGTGGGACGAGAGACAGGGTAATAAAGGCACTTTAACATACAAAAGCGAAAGCAGCACTCGGATCACCTGTGCGATATGTACTCAATCTTTTCATAATTTCAAAGAGATTCCATTGTAAACATAAAAACGGCTCACCTAATGATAAAATTATTACAGACAAAGACATCTCACCTGATGCATGGTGAGGTAGCATAATTGGTAGATCACTGGAAACCCAAGTTCCTTCCACAAAGAATTGTATGATGAATGTGAACACTGGAACTTGCTAGCAGTCAACACACTTTGACTGTACGCCTAAATATCCAACACTGGAATCACTATAATGGGTGTCACATCCTTCACCGTCTATGTCGCAATGCATTGATGCTGTGATATTTCTGTCACAATATCGTCCTTGTACACACGTCTCTCTATTTTTATGTTCACATTGAGTGGAATCTTCTCTCGGATATTCCTACGCGTTTCAATCATTTATGCCCCACTCATGCTAATATATAAACATTAGCACCCAGTTAACCCACAGGAGATATAAGCATCCACCATGGATTTCAACCTGCTCAGATCATTTGCGCCTAAAATTGTAGCTGCCCTTTGCATAACATTACTTTTCTGCGGTGCCATGGAATTGGAAGCAGTACAAGCTCAGGACTTCGATTTCTTTTACTTAGTTCAGCAGGTGGAATGCAATATCGTTATTCTAGTAGAAAAACTACTCTTGAAAAACTGATCAAATTCGGGTATATTTTCGAATCTGAGCTTTAATGTCCAGTACATAAATAATGATATTTCATGTTGTGTACTATTGACTTGACAGTGGCCAGGATCCTATTGCGATAGAACAACTAGCTGCTGCTATCCAAGCACAGGAAAGCCTCAGTCGGATTTTTCGATTCACGGTCTGTGGCCAAATTACAACGATGGCGGCTATCCTTCTAATTGCAACACGAGCAATCCCTTCGACTCTTCACAGGTATACATAGAAATAGATAACCTAACAATGTTAAAAGTCAATTCATTTCCAAACTGCTGTTTGATTTTATTCGATTGGAATTACATGAATTTGTGTAAATCTGCGCAGATCAGTGATTTGAGAAAGGAGATGAACGAGGAATGGCCGTCTTTAGCTTGCCCGAGCAGTAACGGTATAACGTTCTGGGAACACGAGTGGGAGAAGCACGGCACTTGCTCTGAGTCTGTTCTCGCCCAGCACGATTATTTCGCGGCCGCCCTGCGGCTCAAAGACAGCGTCGATCTTCTGGGTGCGTTGGAGAAGGCAGGAATTCGTCCCGATGGTGGGGAATACAGTTTGAGTAGCATCCAGGATGCCGTACAAGCGGCTGCAGGATACTCAGCAGGAATTGAGTGTAATACAGACGAATCGGGAAACATGCAGCTGTATCAGATTTATTTGTGTGTAGATTCCTCTGCTACTACTTTTATTTCATGCCCTGTGCTCCCTTCGAGCAAGTGTTCTTCACAGGTCTTGTTTCCTTTGTTTTAGCAGCAGATGTGCATGCATTTGGGGACGAACAGTGTGATGCTTGATGCTTAATACTTCCGAGCATTCTCTATTGGATTTAATGAGAAAACGCTTGCTAGCGGATGCTTTATTATGCCTTATTATGTGTTTTTTTTTTGTGTAAGTTTCAGGTTAACTTCAAATTCATTTTCAGCATTCTCCGTGTACAACTTTCCATCGTTGTCGTTTGTTGTGGATAGGCAACGGTAAACTTCTTCTCGTTTACCGTTACTGCATTTTCTTTATTTGCAACATGGGAGCTCGGTTACCGTTAATGCATTTTTTTTTATTTGCCGTTACTGCATTTTCTTTATTTGCAACATGGGAGCTCGGTTACCGTTAATGCATTTTTTTTTATTTGCAACAAGGGGAGCATTTACCGCTGAAATAATAAATGCCATGGCAGAGGCAGAGGACACAGACGCCAAAATGCCGTTGGATCCAACTACGTTGATGATCCCTACTGGCTACTGCCCTCTGCCATCTTATGGTGGTCAATATACACTCCACGGAAGAAGCAGCAGCGGTGGATTGGTGGCTGTTTGATTTTGTTTCTTAAGATTTCATTAGCACTAATGCATCTGCAATAGCATTCAATCCTATGTTACTTGATACATATTGATAATGGCCATCGGACAATTACATATTGAATTACATATATATATATATAACTCATTTTTCAATATAATTTATTATTTTATCTTTATTTTGTGGCTCATTAAAACACATTATACCCAACTTTCAAGATAATTTGTTATTTTTCCTTATTTTGTCACTCATTAAACCACATTGTGCCTGGCTTTGAAATTTAGCTTTGTCATAATTCAAAGGTAATTATTATTTAGAAAATTAAGTTTAGCTTTTCATACATTGATTATTAAGACCATCTATATTTTCAATTTAAAACTATGCTCATTATGTATATCCTTTCAATGCAATATATATACAGTGATAATGGGACTCTATGTTTTCTATTAGAGGTTAAGTCATCATTGGTATATTATATAAATTTCAATGCAATATATATATAATTATAATGGGACTCTATGTTTTCTTTTAGAGATTAAGTCATTAATGGTATATTATATATATTTATTGTTATTAATATTATAACTATTATGATCACATATACAATAATCCTCCTTACCTTTATGATGTCTTCTCTAATCAACCTGTACATCAACGTCTATGCACTATGGTTACATGTCACTATAATTCTAAACGGAAAGGTCAAAAAGGTTTAGAGAGGGTTCAAAAGGCATCTAAGATTCATCTGTGAGGCATATGAGAGGCATTAGAGGGACGAGGTATGGCTGAGGTTGTGGGCAGAGTACCCGGAGCCTTTAACATTACAACCTTCGGAGCCTTTAACATTACAACCTTCGATAGAAGGACCTTTTTTTTTAAATGTTGTGATGAAGGATTTTACTAAACGCTTGGTAATGACAGAATCATCTCTTGACACATTATGAATTTTAAACATCCAAAACCCTCAATAAGACCACTAACCATTGTGACCCAAGCTACATAGGTATCTTATGATTTGTGATGTACAATCAACACCTATCCATAATGACATTATCCATCATGACCTCTTAACACATGTAATCAGCTAACACACTAACCCACAAATACATTATAACCAATAAAACTATTTAGCAACTAGAGATACTGACCATCATCAACCTTTGACTACTTTGAACCACTAAAGAATGATCCCCTAATCCTCTTAAAGCATTAATCCATATCGGCATATATGTTTACAAATGTTGTGTATTAGTAAACATAAGTAATCATAACTAACACCACTAACAATTCAAGACCACTAAACATTACTCCCATTGTCGACCATATTGACTAGTTTTAACAATCTTGACTAATTGAACATTTTGACCATCATTGGCCACATTAACAAATTTATTTCAGATTAACATTGAATCCCTCAATCTATTCAATCCTTAAATACATTAAACCTCAAACACACTAAACACCAAATACACTTTGATCAATAGTCAAGTTATGACCTCTAGGACAATCACCCTCAAACATCTTATGACATAAATGTCTCTATATGTTGTTGTTTATACTATGTGCTGATCATCATTTGTACCCATCTGCATCGTTGAGTAGTCTGTCAGGTATTGGCATGGAAAAATTCCCTTCAATCAAAATGAGAGCCTGGTTCCTGTAGTCCTTATAGGTATCTCGTGTGAGACTCCACTTGTATTGTAGGTGTTTTCGATGGGGTTATGCTCTATTAGGCCGATGCCTTGGGTTTTGTTTTCCATGATGGAAGGTTGAACCTGGGTTAGTCGAAACATGAACTAAAGTCTACTGCAATGGCATCCAAACAATTGTTGCATCAATATCATCTTAATTCTCTATTTAGGACACGCTTGCAACCATTATGACAATTGTACCCTTATCGTGTCCTTTGGTAAAACCTAAGCATGACAACAAAATAAGCAATTGATATTTTTTTGAAGGCAATTGATAGTATTGTGGCAAGCATAAAAAATGAAGCATGATGACAAGAAATAAAAAAGTATACAATTGCACATCTAACATCAATAAGTTTCTTGTCTACAATAAGCTTATTCAATGTTAATGTCACATTTAAGACATTATAGATTTATAAAGCATGTCTATTCTTCTTATTTCTTCAATCGTTGACATATGTTTTGTGATAGCACATTGTAGTAGAAAATACAAAAAATATAAGTATTGATGAGGATAACTATATTAAGGAATGGTGACTCTTGCAAATGTTTGCTTAACAAAATACTATATATAATCACCCAATTGTGATATTGTCAACAAATCTATTGATATAGATAGCTTGATCCAATGCCCATTGCCACATAAAGAACAAAATTTCTATTGGAATCATACCAAAAAAACTAAAACATTATTGTTTCTAGGGCAATATTTAATCTCTTGAACTAGATGCCTAACAATTATCTCAAACAAGGACTTGATTGTCCAATATTACTAGTCAATTTGCCACAACTTTAGCATCACCAAAAACTTAGATTCGTCAGAACATAAAAGAAATGGGGATACAAATAATTAGAACCACATAATAGGTGAGAACAAGTTTGAAGGTCATAATCCCGGAACTCTAAGAAATTTACGCACTTTATTTTTTTCTGATATTGAATATCAACATTGTCCTGTTTGCCACGAAGAGAATGAAGCATGGGACCCTAGATATTGTTTATTGTGCCCTCAGCTCAAGTATTTGCATGCACCAATGGTTGGTGAGTCCTAGGTGAGTGCATTCAATCCACTCCACCGCCAAAACAATGAAGCTAATGAAACACTATTCGTGATAAACTAATTATTTAGATAAGCTTCAAGGGTTAGCTAAATTGGTAAGACGTGCGCACACTTTTTTGGGTTGGTTTGAGGGGAGGTTACGAGTTCGAGCCTTGAGTTCTCTGGGGTTAGGCCCCACACTCTATAGGTTTGAGAGGAGGTTAGGCCCCACACTCTATAGGTTTGAGAGGAGGTCATGAGTTCGAGCCTTGAGTCCTTTGGGGTTAGGGGGTTAGGCCTTTTGCGAGAATCTTTCCATCTGAGTCCTTTGGTGTTAGGCCTTCTGCGAGAATCTTTCCATCTGAAAAAAAACTAATTACTTAGATGTTGTAATTTATAATTTTTGGTTGTAAATTTTCTTCAATGTCAATACTCACAGTGTAACCCCATGGTAATTTAGAAGAAAACATATTTGAAAAAAAATGAAATAAATATATTTTCAAACAGTGTTTACGGTTTGGGATTTTGGTAAAAGTCTTTGTATGTAATAAACTCACCCAAGAAAATGAAAACATATTCTCTCCCTAACGGTTTGGTATAATAAACCAATTTATAAGCTTATGATAAAATAACACCTCAGGATAAGTTTAATTGTAACAGTCATAAAGGAAACTTATTTGAAGATTCGGCCAGTACCAAGACTTCTGTTTACTTTGAAGTTTTGAAAAAATTCTTCGAACGTAAATTCCTACGCGTTTTGATCATTGAATCCTGATATTCACCCCGCCCTACGCGTTTCAACTATTTATGCCCGATTCGTCCTATATATACATTACAGATCAGTAGGAGGACATATCAGCATCCGCCATGGATTTAAACCTGCTCAGATCATCTGCGCCTAAAATCGTTAGTGCCCTTTGCATAACATTCCTTTTCTGCGGCGCCATGGAATTGGAAGCAGTTGAAGCTCAGGACTTCGATTTCTTTTACCTTGTTCAGCAGGTGGATTCCAACGCAATTCCAGTAGAACAATTACACTTGAAAAACTAATCAAATTCGGTATATTTTCGAATGTGAATTTCTTTCTTCCAAATAAATAATAATATTTCATGTTTGTGTATTGATTTGACAGTGGCCAGGATCCTACTGCGATAGAGCTGCTAGCTGCTGCTATCCGAGCACAGGAAAACCTCCGTCGGATTTTTCGATTCATGGTCTGTGGCCAAACTACAACGATGGCGGCTATCCTTCTAATTGCGACACTAGCAACCCCTTCGACCCTTCACAGGTATTCATAGAAATAGATAACCTAACAATGTTAAAATTCAATTCATTTCCAAACTCTTTGATTTTATGCGATTGGAATTATATGCGCAGATCAGTGACTTGAGAAAGGAGATGAACGAGGAATGGGCATCGTTAGCTTGTCCAAGCAGTAACGGTATAAAGTTCTGGGAACACGAGTGGGAGAAGCACGGCAGTTGTTCCGAGTCTGTTCTCGCGCAACACGATTATTTCGCAGCCGCCCTGAAGCTCAGAAACACCGTCGATCTTCTGGGTGCGTTGGACAAGGCAGGAATTCGTCCAGATGGTGGGGAATACAGTGTCAGTAGCATCCAGGATGCAGTACAAGCTGCTACAGGATACTCTGCAGGAATTGACTGTAATACAGACGAATCAGGAAACATGCAGCTGTATCAGGTTTATTTGTGTGTAGATTCCTCTGCTTCTAATTTTATTTCATGCCCTGTACTGCCTTCGAGCAAGTGTTCTTCACAGATCTTGTTTCCTTTGTTTTAGCAGCTGATGCACACGCAGTTGCCAACGAACTGTGTGATCAGTAATACTTCCGAGCATTCTCTATCAGATTTGATGATAAATTGCTTTCTAAATGCTTTCTAGCGGATGATTTCTGCTCTGTTGTTTGTGATTTACAGTTTCTCATGAACTTTTAATTCATATTCAACGTCCTCCTTACACTTTTTCATCGTCGTTATTAGTCCCTACGATCAGTCATCGTCGTTATTAGTCCCTACGATCGGTCAGGCAGGCCGAAACCATTGCTTTAGATTTTGATTTTCAAATTAAGCTCTCGCCGCACTAACATATGTGCAAACACACTTTACCAAATCGAAAGTCTCTATAACAATTATGAAATTCTAATTTTCAATTCCAATGTTCATGATTGGTCAACACCATAAATTTCTATAATGAAATTGTTATTTTCAATTCGAGTATAACCATAAATATCTTTCACCAAATTGCTATTTTCAATTCCGGTATTCATGTCTCCGATTGTTTGAGACCATAAATTTCTATCACCAAATTGTTATTTTCAATGTATCTTATTGGTTGAGACAATAATTTCTATTATTTTTAATGATTATAAGACCAATTGAAGGATTAATGAAAACCAGTGAGGTTTTTTTTCTTTTTAAATCAATCCAATCTCATCATTGACCCAACTACCCCGAATACCCTTATACATACTTTACCGAATCTAATTATTATTATTATTTTTTCATTTCAATGGCTTGATACGCTATTTCTATAATATAAATATAATCCACTCGATGAATCAAGTTTAATAGTGTGGCAGCTAGAGCATTAAAATCCAAGCCTTCAATCAAACCAGAAAAGATCTAGCTTGATATTTAACAACAATTCTATAGAACAATTCTAATGTATTTTTCTTTTATGTAGAAGAAAATGGAGCATAGACATTTTTTCTACACATATCCACTGATCTATTACCACCAATAATGTTAGCTACTTATATACAATAAGCTTTGCTTTAAGATAGATACACAATTTTAGTCACACTAACCCATAGAGGGGACATTTATAATTTATTGTTCATAATAATAAATATCATTACATATTTAAATACAATAGACTACTCATCTTTAAACAAAGAATATCCAAGCACATGGTTATATAATAAGGATTTTCCATCCAATCATAAACACTTTATCTAACATATACTCTTTGAACTAAGACGTCACCCCCAAACTAGTCTCTGAGGCCACTAGGGTGAAAAGAACTCTCACAAACTTCTTTCTCTCTACCCAGAACCCATTCTTCTCTCTATGCTTATCCGAATGCTCATGCAAAGCTTTATAGAGATCTCACTTAGCTCTGATTATCTTGGCTCCAACAATACCTATCCCACACAATACCTTTCTAGTTGAGCAATTCCCTTCGTCGCTCCACGGTTCTCTTGGGGGATGCGTCATGCCATGTGCTTCTAGGGTGTGTTAAAGTATTGTAACTTTGGAAGATATTCCAGATGTATTGATTGTGTTCCTCCTCTAGGAGATGAGTTTGATCTTGTTAGAGTCATTGAAATAATCAGTGTAAACCTCCGAATGTAAGTCGGGTCAACAGTACCTAAGTGTCAATATAATAAATGCTATTTTCGGTGTCTTACTAGACAAGTCGGCCCAGGAAGTTAGACGAATCAGCCTTGTTAAGTTAGAGGTCAACTCAACTGAAGAATATAAATAGGGAGGATCTCCCATTCATTTGTATTTACTCACTCAAGCTGTTTTGCAAGAGAGAGAAAGATTAGTGCACCATAAAGAAGAGAGAAGTAGGTGTCTGGGTTTTATACTACTTTGGTTGAGTTCTATACTGAGGAAGTTTTGTTGGGTTCTATCCCTTGTGGTTTCCCAAAGGAAAATATTTGTGTTCTTGTGTTCTTATGTTTCTGTGCTTGTTGTTCTTTCAGCGATCTACTATTGCCAATTTGTTTTAAGATATCATTTAAGCAAATTAAGAAAATTTAACATGGTATCAAAGCCACCCTGAAATGAAGCACTGCATAGTTAGGGTTTTGTTACTTCAAACAAATCCCTCAAAAGATCGACCAGAAAACATGGTTCTCTCAACTCGCCCCTGAAGAGCGCATCTTTTTGTGAAGATAACTGAATTTCGAGAAATTTCGGTTTTGGACCAGTGACTACTCTCGGGACAAACTAAGGCTTCAGTTTTCCTGAGACTCCATCATCAATATTAGAAAAAAGGAAGATACAGTCTACCTCTCCCTAGGGATGCGCATATTCTCCATCACTCAGCTCTACGAGTGATCCCAACTAAAAAATTAGGGTTTTTGCATCAAACCCTTGGTCATCCAGAAGGAGTTCATTCAGGAGTTGTCTTCTTCAAGTAAGTGTTATTCTTCTTTATTCCACTTGAATTTCTCAGTCTAATAAAGATTCCAAAGAATACCAAGCTAGATGTAAAGCTTGAAGGTGTTGAAAACTTCAAAGCATCGAAGTATAGGATCATGCTGATCCTACAAGAGAATGATCTAGATAAATTTGTAAAGGAGGAAGTAAAAGAACCAAAAGAAGCCGAAGACAAGTCCAAGTATAAGAAGAATATGATCATTGCTAAAATGGTCATAGATGACTCCATGAAAGATAACTTGATTCCTCAAGTATCCTCAAGGGAGACTCCAAAATAAATGTTTGATGCTCTATCTGGTCTATTTGAAGGAAGAAACATTAATAGGAAGGGGTGAATCCATGAAGATGGGTGTCTATTTTGGGGGGTCTTATGAGAAAATAAATTTGATTTTTTCATGTTTTTCAACTTTGGACGAACGAAAGTGATATTTTCATTTAGAATTTCACTTTCAAGTACAAATTTTTTTGAGAATTATGTTAGCTTTCTATTCATAATTTTTTGATTTTTTATTATTGAGATTTGATATGTCGTTTTGGAAAATGTTTGGCAGTGTGTCCTTATAAAATGAAAGGACTAAAAAATAGTCATCTTTGGTTGCGCCTGTAAAATCTTTGTTAAAGTCGTGTTTTGCAAAAAACAAATATGCTACGACAATCTACACACAATATACTATTGTGATGACTATAACTTTGTAACCAACGGATCTATATACTAATTATAATATTTTTTTGAATTTGATCAATGGGAAAACCTTGTCGGTTTTAAACATGTTTTTCGTTGCGCCACTTTTCTCTCAATTGACTATAAAACTTAAAAATCTACAAATACCCTTTTGAAGTAGACACTCCAATTAAGTGCACCATATTTGTTTCAATTTTTTTGGTGGTGTATTTTTAAAGTTATATATTTTTCATTGCACCGCATTTTGAAAAAGATGAAACTAAACTCGACACATATTAAGAAAGAAAAAAAATAAAAATATCGGATCTCACCTATACACAACAAAATCTATACCTACGGAAAGTAGATTTAATGACGAAAATAAAGGTATCAAGTCCGATAGTCGATTTGTAGTGTAAGGCATCCATTTTACCTTCCGAAAATGGAGAAACCTGAAAACTGTGCAGGTTACAGGTTTCAGAGATTATTTGGCCGAACAATGTTTTTTCGTAATGGCGACATTACAAATAAGGTTGTTCGGCCAAAAACTAAGTGCAAAAAAAAATTCGTTAGCAAAAAAAAATAATCGTATAAATAAAACGAAAGAGCTTCATTATTTTCACACCTCCCTCATTATTTTCGCACCTCTTCATTTCGTATAAGTAAAACGAAAGAGCCTCATTATTTTCTCACCTCTTCATTTCGTATAAGTAAAAGTATTTTTGAAGGAGTTTTCAGAGGAGATTTCTTTTGCCAAAGAGTTTTTAGAAGGTATTTTTCCTCTTATTTATAAACCAGGGGTACATTCAAAGAAGTTTTTCCCAAGGCGTTTTTGTCAAAGATTTTGTGTTCTAAAGTAATTTTGAAAAGAAGTTATTTCTTTGCAAGAAGTTTTTTCATAAAGTATTTTTCCAAAGTATTTTTCCAAAGTAGGTTATTTGTTTGCAATGGGTTTTTATCCAAAGAGGTTTTTTTTTTTTCAAAAAGTTTTTTTCCAAGGTATTTTTGCAAACTAGGTTCTTTGCAATGGGTCTTTTCCAAAGAGTTTATTTGCAAAGTATTTTTGCAAATGAGTTTTTTTTTCCAAAATATTTATATAAGTTGTTTTTTCAAACAAGGGTTTTTTTCAAAGAGTTTTTTTTCCAATTGTTTTATAAAGAAAATTTGTTTACAAGGTGTTCTTATTTTTTTCCAAGGGTTTTTCAAAAAGATATTAAGTAATCATGGGCAATAAAAGAAACCGTAACAAAAAAATGATCGTAAATGTGATGACGATGCTAATAGGGAAAAACAAAGACTCAGAAATATAGCCAAAAGAGCAAGGGTTGCAGAAACAGAAAAAATAAGTGAAGATATAAGAACATATTTACATGACAATGTTGATGAAATGGAAATTGAAAATAGGGTACAAGAAGAACAAATGGAAGTTAAAAAGACCATTGTTGACGTAAATAGTGATTTACATGTTAATGTTGATGAAGTCAATATTGAATATCAAAACCAAGATCCAGAAATTGGACCTAGTATGTATATATCATGTATTTTCGAAATTTATTTTTTATAATGTTTTGTATTTTTGGACATATGTTAAATTTAATTTAATTTGATGTATAGGTACTTTCACCACTGATCATGAAATGTTGGAAGACATTGATTGCGACAAATATGGAGAAAAATTACCCATACATGTTGCACGATATTGTGCTACAAAAATTTATGATGATATTCTCAAAGATTGTTCAATAGCAAGACAAGCGCAAATTTTGAGATGTTTATTGTTGTCCAAGAAGTTAGAAGGTGCTACGTCATTATTGGGTATTCACAAGGCGAAAAAAGAGTGGAAACCGAAACATAATGTGATAGAAAATATAGGTGATGCAATAACAAAATTTGGAAAATCCAGAAAGAAAGATACCAGTGCTGCATGTAGAGCAATTCAGACAACAATTGTTTCAGCTAGTATTAGACAAAAACGTTTGACAACACAACTAGCACAAGCAATTGGAACATCAAGAATGAAATTATACAAACATAGCAAATTCAGAATGCAAATAGATGAAAATGATGAACTTGCTTGTTGGGAAATTATTTGTAGACAACCTTACAAAGATAGAATGGGGGAAGGTGTTAAAGATATTGTATAGAAATATTGGAACATGCTTGAGTTTCACCAAATTCAAGGGATGTGATACGACAAATAGTATCACGAAATATATATGAAAGCCGTACAAAACATATAATGGAAATGACACAAGTACAATTGTTCAATAAATTCAAGGAAGATCATTGTGGAATTAATATGTCGATCACTACATTTGTGCAACAAAAACCATGGTATGTTAGACCTATTACTATATGTGACACATGTTGTTGTCGTTATCATGTGCAATTTCAATTATATTATGACACGTTTCTTGAATTTGGTAAAATGTTTTGGACAGATTCACCACCTCCGCCCACAGTACGTGAATTCATATCTCAAACCCCATGTGAAAGAAATCACGATGAAGTATTTTATAATAAGAAACGTGTCAATGGAAAACATTGTCATGGTTGTGGAAATCTTGTTTTATTCCACAATAAATACCCTATTGATAATGATCAGTCGCTTTCAAATGTAAGCGTCAATTGGAGAAGATATGAATACACCAATTATTCTACAAGTTCTAGTGATGCACATTCCAAAAGAATTGAATTGTGAGAAGATAAAATGTGTGTGACAGATTTTCTCAATAAATTTGAAAGTGAAATTTATAAGTACACCAAGCATTCACATAGAGCACGATGGAAAGACCTTCAATTCAAACATTCCTGTGAAATTTTTCCAACTGGAACAATTTTGTCTATAGTTGATTTTGTAGAAAACTACACATTTTCTACACAAAAAGAGATTCAAAGTGAATACTATCATTCTGACCAAGTTTCAATATTTGTCCATGTTCTATATAGACATTCTCAACAAGATGTTGATGGCATTGAAAGCACGTGTGACAATCGAGATGTGATTAAAGAATATCACTTTTATATCAGCGATGATCGTACACACGATACACATTTTGTTCAACATTGTATTGAAAAATTATTCTATGATTCACTAAAAAGCCATAAAGTTGAATTCAATGAACATTGGATATGGTCGGATGGATGTGCGGGACAATTTAAATCTTCACAATCATTTTTTTGGTTATGTCGACTTCATAAAGCAATGAACATTAAACATTGCTGGAATTTCTTTGAAAGTGGACATGGAAAAGGTGAACATGATGGTGCAGGAGCATGCGTAAAGAGAGCACTTCGAAGATGGAAAACAAACCATTCTTCTAAATGATTTCATTCAGCTACAGAAGTTGTCTAATGGTGTAAATCAAATCTAAGCCATGATTGTAGTCAACAACCAAAAGATGTGTGCAGGTATATACATTATTTTTTAAATTTATATTAATTGTCAATTTAAAAAAATGTATGTACTAACATTGAAGTATTTGTACACTAACATTAAAAGTTGCCATTTGTGATTTATCATTTATTGTGTAGGTTTTTTTGTCTTGTTGGGGTCCAAGATATAGATAGATCAATGCCATATGAGGCTAGCACCATACATGGAACTAGAGAAATTCACTCTATTCAAACAAAATCCTTCTAAAATGTGTTTGCATTTGACAGTAGAAAGCAAACATGTTTTTTTTCATATTTGCAATGAAAATGATGAAACTACAGGAGTTTGTGAAAACATAATGAACAACTACGTAAAACATTGGAAACACACAGAGATTAATCCAAAAGGAAAAATGCCACTAGCAAACATAGAAGAATTAGAATAAGAAGAAATAAAAATATCATCTGATGGCGATAGAATTTTAGATATTGTTAGAGATGGTAATGATGTTGTTGATTGTTCAATATTGTCCATCACCTTATGTTTATATAGTCAATTTAATTCACTTAACTCCAACGCCAATTGTAATTTGCACAGGAGATATTTTCGCTGTGATTGCACCTTCAGACAACAACGAAGACGTAAAATATTATTTGATGTGATGCACCGAAGGAAAAATGAAGTTATTGGAGGACTACAATGACAACGGATTTACATATGAAAGAGGATCCATCATTTTAAAAGGCTATTTTTTGCAGCAAACCCGTATGATTGAAAATTATGTCTACTTTCAAGATTATGAACCTGATGTTATATGTTGTCAGTATAGTCATTTAGTATGTGCATCTCGAATAAAATTAGAACAAGTTGTATAAAAAAAAACCTTAAAAAATAAAAAATGGAAACTGTCCAAATATGACCATGAACGGATAATTGAGGATGAAATTCCATTGCGATGTTTTTAACTATATCATTTCTTGTTCTAATTCTTGTTCTATGTTAATATTGGCTATCATATCAGTCATTTATTAAAATTCAAAATCAAGTTGTTAATGTTACCTTAGTAATAAAAAAATATTAGAATTCAAAATCAAGTTGCTTTAATGTTACCTTAAAAAATTGATGGATTGAGCTATAATTTATTAGAATTCAGAATCAAATTACTAATTTTACTTTATTAATAAAAAATATTCCTATCAAAACTTCTTAACATTCCTAACCATTCCTACAATTCACTCATACATTCATATATTTACGCCTATCAAAACTTCCTAACATTACTAACATTTCCTAACCATTCCTAACATTCACTCATACATTCATATATTTACGCCTATCAAAACTTCCTTAACATTACTAACACTTCCTAACATTCCCCACATTGATTCCTAACATTAGATTGCATCTAACATTCATAACATTCCTAAATTTCTAAACTTTTCAACATTAAAAATATGTTACATATACAAACATACATAAATTTACTAATACAAACATTCATATATTTGCACCTATCTAAACTTCCTAACATTCATTCTTAACATTCCTCATCCCCATTCCCACATCCACTCCTAACATTTCCCATGTTTATATAGTCAATTTAATTCACTTAAAACTCTTAAGGTTAACATTCCTCATATTCGTTCTTAACATTCCTAACATTCCTAACCTTTACATATACATGTATATAATCCAAAAAAAATATCTAAAATCAATGTAACAAATTAGATTACTTTCATTCTTAAGGTTAAAATTCCCTGGCACATTCATTCTTAACATTCTTGACATTCCTAACCTTTACATATATATGTATATAATCCAAAAAACAATATCTAAGATCAATGTATGCATGTATATAATCCAAAAAAACATTCATGAACATTAGAGTTCAATGTACATGTATATAATTAAAAAAATAGTCATGAACATCTAAGTTCAATGTACATGTGTATATAATAATAAAAACATTCATGAACTTGTGTATAATCCTAAAATTAAGCTATTCGATGTCTGAATCGAAGAAGTCCATCACTATCCTCCACTTAGGGTCTTCCCTTTGATTCATAGCAATCTGAAACATGTATAAAAACAAATTATGAATATCATAAATCATTTAAACAATTTTAAATTAAAATCAAAACATTAAAATATTAAACTAGTATATAAAAGATCAATATAATTACTAACAAAATTACCTCAAATTCTCCATCATTCAATGGAGTCTTCTCTTTGCCTCTAAAGGGTGGAGGAGACCCAAGCTACAACATGTATAAAAATAGTTTATAAATTTTATAAATCTTACAAAATAAATAAAATAAAATATTAAACTTACAATTCCACCACTATCCTCCAATGGAGTCTTCCTTTTGCCTCGAAAGATTGAAGAGATCTAAGCTTCAACATATATACAAGCAATTTAAAAATGTAAAAAATTATTTAAACTAATTAAACGTATATATCAGAAAACAATTTGGATAATATTACATACCTTGAAGAAGAAACATGTAAAAACATTACTACTTTTACTTCCTCTAAATTTTATGTGTAGATCTGTAGATATGGGTCGAGGAGAAATAGGAGTCATAGATTTGATCAATCATATCTATAACTCATAATACTCCAAGACCCATTTCTACAAATAAAGATAAATGACCCTTCTTTATATCAATGACACTACAACCATAGATGATAAGGAGAAATCATCTCTACCACTATCGCCACATCAATGATCAATTGAATCTGAACTATACAATAAGCCTGAATCTAGAGGTGACCATGATAATCTTTGATTTTCATTTTGGACACCAACTCCCAAAAAATGTAATGACCACCTACGCTTCTGTCTCAAGGTTGCTCTCTTTCCATTGAATATGACATCTACAAATTTACAGAAATATCAATTTCTACATGTTAATTAATCAACTTCAAAAACCTAGCTACTATAAAAACTAAGATTTCAATAAGGAACTAGATATCCCTAACATTATCTAATAGTTCTTTAAATGATTATAGCTAATTTATTATCTAATTCCATATCAATTTCTACATGTTAATTTTAATCAACTTAAAAAACCTAGCTACTATAAAAACTAAGATATCAATAAGAACCTAGATATACCTAATATTATATAATAATTCTTTAAATGATTATAGTTAATTTATTATCTATTTTCATTTGAGATGATACCTACAAGATTACACAAATGAACTCATATCATGTTCAAATTCTACATGTTAATTCCTCATCTTCAAAGACCTAGCCACTAAAAAAACTAAGTTTTTAATAAAGACCTATATGTCCTTAATATTATCTAATATATCAACTTATAACATATTTAAACTCTGCATGTTAATGCCTCAACTTCAAAGAACTAACTACTATAAAAACTAAGTTTCTATTAGGCTAGATGTCCCTCATATTATCTAATAGTTCTTAAAATGAAAATAGGTACACTATTGTTGGATGTATGAAAAATTAATGTAGCAATCTTTTTGTTTTTTATGTGTTTTAAATTTTTAAAACTACCTTTTTAATAAAGACCTAAATGTCTACAATATTATCTAATAGTTCTTAAAATGAAAATAGCTATACTATTGTTGGATGTATAAAAAATTAATGGAGCCATCTCTATGTTTTTTATATATTTTGGATTTTTAAAATTAATAAAACCAATATCATCAAATATGAAATTAAAACTACATTTCTTTATGTCAAGTACAAATATTTTCATTATTCCATAAAATCATAAAAAATATCCCTTATACTAAGTAAACTGATCAAAGTCACAGTTGATGAACTCTGCATTGACAAAGTTGATGAACTTTGCATGGATAGGGTTCATCAACTCTGTCCACATGGATAGGGTTAAGTTCATCACTTCATGTAAACAAAGTTAATCAACTCTATCCATGGACATAGTATTCATTCATGAACTTTGTCCATGAATAGATTTAATACAAATATCTTCCTTATTATACCTATGAACTTAAATTAATATTATAAACAAATTCACAATATCTTAATATAATACTAAGTATAAATTGTAATTAATAAGCATTATACGAGTTATATGTTTCTTTTATGTTTTAGATTAAAAATACATAAGATTAAGCAGACCAATAATAAAAAAATCTGATGTTTTATGTGTAATAATTGTTTTTTTTTATGATTTATATTAAAACTACTAAAATACATTTTGCTTAGTAAAGTTATCAGAGAAAGAGTTGATGAAGTCTGAATGAACTATGTTTTGCCAAGTTTAATCCATTGTCTTGTCTATTTGGACAGATTTGATTTACTTTATTCACATGTGGATAGAGTTGATGAACTCTATCCAAATGGACAGAGTTCATCAACTCTGTCCATTTTGAGAGAGTTCTTTAATTCCGTCTATTTGGAGAGAGTTCTTCAACTTTGTCCATCTAGACAAAGTTCATGAACTGTCCATCCGAGTGTTGATCAACTCTAAAATACTAAAACTACTAAAATGCGTTTTACTAAGTAAAGTTATCAGAGAAAGAATTGATGAAGACTAAATGAACTATGTTTTGCTAAGTATAATCCATTGTCTTGTCTATTTGGACAGATTTGATTTCCTCTATTCAGATTTGAGTGTTGATCAACTCTGTCCAAATGGACAGAGTTAATCAACTCCTTTCATTCTATTTAAATTATTACCTATAATTTAAGTTAAAAATATTTCGTTCTAATTCAAATAGATTATATTAAATTCTAAAAACATAGAATTTATAATTAAAATAAACAAAAACTTATCCAAATGCACTCTGTCCATTTGGACAGAGTTCATCTACTTTGTTAACATGGACAGAGTTCATCTACTATGTTAACATGGACAGATTTCATACACATATAGATATTAATTAAAATTAAAATTATAAGATTTATACAACAACACATAACATATGCAAGCTTTAACTATGCAATACTATAACAAAAAATGAATGCCATTGACTACAACAAGAGATAAATCACATATTAAAAATTTCATTTCAAATTATAGAAGAAATTTCATAAAATATTACCTGACAGGGGGGAGCACAGCAAGACCAAACCACGAACAGACCCTCCAAGGAAAGACCACAAACACCAACACAATGTGTCCTCCACGAACACACCTCCATGCCAAATAGACCTCCACAGCGAACAGTCCATCACGAAGCGCCCTCCACAAACAGACTTCCATGCCGACAAGAAACTAGTATGTCCACGTCAGGAGGACTGGTGACGAGGACAGGGATTGAGGACCGGTGACGAGGACAGGGGTGACAGACAACAACAGAAAAATCGGACGACGAAAAAACACGACCAAATGAAGACAAATGACTGCAGGCAAAAACAAATAAAATGGGGCCGAAGCTTGCCTTTTATGTGAAATAATTATTCGGCCGAACAACTGTTCGGCCAAATAATTGTTCGGCTGAACAACTGTTTGGCCGAATAATTGTTCGGTCGAACAAGTATTAAAATGACCGTAAAAAATTCTGGTCGGCTATGCGTTCTATCAAATTAAAAGGTTCGTCGTTAACGTTATTCGGCCGAATAAAGAATTAGTTATTCGGCCGAATAATGATAGTTATTCGGCCGAATAAATAAATTATTCGGCTGAATAAATATAGTTATTTGGCCGAATGACATTTGCTATGTTGTTTGGACACCCAATTCTCACAGAATTGTTACCCAACTTTGCGTTTTCACCCGAAGATGACCTTGAGAAATAAACTCAAAAGTGTAAGAGCTCAAAAGTCAGATACCATGTAATCTTTCTTTACAAGAGTGGCTTAAATCAAGGATTAGTTAGATGCCATTCATGATATGGTTTAAGAAGAATAAGTTGTGATGACAACCTTAAATGGTCTTCCAAGAGATTGGGAAGCCTTTATCCGAGGAATTTGTTCAAGAAGGAAACTAACCAAATTGTGGAAGTTATGGGAAGAATGTGTTCAAGAAGAAGAAAGGATAGAAGCTAGAAAAGAAAAGCTAAGTGACAATGAAGATCAAGCCTTGACAACTCATACCAAAGGCAAAAGGTAGAGTCATGACCATCCTCATAATACTCAAGGGTTTAAGAGACCCAAGAGAGACTTCTCAAATTTTGAATGCTTCACTTGCCACAAGTTGGGACACATTTCCATCAACTGTCGTGTGAAAGAAGAGAGAGTAAAAAAGATGAGAATATTTCAGGCCCATGCTGTTGAAGATAGTGATCGAGAAGTTGAAGAAGAAGAAAATAAGGATGAAGACTCCAGTGAAGAATATGTATTAATCTATCCTTTAACAAGATCAATCTCACTAGGAAATGACACTTGGCTAGTTAATAGTGGTGCCTCCAAGAACATGACAGGTTACAAGGACTCTCTCTCATGCCTTGTATAAAAGGAATCCCCACACAAAATAATGCTTGGAGATGATTCTCAATACCCCATTAAAGGAATAGGAGAAGCATCCTATAAGTTGGATCTTGGAAATCCTATGAAGATGAAAGATGTCCTATATGTACCAGGACTAAAAAAGAATCTTCTTTCCATTTCAGCCTTAGACAAGAAAGGATTCAGAGTTTCTTTTGTGGATGGAAAAGTTCTCATCTGGACAAAAGGTAAAACCATAGATGATGCAGTAGAATTTGGAGTTGAAGAAGGAGGACTCTACAAATTGAAAGGACATGCATATTCATTATTAGCAACCAGTACCATAAACCCATGTGGGTTATGGAACAAAAGGCTTGCTCATATTCACTACAAAGATATACCAATTGTAATCAAGGTTGCGATTAGTCTACCATAAATTGAGATAGAACATAAAGGAGTGTGAAAAATATGTGCACAAGGAAAGAATACTAAGAATCCTTATCCAAAAAGTGACAGTAAAGAAAAATGGATCTTAGATATTATCCACTCAGACATATGTGGACCAATGCAAACCACTTCATTAAGTGGGTATGTCTACTACGCATCTTTTATTGATGATTACTCCCGCAAGACTTGGATAAACTGCTTGAAAAAGAAGGATGAATTATTTGAAAGGTTTAAGGAATATAAGGCCCTAGTAGAAAACCTCTATAAAAATAAAATAAATATTTTGAGGTCAGATAATAGAGGAGAGTTCACAACAAATGACAAGGAAGTTGGGATTAAGAGGGATCTCACCATTCCCTATAATCCACAACAAAATGGTGTGGTAGAAAGAAAGAATATACTATCATGGAAGCTATGAAATCTATGATACATGATAAATATATACCGATGCACATGTGGGAAGAAGAAACTAGAACAACAATATATGTACAAAATATTATCTCCCACAGTTCCCTTGGGAACAAAACTCTAGAAGAAATGTTTTCCGGAGAAAAAACCTGAAGTAAGTCACTTAAAGATATTTGGTTGTCATGTATACATACACATTCCCAAGGAGAAAAGAAAAAAGTTAGGTCCTTTAGGAAATAATGGATTTTTCATAGGATATAGTGAACAATCAAAAGATTATCGGATCTATATCCTAGGATACTGTCAAATTGAACTTAGCATATGTCACATTTGATGAAGATACAACCTTGAGGAAGTCAAAGAAAGGTAAGGAAGATGAAGAGGAGCATGAAACTCCCAAAGCTGCTGAAAGTCCTAAACCAGTAAGGAACATGTTGGGGCGCACACCCTAACGGTCCTTAAGATGGATAACTCCGCGGGTTTTTGGAAAGCTTGTAAGCGGAGCTACGGCTCTAAATAGTCTTAGGGGTGTCAGGGCTGAGTCAAAAACCTTATTTTGTAATAAACCCATGGTTTAAATCCAGGGTTTAGGGTTCGGGGTGCCCATGGTTTAAGTCCATGGTTTTGTAATAGTGCGTTGTATAAATAGGTACTCTTGTAAATAAGTGAGGTTAGGCTTTTTATGAAAAAGTAATTGATGCGAAGCTAAGGCTAATTTTGTAAGGGAAGGTTAAGTCCCAACTGTGTGCATGAACGACCTCTGCAGCTGTGTGCGCAGAGGGTTTTTGGGTGATAAGGAAATTTGCAGCTGTGTGCGCAGAGGCCTGCAGCTGTGTGCGCGGCTTTGAGGATTGAAGGGATCTGCAGCTGAGTGCGCAGATCAGAACTGTGGTTTTTATAGAAAGTTGAATAAAACGCAGTTCTGTGGACGTAACCCCTACACTGGGGGTGAACCACGTTATATCTTGTGTCATGGTTCTGTGTGTTGTTTATGTTGTGTTCTTTCATGCATTTATATCTATATATATGATAAGTAAAGATCACTGCTAGATAATAACTTCGCTGTGAATTCCCAGTAAAGGGTTGCGCAAGGCACTGTTTGTTTATCTAACTGTGAATCTAAATAAGTGAATGTTAAGCTCTGTGATTTCTAATTATAATCTGTTAAAAGCTAAAACGTACAGTAATATCCCTCTTTTGCTTGTAGAAATCTGGTTCTGCGGCACCCCATAGCTATTTCGGGTGAGACTGCAACCTGTTCACAGGTTGTTGCCGAAAGGGCCAACTCTGTGGGTCTTTTGTTGGTGCGAAGTTAAAGGTATAAAACCCGGGTCTGCCCTTTAGCCCAACAAATTGGTTTTGTTGCCAGTTGAACTCAGTATCTGCTCAAGAGGGGTCTACATTGTACCTCAAGGGCTATGTTCTGGAGGCCCTCTGTGAAGGAAATCGGTGATTGGCTTGATGAGACTTATCTGAAATTTGCTGAGCAAGAGAACAAAGATCCGCGTCATAGTGCAAACGAATTTTTACAAAGGTATTTTTTTTGTGACATTTATGAAATTTTCTTTGGTAGTATCCACATAGAGTTGCACGAGTGGTTATCCAGGTTAACAGAGTGAAGGACGAACTTCCAAGCACGCTAGTTTCCTGCTTGGACCCCCGCAAGAATTAATATACTAAAAAGGGTGAACAACGAGATATCCCGTGCTGTTGATTTCTGGACAACGCGAACCCTTGACGCATTCGTGACGGAGTTCACCATCGAAACAAGTACCTCCTTTAGTGAAGCCGAGCGACAGTTTTTCAAAGGACCAAGGGGTAAGTTTTTGAATTCATTTAGTTTGCGAATTAAAATGCTATTGGCTGAAAAAGGTATATTGCTAATTGAATCAGACTGTTAGATTTAGTATTACTAACCTATGGTTGTAAGTGAAAATACCTTCGACGAGCAAAGTGGTTTGCTGCAAAGTGGAAAAAGGCACAAGAGAGATTTTGGATCCTATTCCCAGGGTCAGCATACCGAATATCCCCCTGTAAATCCCGCAGATTCAGAACCCGATGAAACTCCTTCTGTTGGAAACCCTCCGGTAACCCTGCAGCGAAGACCTATTATCCCTGAGAACCCGTCGCAGTCTGACAGTCAACCTAGCCTGAGTATTCCTGTCGCAGGTTAGTCTACCCCAGTAAGTTCCCCCCCCGCCTACTCCTAGTCCTCCTCCCTCCCCCCCTAGACCTGCGATGGCCCATATGCATGATGATATTAAGCTCCCTGTTTTCAAAGGAACTGGTTCAGAGGATCCAGAACAGTTCTGGTTTTTATGTGAAGTAGTGTGGACTGCTAAGTCCATTACGGATCAAGATACAAAAAGAGCGTAGCTGGTTACTTCTTTCAGAGACCGTGCTCTGACCTGGTTCATGAAGTTCTCCAGCACTCAAAACCATGCATTGGTAGACATAAAAGCAACAATGATAAAGGAATTTAAGAAGCCGAATTCCGAGTCGCAGTGTATCACTAAATTGAAACAGATTCAGCAGAGGCGTGGAGAATCAGTGTGGGACTTTGATCAAAGATTCAAAGTTCTGCTAGACCAAGTCAGTTTCCCCATTGGACCTGCGCAGCACAAGGAATGGTTTATTGCAGCGTTGCTACCGCATATCAGAACTCCACTCATGCAACAGAAGGTTGCTGACTAGCAGGAGGCTCTGGAAATCGTGATGAAGCTTGAAACTGCTCCTGTCGAAGATAACTCTAGTATCGCTCAAATCCAAGCGCAGTTGGCAGCGATGGATCTGGAGCTTTGCAATATGAAGAAAGGAAAATCTGGTCGCGAAGAGGTCTGGTGCACACAATGTCGGACAGAGGGTCACGACAAGGAACAATGTCTCGTGGTAAGAAATTACCTAAATACTGGTGCGCCAAACCCGTTCAACCCTACTATTCTATATTGTGAGATCTGTCGGAGAACTGGCCAGCATCGACCTGAGAATTGTTATCTACTACAGAGGTATGTGCAAGTCCCCAAGAACCCGTACTGCAAATTCTGTAAGTCCGTAGGACATAATGAAGATGAGTGTCGCAGTTATGACCTCATGAGAGAACGCACCTACGATGCCTATCGGGTACAAAATGAGGGATAGAGTAATGATGGCTATGGCTACCGCAGTGGTGCATCAGGTAGAGGTAGTTTTGGAGGCCATGGTCGTGGTGGCATGGCTGGCAGAGGTTGTGGTCAGGTGGTGTGTTATAACTGCAACCAGGCCAGACATCTAGCTCGCGACTGTCGAAACCTGACTACGACATGCCGGTATTGTCGAGCAGTAGATCATGTGATCGAGCAGTGCCCGCAGTTGATAGATAAGATTCAGGAAAGAAACAGTGCCCCTACTCAGAATCTTCAGATGATTTCCGTCGAGAAAAGACTTGCTCCAACCATTAATGTTGTTACCCGAAGTGGAGCTATGACACATATACAGCTTGCCGAGAAACAACCCGACGAGGCTTGGGTTCGTAAGGCCCCCGTGAAAGTCCCCGCATTTTATAGTGAAAGAGAAAAGGAGACATTCATGGAAGCCAAGGAAGATTTTGTGGATTCTAGCCCAGCAGTAGCACCTGCGCAACCACACCAGCAGCAGTCACAGCTGCAAGAAGCTTCGACGGATAAAGTAAGTAAATTGTCTTCCTTCTTACAGAGTTGTCTGAAATTTTTAAGAAATCAGAATGCTTTAAGTGAGTTGCAGAAAGTTATTGCTTCCTGTGAACCTCAGCAAGGTTCTGGTCAGACAAAAGCTGTTCATAGAGTCAAAAGAACTGGTAGGGAAATGAGGTTGAACGTTCAGATAGGAGAGTATGAGATGACTGATGTGATCTTGGACTTAGGGTCAGAAGTCAATGTCCTAACCAAGCAAACCTGGGAACAAATGGGAAAACCTACCCTTGATTGGTCCCCTATACAGTTGAGATTAGCCAATCAGCAGAAGATTGTGCCCCTAGGATGATTTCCTAATGTCCCAGTAGATATTGATGGCATCTGTATTGTAGCAGACTTCGAAGTTATTGAGATCATTGAAGATAGCGATCCCTATCCAGCCTTGCTAGGTGTTGAGTGGGCAATGGAAAATGCTGCAGTTATTAACCTTAAGAAGAGACAGATGACTTTCGAAGGGAAATATTTGAGAGTCATAGTCCCATTGGATCCCTCACAAGGAGAAAGATACACAGAACCACTCAGAAACGAAGATCAGGATGTTCTGGAGCACATCTATAACATCACCGCGAAGGAAGAAGATTATATTGACCCCAGTGCCGAAGGTATTATGGACTAGCAGTGTGACAGTTCCTGTATGACGGACTCAAATGATGGTTTAGAGAACTGGTAGAACCGATTCTATGAGCTCCATGGACACAGGTGTGCTAGAATCACCAAGTGTCTAAGATTGCTTACAAGAGTCCTACCTGTTTTTAATGGTTCGATAGACCCAGAAGAGTTTAGTGCGACATTCTCAGACCCGATACCAAATCCACAGAAAAGAGAGACTCTAGCTTTAGTATTCCGACCCCTAGCAGCCATATAGAGGGATAACCATAAGAAGTACATTCCTAGTTGGGAAGCTTGTCAGAAATCTCTTCACCTAAGATTTGTGGATCAGCTCCAGGAGGTGCGCAGCAAGTTCGATGGGCAGAGTAGCCCGCAGGGACACTTGGAGCACTGTTATGAAGTAGGGAAACATGTACCGTGATGGGTACACAAGCTTATACGTATCCGAGCAACTGTAGTAGAGCGCTGGTATCTGGCGGTCGGGCTTCGACATGCTAATATGTCTAGTGACCAAGAAATAACTAAGTACCGAACTGCGGGATTGAAGCTCACAGCTTGGTCGCAGAATTTGTCTGAAGGACAATATGGTGTCGATGGTCCTTATTGTGACGTAGTTGCAGACTTGGTTGCACTGCAGCCCAAAAGCTGACTGTTGGAACACTGCCGATTTGGCGGCGCCGGTACTTTAATTTCCTTAATGGCCTGTCCTAATGATATCCACCGAAATCTAGCACCGTGGAAACAAGATCTCTGTCAGATTTGGCGCCTTCAATGCACATTTATGGCACATTTGGCTGATGGATTGTATATGAAGACACCTGGGCATGGGGAAATCACATTCCACATTTCCTTACGTTTCACAATTGAACCCATGTCAGCTGATCATGAACTCCAGGACCTATTGAGAGAATTTGAACAGACGGGTTTGCAGCACATCTTCACCTCCCAAACTGAGCCTGCAGCCCGTGAAGAGACTCTACCAGCATAGACTCCACCAATGCAGACACGCTCTTCCAGGAAACAGTTTAAGCCAGAAGTTCATTCTAAGTGAAACAAATACCAACACAAGCAATCCGGGAAAACATCGGAGGATCCCGGAATGGATCCACCTGGTTCAACAGAAATACCAATTGAAGGAGAGGAGAACATTGCACCGCAGCGGCCACCATATCTTCAGCCTATTCGACCAGGAGTTAAGCCACCTCGGCAGAATGCTAAGTTCACTATATGCACTCCCTCGCTGCCCCCAGGTGTGGAGCTGGTTGGAACAATGACAAGGAAAATAGATCGGCTTAAGTATGCTGACCACGACACAAGTGACCCTGGGAAGTTTCCACAATTCGCACCTGCCCAATATTTGCATTTCGTTAAATATCAAGAAACTGGGGCGACCTTATTGGAAATAAAACAGTGGGCTGCTGGCTTGGATCTAGCTGGTTTGCTGAAAATGCTCGATGTTCCCCATTTTGGTCGCAGCACATAGGTCACCATCATGGTCAAGCAGCTGCTGGCGTTAGTGCATGACGGCTGCCTATGGATCGGCGACAAGAAAATTCTTATTAATGGCGAGCTGATTCATAGGATCACCGGCTTACCAATGGCAGGGCCTGATCCGGGGACATAATTTCCCTCAAAGCACGACGATATGAAGCTCGCACAAAGCATGAAGGAGTGCTTTGGCCTGACGAAGGGGAAACGTGGGTATCACACTTTCGCGATTCAAGAGAAGAATATTCGCTTCGCAGCTGAGCTCTTAGCATGCAAAATTATGCGAAAATGCAGACCAACTGAAGTGCCTACAGCTACAACTGGGCAGCGTATGTTGCGAAGGAATTCCCTGAAGACGCTCGCGACACACAGGAGAAAGGTAGGCCTTTCCACTACTCATGGTTGATTATCCTCATCGCACTGGTAGGATGGCAAGAACCTACTGAAGCACAGTTTGCTGCTGTACTAGCGCACATGCCTGGTGCAGCCAGGTACGCATCGATGTGGGTTTCACAGGATAAAACCCACCAACAGATGACAAACTATGTATTTGCCTTTTATATGATGAGTATCTCGTATGAGATCATAAAAACCCCACGGCTCAGTAATGAGTTATTCTCTCAGTATGATGGAGCGGTCAATTTCAGGGCCGATATGCACCATATTTTTATCCAGGCTTGCACAGATAAGAAGCATCAATGGTTTAAGTTGCCATATGTAGTGACTAAAGATGACATCCTCGCAATAGTACAGCAGTGGCCGGCAGAATGGTTAAAAGACGCAGGGACAAAACCTAAGATTCCTATCCCTCTTGTCATCGATATGGGCGCAGGCCCCAATCACGCGCAGCAGCAAGAACCCCCCGTAGACAGTGACAAACAAACTGATCCGCAACAGACTGAAAGCAACCAGGGAGGAGATGGTGGAAATGAAGACGAAGCAGAAGAAGAAGAAGACTCAGTTAAAACTACCTCCGACCCTAATAGGAAGCATAAGCACAAGACACCGGACGCAGAGGAAGTAAACAAACCGTTGTTGCGAAAGAAAGCAAAGGCATCAAAGGATAAGAATATCGACGAAGCACCTAGTGTGACAAGTGCGGAGCTTGATGAGGCTTTGTCAAAGTCCACCAAAGTTCTCACTAAACAATGGTCAGAGTTTGCAGCTGTGCATCTGGATGCCATCACCAGTGTAGCAAATCACATCTCGGAGCTTAAGGACTTAGCAACGCAATCAGTGACTGGCACTGCAGCCAGCAGCACCCCAGTGAGCATGCAGCCAAACCTAAGGCAATGGCCGGCCTGAGATAACAAAGGGAAAATTTTGAGCGTAGCTCTTATATTAACAGATGCAGCCTCTTGCTCGGTGATGAGTATGAAAATTGGCATAGACCACACTAAGCTCTCTATGACAGAACTACATCTCTGTCAGTCAGCCATTATGAAAGAAATTCAGGCACGAGACCAATATTCGCAAAAACAGTTAGAGGAGGCCATAAGTTAGCAGCAGGGCTTCACAGCGCAGCTAGAGGCAGCAGAGCAGAGAAAGAGGGATGCCGAAAGAAAGTGGATTACACTAGTCCGAGTTTTGGATGAGACACGTCGAAGTCTTCTTGACTTCGATGTGCAGCTGGTGGAAGAGCCAGAACAAAAGATTAGTTAGGCTGAAAGACTACGCACAACAGTCTTGCAGTGAAATTGAGAAACTCAAAGCAGCACATGAGGCTCAGATTGCGGAGCTTCAACTGTGCATGCCTCTGGAAACTCCACCTGAGGTCAAAGAACAGCGCCGCACAGACATTCAGGCATCCGCAGCAAAAATTTCAGATATTGTGGGTAGCACAGCAAAGTTGCTTGGAGACAGTATCGAGGCCTGGACCACCCTGCAGGAACATCCAAAAATAGGACAGCTACAAGAAACCATCAAGCAGCGACAGGAAGAGTTGGATGCCGTAAAAGCAGAAATTAAGACTCTGCCACCGATGGAGAAAATGCTCAAAGTAAAGCGCAGCAAGGAACTCCAGTAGGAAATTGAGTCGTGCAGGGTGAAAGTAACAGAGTTGGAAAACTCTATACAACCACTTGTCAGTGAGGCTTTGGAATTAAGTACTGCGTTGGATAGCCAGTTCAAAATTTTGAAGGAATATGATGCATTCGCACAGGAAAAGAACAACGAAGCATCATCCGCAGTACTGCAGGAGTTGGTGGAAAAGGAGAAAGCAGCTGACGACATCATGCACAGTCTAAATACTCAAAGAAGCTTCATCCGCCAGGAAACCAGCAGAGTGTCCCGGGACTTGACACTGGTGAGTCTTAGGGGCCTGTTGGGACGCGCACCCTAATGGTCCTTAAGATGGATAACTCCGCGGGTTTTTGGGAGCTTGTAAGCAGAGCTATGGCTATAAATAGTCTTAGGGGTGTCGGGGCTGAGTCAAAAACCTTATTTTGTAATAAACCCATGGTTTAAATCCAGGGTTTAGGGTTTGGGGTGCCCATGGTTTAAGTCCATGGTTTTGTAATAGTGCGCTGTATAAATAGGCACTCTTGTAAATAAGTGAGGTTAGGATTTTTATGAAAAAGGAATTGATGCGAAGCTAAGGCTAATTTTGTAAGAGAAGGTTAAATCCCAGCTGTGTGCGTGGACGACCTCTGCAGCTATGTGCGCAGAGGCCTGTAGCTGTGTGCGCGGCTTTGAGGACTGAAGGGATCTGCAGCTAAGTGCGCCGATCAGAACTGTGGTTTTTGTAGAAAGTTGAATAAAACACAGTTTTGTGGACGTAACCCCTACATTGGGGGTGAACCACGTTATATCTTGTGTCGTGGTTCTGTGTGTTGTTTATGTTGTGTTCTTTCATGCATTTATATCTATATATCTGATAAGTAAAGATCACTGCTAGATAATAACTTCGCTGTGAATTCCCAGTAAAGGGTTGTGCAAGGCACTGTTTGTTTATCTAACTGCGAATCTAAATAAGTGAATGTTAAGCTATGTGATTTCTAATTATAATCTGTTAAAAGCAAAAAGGTACAGTAATATCCCTCTTTTGCTTGCAGAAATCTGGTTCTGCGGCACCCCATAGCTGTTTCGGGTGAGACTGCAACCTGTTCACAGGTTGTTGCCAGAAGGGCCAACTCTGTGGGTCTTTTGTTGGTGCGAAGTTAAAGGTATAAAACCCGGGTCTGCCCTTTATCCCAATAGAACAAATAAGAAGTTCAGATGCTTGAAGATCATGATATGACATAACCTTAGTTAGATGAAAGATTACCCAGTGAAATGATTTCTCGAATGAGAAACTTGCCTTGGCTCGTGAAGTAATCGAAGAAGAAAAAAGACATGGTTCCCCAGAAGGAACCATCCAAGAAATAAAGAAGCCAAATTCATACCCTAGTTGTATGGCTTTGATGTGTGTTCTAGTTGATAAAGAACCAACATGATTTGAATAAGCAATAAAATAGAAGGATTGGGCTAATGCAATGGTTGAGGAATACCAATCCATTATAAAGAATGATGTGTGGGAAGTAGTACCAAGACTGAAAGACAAATCCATGGTATCCTCTAAATGGATATTCAAAACTAAACACCCAACAGATGGTAGTGTAGAAAAGTACAAGGCAATATTTGTAGCTCAGGGATTCTCTCAGAGAAAGGGAATCGACTATGCAGAGATCTTGGCACCAATACCTAGGTACACATCAATCAGAACCATCCTTTCCTTGGCATCCAATATGAAGTGGAAGGTACATCAAATGGATGTGAAGACAACCTTTCTAAATGGATTGATTGAAGAAGAGGTATATATAGAACAAACGCAAGGGTTCGATACTAGTGATTAGAAAACTCATGTATATAGAATAAAGAAGGAATTGTATTGGTTGAAGAAAGCACCTAGAGCATAGTATGGAAGGATCGATGGATTTATGATGAGCTTAGGCTTTACCAAATGTGAACTAGAATCAAACCTCTACTATAATATTGAGGATGATGCGATTATGATTTTATTACTATATGTAGATGATCTGTTCTTGACAAGAGAATATAAGCCCATCATTGAATGTAAGAAGGATCTTGCTTCATAGTTCGAGATGAAAAACCTTGGAATGATGCATTACTTTCTAGGTCTTGAAGTATGGAAATATCCAAATGAGATTTTCCTAAACCAAGGAAAATATGCTTTAGAAATCCTAAAAATATTTGAAATGGTAGATTGGAAAGCTATGACTACTCCGATGACAACAAGTTTGAATATATTAAATGATGATTCTTCGGAAGCAGTTGATACTACCTTATACAGATAGGTTATTGGTTCTTGGATCTTCTTTACCAATACAAGACCAGATATATGTTCTGTTATAAACACTCTAAGTCAGTATATGGTGAATCTTAAACACATTCACCTTATTGTAGAAAAAATGTGATGAGGTATCTGTTACATTGAAATATTGTCATCTTGATCCATGTGTCAACCCTATGCCTAATCTGTAAAGTTCCCTCTAATAAACTAGATTGAAATTGAGGTTGTTCCTACCCTTTTTACCCTCTCTAGGTATGTTGGCGCTCTTACTCCTAAGGAAAGGTGCCCCAACCCCTTGTTGGCACTCTTTCCCTTCATGCAAGGAGTGCCACTGACACTCTTTTCCCTCTTGGAAGGTGCTCCAACCCTATCTAGTTCTCTGTCTCCTACAACAAAGTGTTCTAGGGGTGTTTTGAGGGAAAAAATTGAAACTTTGAGGCCCTTCTCGAAGGTGGATGAGGTGGAGGATCATCCCTAGCTTCTAGGTGAGGTGGAATTTGGTTCCCTAACCTGTGGGGAAGATCCCTTAGACCCTGTTTCCTAATACTCAACCTACTCTATCCCTTTAGCCTTATAAATTGAACCCTCTCTCCATTGTGAGGGAAGGAAGGACTATGGTACTCTTATGCTGGTGAAATTTCTAAGTGATCCCTATTATCCTTTGGGAGGCTTACTATATTGCTTTGGAGGCTTGGTTTGGACTGTTGGATGGAAGGTTGAAGCGTTAAGGCTTGGTTGTGACACTCCATCTTTATGTAATTCTATGTATCTCCTTGATTATAGTAATATAAGCTATTTCCATAAACATTATTGTGTTGATGATGTTTAGAGATTTATTCCTTAACTGTTATCTTAGATCAATTCATGTTTAGATACACATGTGTTGTTTGCTTATTTCCACTTGCTATAAAGGGTTTTGGAGCTCAATATCTGAAGGATCTGGAGCTTGGATCAACAAAGAGAGAAGAGGATTTGTAGACCTCAAGTAGGTGATATTTTTGTTAACTTCCATTTCTATTTGATATAGGAAGGTAGAATGTATTATGTACTTCATTTTTTCTAGATCCACTTGGACTAGGGAGGCCTGGCTTGATTCCGCTTGAGTAGATTTATCCACTAAAAAATTTGGTGACCATACTGGGGATAAGCATAGATTTTATTTTATTTTATTTTTGATTTCATGTCTCTTTATTAGTCCATTGCATAGCCTCTAGAGATTCTCCCTCCTTTGAATTTTGTCTTAGAAGAGTTTATGGGTCCTCCTTGACCGTTTTTGGGTTTAGTACTAGGCCCCTAGCCCTTCTCCCTTAGGAGATATAGCCTCTCTAACCCTCTGGCGCACCTAGGTAGTGCATACATAGCATCGCCCATGGGGTCTTCACTTAGTGAAACCATGCCACAGCACGTTCATTCATGGCATATGAAACAATACCCATATTTTCAAAAAATGTTGGAAAATACCTCCTAAAATCATTTTTTTAACCCCCTCCCAATATGGCTTCCCAATTTAAAAAAACCCCTATTTTCACTATGTATTGCTTGTATCCATTTTTTCATTTGCATTTTTTATACCCCTTTATTGTTCTACCTAGTATATTGACATGATACCCCACATGAATTCTACTCAGTATATTGACATGATACCTAGTATATTTATCACTCTTTATGAATGGAGTGATAATTTAATTGAGCTCTAGCAAATTGTCCCAATGCAACTAACAAATTTCTTCATATCCTTGAGGAAATGATTCTGTCAAAACTGCTCCCCAATGTTCATCACTTGCATCTATATAGATATTCTTTCTTCCTTCACTATGCAATTTTAATGGAGGAAGATGCTAGCATTTTTCTTTATTTCTCTTCACATATTCAGTGTGTAATTCTAACCAGTAAGGAGGGTTTTTCTTCAATCTTTAATTTAATAATTTCGTGTCTGCAACAAGTTGCAAATAGAATGGCACAATATAATTAATACAACCAAGAAATTGGTGAAGTTGGGTTTTATCTCTTATTTCATCTGGAAACATGCCAATGTGTTCCAGAATGTGCAATTGCGGGACAATATTGCCAACGAAATAGATATACCTAAGACAAAACTAGACCATGGTTATATACAATATCATAAAATTGTTTCAAATGATCTATGTGGTCTTTCCAATTCTTACTGATAAATAAAATATCATCTATATACACAACAGGAAATTTGACACAAGGTCTAAAGATATCATCCATGCTTTCTGAAACTCACTTAGAGCATTCTTCATAACATAGGGCATAACTATCCATTGAGAGTGTCCTATTGGCAAAACAAAAGTTGTTTTTTTCCTATCTTTAGGATGTATTGGAATTTGTCAGAATCCTAAATTGAGATCAAAATTAGAGAAATTGTGGAATCCTTTAAGTCTTCTGAGATGATCGTCTTTATTGGGGATATGATGCTTGATGTCCTTCAGATATTCATTAAGAGGAAAATAGTCTACAACGAAAATTTTATTTCCTCTCTTTTGCTCAGAATTCCTATTCACATAAAAGCATGTACACTCCCAATTGGACTTTGAAGGAACTATTAGGCCTCTTTTAAGAAAATATGATATTTCTTTCTAGAATTATATTAACTCTTCTTCTGTCATTCCTCTATGGTTTTCTTTGGTAGAATTTGTATAAGGAAATTCGGGAAGAGATACTACATACCTTTATCTTTTCTAAAAAGCATTTGGTTGGTCTAAGAAACAATCTTAGACAATCCTTGACTTTGTTTCTTCCAAGTCTTTCTCATAATGGATTCTTTCTTCCATGAGATGGGCAATTAATTTTGCTCACTTTTCTGGTCTTTCTAGTCTTTTGTCACAATTGTTTATTTTGTTCACCTTTTCTTCACATATAGCTTTAGTAGGGACAGATACAACAATTCCATTTATCATAAATGGTCAGTGAAAGATGTTGTCATGAGAAATCATTTCCTATTAGTATATCCAATGCGTGTTCATCAAACATGATTAATGAGATTCTATACCATAAAACTTAAAGGGAAGGGGGGAAGTCTGTAAGGACTTCTCTTTACAAGCAAGCACTAGTGCTTGGAATCCCCACATCCTTTGGAAAACACCTTTTATTTGGTAAATATATTAATGCACTGGTGTCAATCAATGCATCTATATTGTAAGATTTCATCAATTTCATGCCTTAAAAGCAAAATTCACAAGAGACATATACCTGTCTCGCATGTTGAACATAAGCTATATTTGGCAGTAGCATTATGATGTCTTCTGAATCTTCTTCTTCCCTTTCTAGAGGACTGGGAGAAGCTTTGTTACTATGTTTTCAAAAGTATTCAATTGCTGCTCTTATTTGGCTTTTAGAAGGAGAGATAGAAAAAATCTCCATTTTCTCAATCTCCTTTCCAAGTCTTGAGGGCTCTGGAGATTCTTCATCAGAATTAGAAGCAGATAGTTAATTTGCAATCTTCAGTTCATCCATCATTGCTTCCTCCTCCAACATTTCCTCTTGCATCTCAACCTTTCTTTTTGTAAGGAAAGCATCTGGTGTTGTCATTCTCTTTTCCTAAGGATCTTGGCATGCTTTTCCTCATTTTTCTCTCTCAATATGTAAGCTGTGCTTTTTTGTCAAAACAAGAAGTAGAAAGGAAAAGACTACGAAGAATATATACTACTTGGTGTTTAAATAGAACTATGGGAAAAGCTATGATAACTACTAGGTAAAAATGAATAATTATATACAGAATTGGATTCAGACTTCGTACTCCTACCACAATCAAGCATTGCAGAATCAGGGAATACTGCAATTTTTTCAAGGAATAAAGTCCTTGATGAAAAAGGTCAGAGACATGTACTGTCTGGTTGTTCTTTGAAGAGAGGAATTCTATTGTTGGAGAGATTGAATCTCTCTAGAGACAAAAGAGATTTCTGTACTTGCCAAAGGGGGTATGGTATTGGCAGACTCATGCAATTGAACTAAATTTTTTCTTAACTTCTCTTCAACATGCTGCACATTTCTAAGCATATTTATGGGATGCAACTCACAACTATAACTGGTACTATGAGAAGGACCAAAAAGACAAGACATGATATCATCTGTGAATTCTGACGTGTAGTGAGGAGATTCCATTATAGTAGCTCTTTAAGGAATAAACCAACTTTGTTGTAGCTTCTTTTGCAATCTCAGGTAACCTCTATAGAAAGATTTATCGAAGATCTTTTCTTCAATGCCTAAAATAGTATTACTTCGTGATTTACAAACCACTGCATTGTTGCTACCTCTAGGCCACTACAATTTCTACTTACTCAGCTCTGCGGCTTTGGACTTGACTGAATATGTTACTTAAAATGTAAGAGAACAACTGGATTTACATTGGTATTATTGATGTCTATAGGATCACCACACTTCAAAGAAAAAACTTGGATGACGAAATAGACATGAAAATCGAACAATATATTGACAGTATGGGATATATATATTATAGAAACATTTATCACCAAGAATTATTTCTAATCTTATACATTTAAAATATCCACAAAATAGGCTACACCAATTTAAACTATTTCAGTTTTTTACTTCACCAATCTCCAGTATGTTCAAGAAATGGACACATGAATCCATTCACTTGGAAACATATCTGGAGCTTGCATTTTGGCATCTTTTTCTCTATTTTACTTGTTAAGTTGGGATTTGAAAGCTAATGTCTAACTGCAGATGGAAAATAATTGGAAGAAAGCCTTGGAACGCATAGAACTCAAGCATGCAAGCATCTCTTATTTCAGATATGACTATCCATGAGAAGATATAGCATACATCTAGGATAAAATATTATTAGGCAGACAGTCATGACCATTTCAAGCAATTGATTAAATCTGAGATTGAAGCTTCTTATGTTCTGTTCAATCTTTTATATGTTTACATTATGAATTGGTGTGCTTAGTATGATGAATAATGTGAATGCAACATGAATGGGGTGACTACATAGAAATAAAAAGAAATATATTCAGATATGTAATTGTAAGGCTCCACTACATGTAATTTAGTGTTTAAAATTAGAAAAGTAGAAGTTGGAGTAGCGAGTGATCCAACAAATGATGGATAACAACCTCATTGAGAGTTACTAGGTTGGTTGAAATAAGAATAGTTGATACTTGATACATAAAGACTTGAACAATTACTCAGACTCAAGCACACAACAAAAGCTCCAAAATGTCATGAAAATTTCTAATTGAATATTGAGCAGTAAAAAAAATGTAAATTTCAAGACAAAAACATTTATATTCTGGAATGGTTGAGCTGCAGAAACTCCTCATGCTAAGATAGACCAAGCAAAATCATAAAATGAACATCTATAAGAAGCAGTGAAATGATAGGAAACTTAACATAGATATCTCTTACTTTATATACTAAAGGGGAATCATACTTAGTTTTCATTCAGTACACGCACTGTTGAAATCTCCACTCTGCTTGGGTTAAATTTTTTCCAGTAGCTTAACTTCCATCCAAACTGTGTGGACATTAAATTAACTCACTATCCTACCAACCTAAGGCCTAAATCACTGATAATCTCCACTGTTTATGCACTAGAACATACAGAATACATAGTTTTTTACCTCAATTTTTCACGACAGGAAACTCTGATATATTTTCTGAGATAGAAGGACAATGACTTTTATTGAAATGAAAACAAAAATAAATTCCTTTTGTTGGGATTAGGGTACTTGGAAAATTATGTTGTGTGGCCTCTATAATTCCATAACCCAAGCATTATGATAGCCTTGAGCAAATTCCAGAGAAGTGTGTACTTTATAACCTTGTCACAAAAATTGGAATACTTATCAATAGAAATATCCACAATAATTTCATTAGTGTGTAGTTCAATGCCTTGTGGGAGACCTTTGGTACAAACTTTAGCAAGAAATCCAGTGTAACCATGTTCACAACCAACATACAATGCTTCTATCGATGAAAATTGCCTTGAAAACAACAAATGACCCATACGCAAGACCAAGGGATGTTTTTAAAAGTCATCCAATAGCCTTATGACATGAAAATGGCCATTGATGGTCCTTGTAGGATGTATAAGCTATCAATTCTAAGAGAACAAAGGATGCTCAAACCACATAAACCCTATCAAATGCACAAAGAAAGCAGTGTTGGAGATATACTCCAAGATTTGATATGTTGTTTAATTCAAAGGGTGTGGATCCTTCCTTGAGTCTTCTCATTCCCCTCGACTCTATCTAAGTTACTAATTATTCTGTATATTTTTCAACCATTATTATGTAGATTGTAACTTGCTCAATGATGTACACAGATAATAGTATCCAAGGCTTTCAAAATTTGTTCGATAATATATAAGGATTTGATTACCAACAATACCTCACACACAAACTAATTTTGAATGTGTTTTCCATCAAAGGTTGATAAATATCGTTTGTGAAGTATCCTACCAAGTGATGAAGTTTCCCTGCCTCCCTCTAAATGATGTCACCGAGCTCAGGAAGCTATGTCTGCATGTATTGCAGAGGCTACAACTGCTTTAGTGGAGCAAGTGGAAACTGGTGTGTCTGGACAGGATGATGCATACAAGATTTCTACATATGAAAAATCTTATACTAAATTCTTTGATAATGACAAGAAGTCAGTTAAGGGAAATGAGGAATGTGTCAAAGTAGACACATTGATCCAAAAAGAAGCAACAAAAACAAGAGGTAGTAAGAAACATGTGGTGTATTTAGATTCGTATCAATCCTTTATAAGGTTTTCTTCAGAACCTGCTAAATGGGCAGAGGATAAGTAGATGGATCCATGGTTTGAAGATTCAATTTCCTCTAAGCATATGGATAAATGATAGATTGGAGATAAGGATGAGAGGAGTGCATATGCCAATGTTTGTAAGTAGTTTTTTTATCAATGAAATATTGCAAAATACATTAATTTCTGTCAAAATAAGGTGAAAGAAATGGATCTCTCTGAAGCCTCGATTTAACAGTAACAAAAATATAACAATAATCTGGCCAGGATTAGGGAAGATTTTAAGGAGCTATACAAATATTTTTAAGTTGTGAACTATTTATTTATTTGACAAACCTAGGAAAATATCCCTATGGATTTAGCTATTTTTTCATAGGAAGAACATTAGAAAAATTAGGTAAATAGTAAATATAAGCCCTAAATTTTCTCTTATAAGAATACTTCCGAAGTCAATCGGTATGCACTATAAATATTCATCCCTGGGTAGCTATGAACTCTAACATGACATTATCATGGTAAATTCCACTAGAACTAGGGGCCTGTCAAATGCAACCAACTCCACATGACGAGGGCTTCAAGCTCACTCGGTTCATTATTGTGTCATGTTGTGTCCATTATTGTGGTGATGCCCTGTCTCAACCATAGTATTGTCAATATTCAAGCATGAATATGGATATGACTGCTTTTCAAATCAAACATATGGAACTAACTTAAAGAATGTTATATTTCCAATAGAGTTTTAGAATGTTTAAAAAATATTTCATAGGCTTTTCCTAAGATACATTAAAGTTCTGGGAAACCTGTAAAGACTTGCAGGAAATTATGCTAAAATCATAATATATTGAAATAAAGAAATATTTTTAACATCCTAATTTTAACATTCAAAAGACTACAAAGAGAAGAAATTTCAGCAAAATCAGAGTATAAACTAGAATATATGCTATATTGAGAATTCCAGAAGTAAAGGATCATAGAGGAGACAAAAAGATCTATTATTAGTGCCAGAATAATGAGTTTGACAAGTTTAAGAGTCTCTGAAATGCATCTCTAGATAAACATATATATTTTGCACAAGATGATTAATAAACTGTCAACTCGAGGCATCAACTCTTAGTCTTGAATGACACAAGGAAACATTCCATATAGTACCAAAAAGCTACCCCAAAAAGTAAAAACTATGCATACTGCTATGCTAAAGTCATCTTATTGGAACAAAAGCCTGGGTAGCCAAAGCGTGATTTTGGCTTTGTTCATTATGCTAACTATTCCAATGCCATAAAATCTATTGAAAAAAAAAGAAATATGTTCTTGAAGGTAAAAAGAAAAAAAAAGAAACGAGGACAATTGTTTCTTGAAATTCTACCTTGTTCATCATACTTTTGATTAGTAAAATATGTTAATATCTGTAAGATTTTTTTGATTTCTAGATCGGGGGCTGTCGGTATCTTTAGCAAGACCTTTGAGTGATAAGAAGTCCCAAGCTATGGAAAACCCTACCTCTTTTTAGAGGCCTCTGTTTTAAAATTTTCAGCCTCAAGCTGGGTATGGTTACAATCCAAACATGTATGGTTTTGGCTCCATGGGCTATACTTAGGTAAAACGCAGTATTTTTGTTCTAATTTTGCATGATTACACCTGCAAGAGATTTATAATTATTTTGGTCTTTATTTCTGTTGTATTTTACAGTCTTTTATAATTATCTTTATAACCTTCCATGTGAACTTTCTCATAAGGTTTTTCAGCCTGTTATCTATGGTAGATGTAATCTCAAATATTCTTTTTCTAAGATTTTTCATATGGTATTTCAGCCTGTAATCTATGGAAGAGGCCCGACACCTGAAGGCATGACGATGGTACCCATGATACTTACAGATGGGTGTGTTGGATATGAATTGTAAGTACTTACTTATTTCATGTTTTCCTTTGTCTTATAGACAAACATTGTTTCTTGAAATTTATTTCTCTTTGTTGATCAAGCAACAACCAGGGAATGGGGTAGGAGGATCTACCCCATAAGAGCAGAAGGGTTTGCTTCTTATGGAGGAGGGTCTTCATCATATATGTTATAGCCTATTTTTGTTTTCTATTTTTCAACCATTTGCTTGTCTTAAAAATATGATTTTTCTTATTTTTTTAAAGTTTTGAATTTGGTTTCTTTTAAAATATTTTGATTTTAGGCTTATGTTTATAGTTGATTTAATATGTTTTCTTTTTAATTTTGGCTTTACTTAGTTAATTTCATGGTTTTTATGGGATTATAGGATGTATATATTTCTGAAAGTTTCTAAAGAAATATCATAAGGCCTTATTTAAAGTTATTTACCAAAAATTAACACTTTGTTTGGAGTTTTGGTTAAAAAAATCATAAAACATGTATTCTTGTAGCGCAAGCTCGAAAAAGTTACACACACGGGCTACAAGAAAATTGCGCTATCTGAAAATCATGATTTTTGGCTCAAATTTTTTGAAATTCACGCATAGGAGAGGATATTCACACTTGTTAATGAGTTTGATATGTGTTTTCAGCCAAAGTGATAATTGTGACAAGTGTTAACAGTTCAGGTAGTGAATCATTAGGGTAAGTTGCAGTGGTCTGGAAGTTATGATATAGAATAGTGGAACATTGATAATTATCCATGATGAGGAAAATTCACCTTGAATTACGCATCTCCTGAAGCACATGAAGATTATACGAGGTCGTGGCAGAGTTTTGGCAGTTTGTAATCAAGGTTTGAAGAAGGTTGGCAATTTAGGGCTTTGAAGGGCGACTGTTTGGCACTATTGTGGTGGTCAGAGAAGGATTAAAGAATGAAATGGGACACCTAGAAGACAGGAAAACACATTTCTAGCAGCTGAATTCACTATTCTGACAGGTAGGAGACGAATTTATATCATATTCCATGTATTTGGGTTTACATTGACAAAAGTGTAATTATGGAATTTAATGAAGAATGCTAGTATATAAACACAATTGATGCTCAAATGTCGAATTTTCTTTGTCAATAGAATTACGGTACTTATCAGTTTAAGTGATAAAATCCAATTCAGGGGTTTAGTTTCCCAACATATCATTGTCAGTCTAAATTGCCAAAAATTGAATAGAGTTAGAGTTCTTTACTGAAAGAAGCAATTTGTTGAGTCATTTAAAATGCAGAGGAGTGGGAAAACAAACAGAGCTAAACCCTCAGACATGTCTTGGGTTCAAGCCTTCCCAGACTGTGCAAGATTGTTTTTAGAAGTAGGATGGTTAAGCATTTTTGAGAAAATTGATGGGTATCACATAGAGGTCTCATATAAGTTTGCTCAGTGTTTGGATAAAGATATTGTTACTTTTGACACCTTGAAGATTGAGTTGACCAGAGAACTAATAGCAGAAGCTACAGGGATCCCAGATGAAGGTGAATATTGGTTTAAAAAAGTACCTTTTACCTTTGATGCACATAATTAATTACTTCCATATGTGGTTGTAGACTGGGGTAAAGGAGTACATATCCATAAATTCAAACTAGAATGGAGAAAGCCAATAAAAATTTTGCAAAGTTTTATCACTTGTAAAGGAAGATTTGCATTTTTTTTAAGTATCATTTCAGGTTTTTGCAGCATCTTAACCATTAAGCAAAGATGAATCTTTCATTCTTTTTCCTTAAAAGTATACAAAAGATGTCTAGCAGGGTAAAGGAACATCAAGACCATACTAAACAATCTATATTTCATCATGGGTTAATAAAGCTAATCCTAAGTACTGTGCTTCCAAAGAAAGAGAAAACATGGGATTATTTTCTATTTTGGTCTGGATTTCAAACAGAGAAGGAAGATCAAGCTCATAAAAGACAGTTGAATAAAGGTCAAAATTTGGTCAAGAAACTGAAAAAGAGAGTCACAGTCAAGATTGAAGAGGATAATGTACCAGAAAAATCTATGACTCAAGGAGATGAAAATGCTGAAGTTGAATAGTAGACCATTATTGAGGAAAATGAAATTTCAAAGGTAAGAGTGAAAGATGTAGAGCCTATAGAAGATACTCTTCATGTAGAACTAAACTAAGAAGTAAAGGAAAATGTAAAAGATCAGGAACAAGTTCTTATCACAGTATAGTCTGAAGATGAGGAAAAGTCATTATCTGATGAAGCTAAGGGTGACACTGAACATGATGTACAGAAACATTCTGAAGAGGGGGTAATGTCACGAGGGATTAAAAGAAAGGTATTTCAGCTAGCTTCTATCAGACATCAAGGAAAAGCTTTGTGTATGTTAGGGGAAATAGGGGTAGGTTGGAGGCCCAAGACTAGACCTAAGAATAAACTCAGGTTGAATATGAAAAAAATATTAAACCCTAAACTAGCTCAAAACAAAATTACAGTAATTGAAGACTCTTCATCTCAAGAAGAGTTAGAATACAATGAAGATCAAAATGAAAAGGAGATGAAGGGTAAGAAGCAAATTATTTCAGAAAATAAATTAGCTTTCACTGAAACCAAAATTTCAAAGATATTTGAGGAAGTTCAAAAGAAGGTAATTTTAGACCAGCATCAAGATGATTTTAAGAAGCAGCATTCAGTCATATCAAGATTTTGTGCAGAGAAAGGAAGGGTTGCAGAGAAATCAACCCAGTGTAGTGTTGATGTCAAAGAATATTCAGAAGTTCCTGTGGCCATGAAAGAACATCTAGAAGAAGATGAAGAGATTTTTAAGAAGTTAAAAATGCCATGGATGCCAGAATAAATGCATCCAGTATCAGAAGGGAAGTGCATTGATTCAGAAAATGAAAATTTGCAGAGGAGTATCAAACAGTACAAATATCAGATAGAGTACCTGCATGAGACAAATGAGGGATTAGTGTCTGCTAACAGAATATTGAGAGAAGATTTAGAAGAGATAAATAGACAATATTAGGAATTGATTGCAGTTTCAAAGGAGGCTTTGAAAAGGAAAAGACAAACACAAATTCTGTATGCAGAACTGAAACAAACCATTCAAGAGCTAATACAGAAGAATCAAGGGCTTTAAAAAAAGGTTGAAGACTTGGAAGCTGATCACCAAAAAGCAAGAAAGAAGACTCAAGCTTTAGAAGGGATAACTCTTTTAGCAGAGGATGCTAAGGACTTGTAAAGTGTTTTAAAAATAATGGTTATTAGTTAGTTTTTTGAAAAAGTTATTTTATTTTGTATGACTATATTCTTATTGAACAATTTCATAGTATGACCTAAAAGTAGTTTTTTCAATTATGTAACTTTCTTTGAGAAATCAAGATAAAAGTAAGGCTGGGAAAAGACTGGGGGTTCGAATTTTTGTACAAGGGGAGGCTATCAAGCTACTGTTTATAGAGCTAAGTGTCAAAAACTCTTATGTATTTTGAATGACTGATTATGGAATATATGCAAACTATAAGCCCTGTTTATCCTATCTGCTAGTTTCATTTCTGATTGGTTTAATCACTCAGTTGATATATTCATTTCTTGTTTGAGGTTATTATTCATGAAATGCTTCTTAACTGTGGATGAAATTCAGTGTTGTGCTTATTTTTTCTTGTTTATGTTTTATATATTATGCATCTCAGTCCTTCATTGTTGCATGATTTAGTGTTTGCCTTAACCTTGTGAACTTTTTACCCTCTTGTTTACAAACTGCACAAGCAAAACCCTAAAAAACCTATTTTACTTAATTTTTTTTTATGAGAATGTGTTGGCTTGTTCTTTTGTAGTCTGAGAACAATTTCTGACACTAACAGTATAGATCAAGTAGAACTGGTTTAGGCAGTAGTAGGCAAGGTGGTGGAAGGAATTCTGGTAGTGGTGGCAGTTGGCATTATCGACCCTGTTAGTGTTCTGTCAAATATGTCTTTAACAGAGCAAGACGATGATATGTTTAGAACAAGCCCTATTAGTGTTCTGTCAAATATGTTTTTAACATACCAAGACAATGGTAGGTTTAGAACCCCCTTTGTGAGAGGTGATTAACAACAAAGAGAGACTTTAAAAGGTCATTAGAGAGTGAAAGTAATATTCATAATGATGATACACTATTTTGAATTTTTCTTCTTATCTTGAAGAAATTAGGATACAATCACCATATACATGCATTATTTTAGAGCAGACCATGAGTGAAAAGCAGTTTGGTCAAAAAAAGGCAAAGCATGGAAAAGTAAATTAGAGGTTCTCAATTAGTTCCTGAAAGTCAGTTCCTAGATCATAGAAAATCAGTGAAAGATAACATTGTCAGCAATTTTGAATCTTTTAAACATGTAAACAATGAAGAGAGAATTCAGGTTCCAAACTGTAAAAAAAAATTGAAGAGTGATATGTTCAAGAAGTTATGTCTACATGTGTTGCAAAGACTGCAAGTACTGCTTTAGTGGCGCCAGTGGCAGCAGGTGTGACTGGACAGGATGATGCATACAAGATTTTTGCAGATGAAAAATATTATACTAAATGCTTTGATAATGACAAGAAGTCAGTTAAGGGAATTGAGGAATGTGTCAAGGTAGACACATTGATCCAAAAAGAAGCAACCAAACAGGAGGTAGTAAGAAACCTGTGGTGTCTTCAGATTCATATCAATCCTTTATAAGGTTTTCTTTAGAACCTACTAAATGGGTAGAGGAGAAGCAGATGGATCCATGGCTTGAAGATTCAATGTCCTTTAAGCATATGGATAAATGGAAGATTGGAGAGAAGGATGAGAGGAGTGCACATGCTAAAATGTCTACTGAATAATTGGCTAATCCAAAAATGGAAGAACAAAAGCTACAGAGCGTGACTGCACCAGTGTTGTCTTCTCCAAAGAAGCAAGATTTTCAAATTTAGCTTCAAGGAAATTCAATTCAATCAGCACACCTCTTATCAAGGATTATGTTGCACAAAAGGGTGAGGCTAAGAAATATGAATACAAGTCAAAGGGCATCAGGGTGAATAAATATTGTTCGACCCCGACAGAGAAAAATAGCAGAGGCCTTAAGAAAGATCATGAGAAGTCTGGCTTAGAGAAGTTTAACCAAGGTCAATTAGCTAAGCAATTGTCTGTTTGCAAACATGAGCAAGTTTCCCCTATAAAATTTGGCGTTGAACCTTCATCAGAAAAGGGGTCAGGTTCATTAAAATTTAAGGTGATGATAAACGGTACTGCAGCAATGAAATTGAATGGTGTGTCACTATCTATAGAGTTTCATTTAAAAAAATCAAACAAGCTTAGAAAAGTGTAAGTCTTATATTAGTTGTGTGATCATTCACATGAAATAGTATTATAGTGACATTCTTAAAAAAATGGATTCTCAACAATATAAGCCTAAACTTTAATTCACTTATTTATTCAATAGAGTATGGTGATCAAATACCTCGGATATTGTGGAACATATGTCCATGCATAGTGAACAAAGTCCTTGAAATTCTTCCTACATGAGGAGACAATATATTGAATAAAGTGCATATGCAACCACTAGCTTTCTTCCTTACTAATAACTACACCTCCAGGCCATATCCAGATGTATCATATCCAAAAATAAATCTAAGAACTGGAATACGTATTCTCATCCATACCATATTTTTGTTCCGGTAACTACAACTCAAAACCTACATAATTTCCATATGGCAAACAAGTAATATCTGACATAAAAGGAAAAATAACACTAATTCTTAGATCGGGGAGATGATAATTAGATGTGTCATTAAAGGAGAAGAGAATTATAAAGTAAGCTTCCTATACTTTTCAAGAAAACCAATACTTTTCAATAAAACCAAACAAGGATAAACAGGAAAGCCAAATAACAAAAACAATAAAAACCAAGCATGGAATATGCCATGTACATGTCTCCAAAGTACTTGATGTTTAAGTTTAAGGGTTAGAGGAGTTTTTAATTTAAGTAGTATACTTTAATGCATGAACGTATAAAATCATATTCAAAATAGTACTGCTGTAATAAAATTTGAACTAAAATAAACAAACATAATTTTCATCTCTTTCAACTTAATGCTCCATTAGTCATTGCGTTAAAGTTGGTCCTTGAGAATCATCAAATGCCATGTATAGTAACAACAATATAAAATAATGTATATTCCACACAATTCTCAACGCATAATTTTCATCTCGTTCAACATTAACACTCCCGAAAGTCCACATTTGGGAATTTTTAAGTTGAACGAGATGAATGTTATGCTTTAAACTTATCTCATATGTGTCTTGTCTCACTCTTGTACATTATTTTATGAAATTATACATTACAATTGTATCACAAATAAAACAAGAGGAAGGTAATACTCTAGATTATGTTGTTAAAGGGTCAAGAAATATAAAAATTTGGAAAACACAGAATACCTAGTGAGATTAATACATGAACATATAAAATCAGATTCGAGAAAATACTCCTATAATAAAATTTTAACTCTAATAAACAAACATAATTTTCATCTCTTTCAACTTAACGCTCTATTATTCACTGTGTTAAAGTTGGTCCTCAAGAATCATCAAATTCCATGTACAGTAACAACATGATAAGGTAATGTATAGTAGATATCAATAGTAAATAATCATAACCAATATTTGAATCAACCATATACTCAGATTTTTTAGATTTGATCTTGTCACCGAAGGGACAAGTCAATATAGAAAAACAATTTATGTACCTTTAGAGAGATCCATAGAGGGTTAAAACATAAGCATACTGACAAAATACTGACCCAGACTTCTTAGTCAACAAGCACATTCATACCCAGTACATTCATGTTGTCAACACATTCATGCTGGGTAAGGATGCAATCACATACTGTAGAGACACACAAGCATAATTTTCACAGTCATGATTGGAAAAACACAGTCCACCCATAAAGTGAAACTCACTGTCACACTGGGGAAGACCCCATAATACACACAAGAAAATATGCTCATGGTCACACTAGGGAAGGACCCATAGCCCACCTGAGAAAATAGATCATGGTCATGCTGGAGAAGGACACACAGTCCACCAAGAAAACAAATCATGACCACGTTGGGGAAGGACCCACATTCCACTCAAGAAAACATATCAAAGTCATGCTGGTGAAGCACCCATAGTCCACCAAGAAATAGATCATGATCACACTGGTGAAGGACCCACATTCCACCCAATGAAATAGATCACATTCATGCTGGAGAAGGACCTCTTAAGGTATCACTAAGGAACATGTTTTTTGTCCGTGTTGAAGGACCCACAGTCCAACAAGAAAGTGCAAAGAAAAAAATCATGGTCACACTGGTGAAGGAACCACAGTCCACTAATAAAGTGCAAAGAAACCAATCACGGTCATAGTGGTGAAGGACCCATAGTCCACAAAGAAACAGACTCATGGTTACACTATGGAAGAACCCACAATCCACCCAAGAAACAGGCCACGATCATGTTGGGGGAGGACCCAAAATCCAACAGAATCATGGTCATGTTAGTGCAAAGTGACCACGTGGAAGGTTTAATAAGGAAATCCCAGTCATGGGGGTGGTGCAGCAAGATATTACATGGAGCATCAACAAAGATCGTGCGAAGATCACGCAGAGGGAGAGAGCTCAGTCATGATCCTTAAGGTAAGGTATCAAAAAATTAATAAACATCACCTATGGAAAAAGTAAGATAAAGGATCATGAGTCAACTAAGGGGGGAAAAACAAAACAAACAACAAACCCAAAAGGTCAAGGTGAACCATATAAGGTGGACATGCAACTCCTTTATAGGACCAACAAGACCAATAATAATTTCTCTCTCTCAATGTACATTGTTATATATACTTTTGTCGTCACTGTATAAGATTCATTTGTTATAGAAAGTAGAACCACTCCAGACCCACTCCATACCTCAACAGGTGCACAACAATGATTTTTATAACAAGATATTTCCACACCATAGCCATCTTTTGAATCAACAACAAAGACAAGTTCCTAATGAGTTAATATGCACTCCACACAAACATGATGAAATTAAATAACATGAAATACCATTTAAGAAAACATTTAGAAAACATATTTCAAGAAACACACATTAAGTAATATTCCATTTAAGTATTGAAGTAGCAAAAGAAAGTATATGAAAACTCTAACATGGGCACGGGCACCAAAATTTGACAAACAAAAACTGGTTTCATCATTTTAAAAGTAATATTAAACATAATTATTGAACTAGCCAACAGTTCAGTGACCCTCAAGAACCATACTTCAAGAACGCATAGAGAAATATCTAACAATCGATAACTTCACATAGAGTTATCCCAATCGTTCGGCATCCGAACCATTCACTGCACATGAAGATAAGAGAAATTAAAATGAGTATGAAATTTATACAAACAAATAAACAATAATACAAAAAATACTACTTTATAAATAAGTTATAAGATAGTAGTACAAAAGATAAAATAAATTATAATGGTTTGAAAACTTCACCCTATTTAAATTTTTAATGAAATCCTCAAAAATTACGTGGTCGCTTTCTTCTAACTTGTATCTGTCTTTCTTGATATTGTATGATAGGTTTACCATTGCTATACCAGACTCAAGTTGTATGAATAGATGATCTGTTGAGTCATACTTGTACATGCATTGCCCCTTTATTCTATTGTACCAACAACATTGAAGCTCAACACCTTCAGTCCTATCCAAAAGATCAACGTCATTATGGTACTCAAACACCCTATTACCATCCTTCTTTCTTATTCTTTGAACTCTTCCAATGTACCAAGTCCTAGAAGAAACATCGTTCTTTGTACATTGAGATACACCTTTTCTTGTAGTACATTCAACTACAACTATAGACTCGCTCTCAAACAACACCACACAATTTGATCCAATTCCAAAACCAATTGCAACACCCTTTTTGGGGGCCCTCTCATCTCACCTGAAGTATAGTCCATTCCTCACTTTAGTCAATCTATCTTTCGATAATGCTGGGTTTCCATTCAATTGACTAACCAAGCAATATTTCTACATGTCCTTGCCATCGAGCTCCACCACTGGTTTGGTAGTTATGTTTACATTTTCATCAACGGAATCTAAAATTCCATCCAACTCGTGCCTCCACTCACTTTCCATCATTTGCAATTCACTATCATTGAGTACCATAAAAAATGAAGATTGGAATATGGATGTGGAATGATCTGGTGGAGAATTATCAACTACTTCATCCACATCATCAAATGTTGGAACATTGTGATCCTCTATCGATGGTTTAAACCACCAAGAATATTCTGTGTGTCTTTTTGGTTGCATGCCAAGACCTTGTAAAATTCCATGTGCATCCTCCAATCCTAGCTTGAGAGATTCTATAATTTTATTATCTGTGGAAATTGAATCATATTGTGACAAGACATCACCTTCCTCTATTGATTTTTAATGAAGTTTGTTTTAGATACTCATTTGTTTCTTATGAGATTTATTGAAAGGAAGCCCTTGGGGATTCGATTCTTCTTCAGAAACTCTATTAAGGGTTCCAATAGCATGAAGTAAGTCAGAAAAATCATATTCCCTCTCTACTCCAACCATGCCATTGAATTTGCTAAATACATTCTCACATACATCTGACCCAGTAAGGTGCAATGCACATGGTAAGTTAGAGTATTGATCACGAAATAATCTCATCAACAAAACCACAAAGTGGTAAGAAATTTTCACATCTTGATATGCCTCTCTGCTAATGAAATTAATGTTGACATTAGTATTTTCTTGTTCTCTGACCCAACATAGCCATAAGGTGAAGAAATGATGGACTCTTGAATAATTTTGCACTCTTTCCCAAAGAGTTAAACTAGGAGACAAAAAAATATCAATATAATCAACAACGATTGCTATATAGGTCTCTGTACCTAATTTACTCTCTGTCCTTCCACCTGTACTTTTCATTTCCTTCAAGCACCTCTGGACATTTCTTGAAGCAATGCGTTGTGCTGAACCCCAGTTTTGGCGATCAATCCTCTCTATATCCTCAATTTTAAGCTTGTGGTCATCCACTTTAAAATTGTTATAAACCATTCTTACATGGTTAAAACTAATCAACTCTTCTCCAAAAATCAGATCTCGTTGACCACTAAACAAAGGATTCACTAGCTTTTTTCCATTGTGGCTGTAATCCTGGTCATGAAGTACTGTTACTTTAAAGCCATCATACAATCTAGTTAGCCTCCACCCTTACCAAGGAATTTTATATCTCATTCCTGTCATTGAGTAATAATCCTTCAGCATAAGAATTCTTCTCCTACTATCCCCATCTGAGGAATGACCAATAATAGGTCCTAAAAAATATTCCACATGTTTCTTCCATAGGTTTTCTACTTTTTCCCATTGTCGATGGACAAAATTTGCATCAAACCTATTGCACATTGGATGAACAACCACAACCAAATGAGGAAGCTTCTCATGCAAAGGGTTTGCAATAATAACACGTGCATAATGGTCAATCATACAATTCTTGAAGGCATCTGTAATAATCTCATAGCCTGCAGCGCCCTCACGAACTGTCACCAAGAAATGTGATTGGAACTTATATTCTTCTTTCTTACCACAAAAACCAACCAATGTATCACTTTTTGCTACCCACCTTACATATTTTTTTACAACAATTTCATCTTCAGCAAGGAATATGGGAATTGGGCCCTCTATACCATGTTTGGCTTTATAGGAAGCATAAAATTTTCCGATTGTCTCAAAAATGTACTCTTGCTCCCCTGGGATATATGTCAATGATTTTCTAACTTGCCTTAAAGTCATAGATATCAAAGGGCCATCCAGATTCAAGCTAATAAAGCTATGTAATCTAGGACCTCCCCATAACTTAATCATCTCATAAATGCATTGAGTGCATGCACTATACCTTCTACCCAACTTTGAACGAACTAGGTTGTGAAATATATCTTGAACAAATTCCCAAACTGCATCTTTACCTTGTAATTTTCCTTGCTTATGAGCCTCACACACATCCTTGAAAAACGTGAACACATCCTTCCTTCCTATAGATTCGAACAACTTTTCCCTTAGAGACCTTGTTCTAATAAACAGTGTAGCAACCTTTGTCCTCTCCCATGAAATATATCGCATTGTTAACTTGTGTAACATTTTCTTCTCTTGCAACAATTTTGAGTTTAGTTTGAGTCAAATGGTCCAACCTTCTCCCTTTCCTTATATCTCTCCCATGTCTTTTCATGTTGCTCCTTGATTCGATATATAAATTCATTTGAAAGTCATCACACTTAGGTATCATCTTAAAAAAATTGCATGTCAATGAATCAAAAGGTATTCCTGTTTCAGAAACCCTTTTGTAATGAATATGTCTGTATGTACCATTAATATTGCATTCAGTACCATTATAATTTAGTGTTCTCCTGGTATGTTTCTCTATGGCCCACATTTTTCCACAACATTTGTCATCCATTAGAACCTTTGTGTCCAATATCTCCCCTCTTCTCTCAAGATAGGGATCCTAATACCCCCAACATAATAATATTGGGGGAGGTATTTGTCCTAGAACAAGATGGAAAAACACATTGGTTGATTGTCACGTCCCCATGCCTCCGACCGGCAGAGAGGAAGCGATCTCCATGGCTTAAACCACCCAGGCTGAGTGCCCCATGAACATGTACAGGCTTAAAAATTCATAAACAGAATGCTTAAATATACACACATGAACATTTATCATGCATAGATGCAATCATCTATCATACATAGCGGAAACATCATACATTTAAGCCAGCATTCATTCAACATGTTCATTTCATATTCATTAACAGACATTACAGTTGCAGAAGTAAAATGGACAGATCACTTATCTTATGAAGAACTCCTTCCGCAACCATCTACGTCGCTGCAACGTTCCACCCAACCATAGGCCAGTGTGCTCCTTAATCTCTCAGCAGTGCTGCCACCCCCGAGCTGCGCATGATTCTCCAAGGAATAAGGGAACTAGCAGGCTTACACATAGCCAAGGATATACAAAAACACAGCCAAGCCAACACAGTTGGGTTTATCAGGCCATTAAGGAGCTAGAGAAGGCAAATTGCTAAGCTGGTGAGCTCATTATAGAGAAAAGGACACCTACACCAGAACTAGCCTGACCTCTAAGACACCCATCCACACCCAACACAAGGAATCAGTCCCTTCTCTGCTACACAGTCCCTCGGGCCCTGCATTCCCTTCCAGTGCTATTCAGGGGTGATGGAGAAGAAGGCCAGCCCTCTAGCTTTGTCTGTGTGGTTCCAGCCACCAGGTTTATCAAGCAAAACTAAGCCAACATCCTTGCTCCTCTCACAGTCCGAAGACCAACAATTGCACGTATGTAATCAATTCAACAGTCACAGCTTAAACAGGGAAAACGAATTCTGAGTCATTATTGGCCCTATCGTGGCCAAAATGACTCTCAGGCGAATTTACAACAGTCCCCAACATGTAAGGAAGACCACAACCAACACAACCAACAATGTGGAAAACACAGCCCGTCCTGGGCAACGAAATCACGAAGAAAACATACACAGACCGAGTTGGGGAAGAAATTACAATCTCCCAGCCTGTGGGTGAGCGTGAGCAACAATGCAAAACCCAAACTCGTCCCGTGAGTACAGGATACTGCCACACAATTCACCAATCCGCAGAGGAAAACCATTGTGTGGGTAAATCTAGCAAAATCCTGTGTGTGAATACCCAAACGGGAAGGAACCCCTCTGTGTGAGAATGCACAGCAATGGAGAGGACACGAATTTGCAGGAGAAAATCGCGTGGGTGAAACCCAGGGAAATTCCTGTGCGTGAAGACAGTGAGCGGCCAAATGGGAAGTGCATGAAGGTGAACAGCTACCAGGAGGATGCGAATTTTCAGTGCGTGGGTGCTCAGCAACTCGTGGAGAGGAGAAGAATGTCTGCCCTGAGAGGTGATAGTCGTTTTTCTTTTCCATTCATAAGTCAACTATGGGTGGAGTGTGCGTGGAGGCATGGACTGACAGTCCTGCCACCCCACTACCAAAACAATTAACTTTTATAACTTTTCCCAGCTGCCAGCAGAAATTATTAAATGGAGGTAGTTGGAATAAAACAAAAGAAGATGACACATGGGTTTTTACCCTTTTTGGCTCAAGGTTTGACAAATTTCCCTCACCTCCTTATCCTTGGGAAAATCATGCCCCCTTCGATTTAGTTGCCACGACCGTAGCTGGTTGTGTTCATTCAATTAATTATAGATGCATATTTACATGATGACCAACATAATATATATGTCGCATGCCCTCGATACGCCATCGATGACAATTTAAATCTAAAACATAGCATTACTGATCAATGGTGGGGCCTTGGCCTTTAACTCCACACCATGATCATTTACAATTTATACATCATATACATCTAATGTAACGGGGTCAAAACCGGGACATTACATTCCCCTCCCCCTTCAATAGCACTGTCCTCAATGCTTTACAAAATTTGAACAAAATGCTACACCGGTATCGCCTCAGTGTTCCACAGAATTGAACAAAAATGGATGTGCCAATCGCATGGCATCCTCCAGCTCCCATGTAGCCTCTTCAGGCCCGTAGTGCTCCCATTGCACCTTTACCTGCCCTATGGATCGGTTCCGGGGCATTGTGACCTTCCTGTCGAGGATGCGCATTGGCTCGATTCGGAAATCTCCCTCGGGTTCCACCTGAATCACATCCCAATTTATCACATGGTTAGGACCATGTACATATATTTTAAGCAAAGAAACATGAAAAACATTATGAGCTCTAGTGCTAACAGGCAATGCAAGTCTATATGCAACTGGCCCTATTCTTTCGAGCACTTCAAATGGCCCACAATATCTAGGTGACAACTTGGCACAACTTCCAAGATTCAAGGAACTCTTCCTTTCCCTCACTCTAAGGTAAACATGATCCCCAACACTAAACTCTCTGTTCACCCTATGCTTATCTGCATAGCTTTTCTGTCTGTCCTGTGCTACTTTCAGCTTCTGTCTGATCTTTATGACCTCTTGCTCCATTTCCTTGAGCAATTCCGGTCCAAGCACAATCCTGTTCACTGGATTATCCCAAGTCACTGGTTTCCTACACCTTCTTCCATACAAAGCTTCATACAGACTCATCCCTAAGGATGCCTGATGTCCATTGTTATAAGCAAACTCTACCAAGTGCAAGTAATCTTCCCACTTGGTTGGTTTGTCCATTACGTACATGCGAAGCATATCTTCAAGCACCTGATTAACTCTCTCGGTCTGCCCATCTGTCTGAGGATGGTATGCAGTGCTGAAGTTTAGCTTTGTACCCAAATCTGCAAACAACCCCTTCCAAAAGTTGGAAGTGAACTTGACATCTCGGTCAGAGACTATTGCCTTTGGCAATCCATGCAACTTGAATATCTCCTTCATGAATATCCTTGCAATGTCGCCAGTCTCATACGTGGACTTAACCGGTATAAAATGTGCTGCCTTTGTCAACTTGCCTACCACAACCATGATAGAATCATGTTGTCTCCAAGTCATTGGCAATCCTGTAATAAAATCCATGGAAATAACTTCCCATTTCCATTCTAGAACTGGCAAAGGCTGCAACAAACCTGCTGGATGTTGATGCTCAACCTTTACCTGTTGACATTTCATACACCTTGAAATGTATTCAGCCATATCCTTCTTCATACCTGGCCAAAAGTACTGCTTTCTGGCTGTAGCAATTGTCTTCTGATATCCTGGGTGACCAGAATATGGAGCTTGATGGATTTCATCCATAACAACTCTCCTCAAATATGCTACATTCGGAATATAAATTCTTCCTTTATAAGTGAGAAGTCCATCTTCTTCCAATTTATATCCCTCATACCTCTTCTCAAGACTTTGCTGCTGCAACTTGTCTTTTACTTGCTCATACAATTCATCTCCGGCAACATGATTAGCAATCTGCTGCCTCAAATCTGATTGGTAAATACTAAGAGATGCCACATGCATTTCTTGCACTTTTCTTGCTGAGTGCGTTAGCTACCTTATTCTCCTTTCCCTTTATGTGCTTGATTTCAAAATCAAACTCACATAAAAACTCTAGCCATCTTGCTTGCTTAGCATTCAAGGTAGGCTGATTAAACAAATACTTCAGTCCACAATGATCTGTCCTGAGCTCAAATATCCTACCCATCAAGTAATGTCTCCACATCTTGAGAGCATGTACTATGGCTGCAAGCTCTAGATCATGAGTGGTGTAGTTCTTCTCATGCTCCTTCAACTTTCTTGACTCATAGCATATCACATGGTTGTCCTGCATAAGGACTCCTCCAAGCCCTTGTCTGCATGCATCGGTACACACCACAAAATCTTTCTCTGGATCTGCAACCTTCAATACTGGTGCACTGGTGAGAAGATCCTTCAACCTATGGAAACTTTATTCACACCTCGTTGTCCATTCGAACTTCATCCCCTTCTTTTGCAAAGAAGTGATAGCATGTGCAACTTTGGAGAATCCCTCAATGAATCTCTTGTAGTATCCTGCAAGTCCCATGAAAGATCTCACATCTGTCACACTTCTTGGAGTAGGCCAATTCATAATGGCTTCAATATTTTTAGGGTCTACAGATATACCCTCCTCTGAGATAATGTGACCCAAATACTGAATTCTATCTCTATAGAAGTCACACTTGCTCAGTTTTACATACAACTGATGCTCCCTGAGCAAACTCAATGTCAACCTCAAATGCTCTTCATGTTCTTCCTCACTCTTAGAATAAACAAGAATGTCATCAAGGAAAACAAGAACAAACTTGTCCAAATACCTGCTGAAGACACTATTCATAAGGCACATAAATGTAGCTGGTGCATTTGTAAGGCCAAATGGTACCACTACAAAATCATAATGCCCATACCTTGTCCTGAAGGCTGTCTTATGAATGTCTTCATCCTTGATCCTTACCTGATGGTAACCAGAACTCAAGTCAATCTTGGAAAATACCCCTGCTCCTCTCATTTGATCAAAGAGGTCATCAATCCTAGGAAAAGGATATTTATTCTTCACAGTAACCTTGTTCAACTGTCTGTAATCAATACATAACCTGAGTGTACCATATTTCTTCTTTACAAATAGAACTGGTGCTCCCCAAGGAGACACACTCGGTCGGATATACTTCCTTTCCAACAGCTCTTGCACTTGCATCTTCAATTCTAGCATCTCCGGTGTACTCATCCTGTAGGGTCCCTTGGACACTGGTGCTGCTCCTGGCACAAGTTCAATAGTGAAATCAATGTCTCGCTTTGGAGGAAGCCCTGGAATCTCATCAGGAAACACATCCCTGAATTCCTGTAACACCTGATAGTCTTCCAATCTCGGAGTTTCATCTCTCATTTCCTCCAAAATCTGAGCTGCATACAACTGGCAGCCCTTCCTACAGAACTTCTTTAACTGCATTGCTGAAACCTGCCGTACTGAAATGACCTTTGGAATGCCTTTCCAAACTACTAGGTTTCCTTCTTCATTCATGCATTCGAAAGTCTTATTGTAGCAATCAAGCTTCACCCTGTGAGCTTCTAACCAATCCATTCCAATGAGAACATCATAGGAACCAAGCAGTAGAACATTCAGATCTACACAAGTGACCAGTCCATTCATGACCAGTGGACACTTCTCTACCACTTCACTGACTTTTCTCTTAGTTCCAGTGGCTAGCTGTACTAACCAAGACTTCCTATGCTTTACTCTCTTAAAGGCACAAATATCCACTACTCTAGGAGTAATGTAACTGTGAGTAGAACCAGGGTCAATCAAAATAGAAACAGATTGCTCAGCAATCTTACCTGCTACTTCAACCACAGCTGACTGGTGATCTGCCTAATGGTCCTCCAATGCTGCATAAATCCTAGGGATTGCCCTTGCTACTTGACCCACTGTTTCTGCTTCTTGTATATTATAAGCTGGCCTTGCACTCTCATTCTCGAGTGGACAATTTCTGTGCATGTGGGGTCCTCCACATTTCCAACATTGAAGTGGTCCTTTATTCTGTTGTGGATCTTTAGGCTTTTCTCCTGTCACTCCAACTGGTTTACTCGCAGCTTGAGAGGGATGCTTCTGTTGATTCTTGAAGCTAGAAGGTTTGAAACCTTTCTTTCTTTGGTCAAACTTCTCATTCTTCTTGTCCTTCCAATCCTTATGGTAATCCGGCTTACCTTTGCTTTGCTCATAGCAATATATAGCCTTCCTTATTGCTTCTTCAAGAGTTCTAGGTTCATAAAACTCAATTCGATCTTTGTAATACTGAGGTAATCCACTCAGAAAATGTTGGACCTTTACTTTTTCATCTCTGATGTACCGGACATACCTCAACAACTCCAAAAAATTGTTAGCATACTCTTCCATGGCCTGCTGTCCCAATCTCAGCGCATGGAACTCCTTAATCTTGTCATCATAATACCTGTCAGATAGGTATTTCTGCTTGAAATACTTCTTGAACTGCTTCCACTTAAGTCTCCTTTCACTGATCCTCTTTACTTGCTTGAAGTGTTCCCACCAAATGGATGCTCTTCCATTCAGATTGAATATGGCAACTCTTGCCTTCATGTTTCCTGAATAGTCATGCACTTGAAAGTACTTCTTTATACCAAGAAGCCAAGCTTCAGCCTCTTGTCCAGTCTTTACTTCACCATCAAATGTAGGAGGTTTAGTTTTCTTAAACTCATCCCGAGAACGATCCCTATGGTGTCTCTTTCTTTTTCTTTTATGAGAAGAAGAACTTGAATCCCCACTGGATTCTTTGGAATCAGATGATCCACTAGAAGTTCTTCTCCTTCTCCTAGTACTGCTCTTACTGCCTTCTGGTCTTGCTGTACCTTGTCCCGAGTCTATATTCCTTTGCAAGTCTGTCAAACTCTACAACATAGCAGCATTCAACTAATGCTGCTCCTCCTGGGCTTTAATTAATCTTCTCATAGTAGCTGCAACATCTGACGGTGTCTCTTGGAATCTCCTTCCATTAGACTCTATGTCGTCATTTCTATTACGTACATTTTCTCCCATGGCATCTCAGGCATGCTCATCAGAATCCCGAGCATCATATCCGTCATGGGTTCTCATACTGAACCACCCCTTACTTACCAAACTGCACTACCTAGAATACTCCCCTTGAAGGTGACTATAATTCTGCAAACGTGTTAATAACACAATTGTTAGATGCATTCATTGATACAAATCAACATTACTTACCTTCTCTTGGAATAATCATAAAATTACAAATTCCCAAACACACAAAATTTTCTTCATCCAAGAACGTCTATCTGAGGGGGACGATGGGGGTCAAGGGGGCAATCTAGCGCATAAGATCGCTACCTCCTTTCTCCTTTTCAGCCCTGAAATTTCACTGAAAAGAGCTGCAAAATCCCTCTAAAAATAGTCAAAATCGGTTGAGAAATCCCACTGAAAAGCAGTCAAAATCGGTTGAGAAATCCCACTGAAAAACAGTCAAAATCGGCTCCCAAAACAATTTACTGTTCCACAGAATAGTCTCTCAGAACCATTCTTCCTTCCACTGAATCGGATCCTCTTCCATTCTTCCTTCCGCCAAATCGGCTCCTCTTCCATTCTTCCTTCCGCCGAATCGGCTCCTGGAACACTCTCTCTTTCGATTTGGCAATTAGAACAACTTGAACGTCGGACGTTGGCAGAATTTCGACATCGGAAGCCAAATGACTTTGGCTTCTGCAATGGCGGCTCGCCAAATCTTAACTTCTCTCGATCGACACTTTAGAAAAAGTTTAACGTCGGGCGTCGGCTGACTTTTGGATCGGAAGCCTTAATGCTCCTGCTTCCGCAACAACGGCTCACAAAAGTTCGAATCCTTCCGATTCACTTCGCGAATTCTCCCGATTTGGCACTCACAGAGAGCAATGTTAACGTCGGACATCGACGGACTTCTTACATCGGAAGCCAAATGACTTTGGCTTCCGCAACGACGGCTCACCAAAGTCTGAATCCTTCCGCAACGGTGGACTGAAGATCGCTCCCGCCTCCGATTTCCCAACACTTAGAATTTTTTTTTTGTCTTCAAAAATTTGTCTTTCTTTGACCATGTTGGCTGTCGACGGTCTTTCACGTCAGATGCGGAATCGCTCCGCCGTCTGCAACGGTGGATGGGGAAAAGGTTAAACCTTCCGCTATAGCGGAAGTCAATTCCGCCAATCCTTCCGACTGCTCCAACACTTAAACTATTTTTCAAAATTTCTTTTCGTCGGCAATCAGACCCATTACTACATCGGCGGTCTAATCCTTTTCACAGCCGCAACTGCGGGCTGTCAAACGCCGAATCCTTTTGCCACAGCGGAAGTTGATTCCACTTAGTGCTCCGATGAACTACTGTTCAAACACTTAGGCTATTTTTGAAACTTGCTACTGCTTTGTTGAACAGAGGAGGTAATTCTACCTTCTGTCATGGCATCTTCTTGGCCCATAGAGGCCCATTGCTACAACATGGGCTTTGATACCATGCTGTCACGTCCCCATGCCTCTGACTGGCAGAGAGGATGCGATCTCCATGGATTAAACCACCCGGGCTGAGTGCCCCATGAACATGTACAGGCTTAAAAATTCATAAACAGAATGATT
>LPNX010606781.1:393182-434981 GCA_001517045.1 Pseudotsuga menziesii | reverse complement strand
CCTCAGGCCCTGCATTCCCTTCCAGTGCTATTCAGGGGTGATGGAGAAGAAGGCCAGCCCTCTAGCTCTGTCTGTGTGGTTCCAGCCACCAGTTTTATCAAGAAAAACTAAGCCAACATCCTTGCTCCTCTCACAGTCCAAAGACCAACAATTGCACGTATGTAATCAATTCAACTGTCATAGCTTAAACAGAGAAAACGAATTCTGAGTCATTATTGGCCCTATCGTGGCCAAAATGACTCTCAGGCGAATTTACAACAGTCCCCAGCATGTAAGGAAGACCACAACCAACACAACCAACAATGTGGAAAACATAGCCCGTCCTGGGCAACAAAATCACCAAGAAAACATACACAGACCGATTTGGGGAAGAAATTACAGTCCCCCAGCCTGTGGGTGAGCATGAGCAACAATGCAGAACCCAAACTTGTCCCGTGAGTACAGGATACGTCCACACAATTCACCAATCTGCAGAGGAAAACTGTTGCGTGGGTAAATCCAGCAAAATCCTGTGTGTGAAGACCCAAACGGGAAGGAATCCCTCTGTGTGAGAATGCACAGCAATGGAGAGGACGTGAATTTGCAGGAGAAAATCACGTGGGTGAAACCCAGGGAAATTCCTGTGCGTGAAGACAGTGAGCGGCCAAATGGGAAGTGCATGAAGGTGAACAGCTACCAGGAGGACGCGAATTTTCAGTGCGTGGGTGCTCAGCAACTCGTGGAGAGGAGAAGAATGTTTGCCCTGAGAGGTGATAGTCGTTTTTCCTTTCCATTCATAATTCAACTATGGGTGGAGTGTGCGTGGAGGCATGGATTGATAGTCCTGCCACCCCACTCCCAAAACAATTAACTTCCATAACTTTTCCCAGCTGCCAGCAGAAATTATTAAATGGAGGTAGTTGGAATAAAACAAAAGAAGATGACACATGGGTTTTTCCCCCTTTTGGCTCAAGGTTTGACAAATTTCCCTCACCTCCTTATCCTTGGGAAAATCATGCCCCCTTCAATTTAGTTTCCGCGACCGTAGCTGGTTGTGTTCATTCAATTAATTATAGATGCATATTTACATGATGACCAACATAATATATATGCCGCATGCCCCTGATACGCCATCGGTGACAATTTAAATCTAAAACATAGCATTATTGATCAATGGTGGGGCCTTGGCCTTTAACTCCACACCATGATCATTTACAATTTATACATCATATACATCTAATGTAACGGGGTCAAAACCGGGACATTACATTGATGATCTATTAACTGCTACTAACAAGTAATAACAAATAAAGTAATGTGCATATTCAAATTCAAATTAAATTAAAACTTGGGTAATTTTCACACCTGAAGTAGAAGCATGTGGATTTGTATAAGCCCCTTGTAATGGTGATGGTAGTGATGGGATCAAGAACTTAGAGAAACTTTGTTGGTACTTTTCATTGGTAGGATTCTTCAGTCTCCCAACTATTCCACTCCCCAATACAATTGTATCATGTGAAGCCTCAACCGTAGTATTAGTACTGTGCTTCTTTGATTTCATGTTTTCATTTATAGAACTAACAATATTAGAACTTATTGACACCAAAGACAACAATCTATTGCATCATGTACATTCCACTCTTACTTTTTTCTTGTCCTCATAGTTTGCAAGTGTTGCTTCCACAACCTTGAACAAATTAGGCTCTTGCGTTTGGTTGAAATCATGTAGAAGTTTGATTGCTTGATCGATCTAAAGTTGATCTCTAGCCACTATTGTCTTCTTTGTTTTGTTACCTGAAGGAATTTCATTAATTCCCAACATTTAAATTTGACATTGATGGGAACTTGTTTTCATATGATTGTTTTTGAAGTTACAAATTGTTCATGCTGCCAAGGATACTTCCCCCGTTCCATAATCAATGCCACATATTTCAAAACAGATCTTTATATTATGTTTTCCATTTTCTAAATATACCTTTAGTGTTAGCTTCTCCTTGACAAACTCTTTCGTTAAACTATTCACTTTATCTTCCCAAGATGCCAATACATTAGGATCAACCACAACTTGTTCCACTGACTCGGAAACATTACCAACTCTTGGTTGTTTATGCATAGGTTCCTCAACATTCCCTTCAATGCTTTTAGAGATTGGAATTACTTCCATTACATGTGATTCCAATGTATCAGCAACCATCATGCATACTTTCCTCTTAATGCCTACATTTGTTGTTGTAGGTTTCCTTCTTTCCTCTTGCTTTGCATTTAAAGGACATCCAGTTGAGCCAATAATAAAATCAAAAGGATATTCAACAACTTCATCATTCACAACTTCACAACAAGTATTAGCATATGTACAACCCTTTTGACAATGGACTGTGCCAAGGGGACAATTATCTTCACCAATAAAAATTCCAAAGTCCACAACATCACTTGGATCCATTTGCATATACATCCATGTGTCCCTTTTAGTTGGGTAAGAAATGAATAAAATTATAACAATTTTTTCAAAAGTTTGGATATAATATGGCTAAGAAATGAGGTGAGTGCATCCATAAATAAATTAAAAAAAAAGTAATTCAAATTTATGCATGCATATTAGTTCATTAATAAAACAAAGAGCTAGGAAGCAAGGTATGCACTTTCAATTCAAATCTCTAAAAATGATGAAGAAATATTACTATCGGGATGAAACACCTTGAAAAAAGATGTATTGCTAGTGGCTTATTCAAATAGCCCTCCCCAAACTGAAGAGTCAGCTTCAATGTACCTACAAAAGATCAAAAGGTGATCAAAACAAGAGATGAAAAAACATAGAGGTGATCAAAGGTAATTGTTCTTTTTGGAATTTGGTCTTGTTCTTTTTGATGAAAATGCCCCAAGCATTACAATCCACTCTAGGAAATGATAAAAAAATCCTAACTGACTAATATTCCCAATCTGCAAGCCTAAGCTCTATTCTACATGGTGTTTGGCCTTGGGGTAAGAGAAAAAACTTAGTAATAAGTGAACTCACCTAATAAATGAAGAATGGTCCAAGGAGAGATAAATTTGTTCAATAGTCACTCACAAAGCTCAAGTAAACCATTTTGGAAACTTTCTACATAAATGCAACAAATCTTAAATTCACTCCCTATATCTTTGAGATCAATTTTGCATCCAAATGGTGAAGATTAGGTAGTTGTTAGAGCTTCCACAGCACAGAAACAAAAGGAAATTGTAGCCATAACACTTTAAGTGACCTAATTCTCTCGCATTAGTGTGAATATGTATTGTAGCTCTAATGACAGGTAACAAAGAGAAATCAGCAAGATTTTGGAAGAGAGGAATTTAATTTTACATGATAATCTTAATATGCATACTCCTTTTATCATCAACATTATAGACCTAGTCAAACTGATGTAGACAATGCTCGAATTACTCTTACACAATTTTTTAGCTATGTAGAAGATATGTGATGACACATCCTTTGTTAACATAACATTGGATTGGTCACCTTTTGGTAAAAAAGGCACATATACTATAGAATGTAGAACATGTTTTATAAATCTTATATAATATGAAAAAAATGAATTATCAAACTTCATATAACGACAAATAGTATTAAATATAGTTCTGAAATTACTCTTCTTCTATTAAATAATTTAGCTATGTAGTCTGATATGCTATGAGATATTCTCTGTCAACATTGGATTGGTCACCTTTTAGGTTGTAAGCAAGGGGAATATAATGGGATGAATAAAATGTTTTTCTAAGGTTATAATATGCCAAAAATGAATTATCAAACTCCATATAAAGACATCTAGTTCAGAGACACTTCCATATAGCTACATTGAGAGGTCAAATAACCAACTTCACCACTAAGATCAAAATACCAAGGAATACATCCCATCTTCATCCTGACTTCAAAAGATGTCTACAAGGGAATACAAGAAGAACCCAATCATGGCTTATCCAGGGAGACACTTATGGACCTGCCAAGAAACTGATACAAGAGGAGATCAATGTCTACCTCAGACATCCAAACGATGTGAAAAATATAATTTTTGTCATACTTTTGAAAAAATAAACATCAAAGATGTCAAAGAGAGTAGGTCAAGCTCAAATTAAAAGAGCTTCATCGATCCATTCCTCACTATTTCACCTTCACATATTTCAGTGAACTGTAAGAGGCCAAATGCCATAGAGAGTGCCTCCTTAATAAGCCATCTTCCTTCTTGTTGTATTCTTTGTAGACATGAGAACAATCAAGGGAAAGAAAGGATGATTTGAGATTCCTGATATTTTGACACCATCCATATTCCTGATTCTTGAGCAGAGTTATCATTGCCACCAAAGCAACTACTTCCCTCACTTTGGGTTTAATCCAACACATGGAGGGATTACCTAAGAGCAACTAAGTTGTAAAGATAGATGTAATTTCAGAGAGACTTAGGTTTCTACATCAACTATGAATGATTTCTTGCTATAAATCAAGTTGATGTTAAATAAATGTTTTTAGAAAGATTTTAGTTGATGTTAAGTTGATTTCAGAAATGATGTTAAATGATTTCAGAAATGATGTTAAATGATTTTAGAACTATTTTCAATTTTCTTTATTAGTGCAGAGCTACAGTTCGAATATTAATTAATGTCTGTGTAAATTTCCTCAAACTGTAGATCTGAATTATTAATTCAAGTACTGCTATAAAACCTTCCATAAATGTGTCTTTTCAAACAATGATGGTCCATTTTGTAGATTTTGTAATATCTTAGCTCTATCTAATACCAAGTTTACATGTTTTCTATGATGCTTATTGATGCACAATGTGTTATGAATCTAGAAGACACCAACAGTATTTTTTGGTGCTACTTTAATTAGGTGAGCCATGGCTTCAGTATAAATGTAGAGGATCCTAGTTGGGAAAGAAGCTTCACAAATATATTCACAACTCCCCAAAAATCTTCATAGAAGCTTTAAATATTAAATGTGAATGATAAAAACCATCAAACGTACACAATTGAGAACTATGATCAGCCCTACTAGAAGCGAAAACAATTTATGCATTATATAGTTCTCTAATGACCACATCATGAGGTGTAAATTTCATGTATGCCCATCACCAAAGTGAAAAAATCGATAAATAATGAGTAGATTAGCAAATATTTCAAGAATAAGGAGAAAACATTGATGCATCCATTAGTGAACTGCATAGTGTCTCATCCTAAAACATCAACTTATGTTGAGTCACCAACTACAATCTGCAAAATGCTACTATTAGATGTATAAGGATGCATCTCATGAGATTGAATCATATGGTGTGAGGTGCAATAATCAGGTATTCGGTTGTTTGAAGATGATTAAGGCTTGAGTAGACAATGCATGTAATTTTGTAGAAGAAGGTTTGGGCATTGAAATTTTGTGCTACTACATGGCTTCATTCAATGGCTCTAGTTTTATCCAACATTTGGATTCATCATGCCCAAGTATGACACAAAAACTACAGATTACACTTGATATATAAGATTTATATTGGCAAAAGTTAAATAAAAATACTGTAAGATTTATATGGATAAAATTTATATACATGCTATTCCAAAGTAAAAAGGGGAAATCCCAAAAGAATATAGGTTCAATATATATAAAATATTTATATATGAATCAAAAGGATAATAAGGAAGGGAACTTAACCAACAAAAAAGAAACTTCTCAGTGGAATGAGGGATTAGATGGACCTTCACAAAATCAAGGATAATTTTATTCACTTTGTCCACTTCATTGTTGTGTTCCACAAACTATGCGGGATCAGTAGGGACTGTAACCTTCTCATCAAAAACACACCAAAGGTTAACCTCCTCGAACAAAATCTGGTGTCTACACTTCCAAGGAGTGAAGATTGTGGCACCTTCCAACAGATCACTCTCTAAGATTTAGACTGGCCATCCCTAGAACTCCTAGAAAAAATCTCAACCAAAGATGTCAGGGTAAAAACAAATCGATAAGAAAAACCTATCACAAGTGCAGAGCGCCTCTCTCATACATAAACAACACTCCAATACCTAGGGAAAATAGCGCATCAGACCCAACAACTTATCACAGGTCTTGATGCTTAAGCCTTATTTCATGGATAAATCAGCTTCAATCACTAAAGCTAAGGTATAACACCCAATGAAATCCTCTAATAGCTCCCTCCCACAGGGAGAATCCCACTCCATACACATCTCCTAGAAGATGTTTGATAACATGCTATGATACCATGTTAATTTTCAGTGCATGGTACACAGATCTGCACTCAAAAACTAAACCCTAAAAATTAGGAAACTAAAAACTACCAACATCTCTCAAAACAACAAAGTCTGAACACTAAACCTGCATACACATACAATCTGAAAATACAAATAGAAAGTAAAAATATGAACTCTCAATCACATTTGCTTATATTGACTCAGAAATAAGAAATTCAATGCACTAGCTCAAAACTGAAGTCTCACAAACTCCTACTTTCATCTCTGCATAGAGATCCCTGCCTTTCTTTTATAGACTAAGAAATACTAAGGTTAAAATGAATTGCAATCATCCATGTGGTGTTCCCTAGGCTAGGATAAAACCCTAACCCTAACTCTGCCTAAAGTCTACATGTATCACTCCGCCAGGAATAGAATGCCCATTAAGAGAGAATTGATTGCATGAAAGCATATGCCTCCCTCCTAGGTAACTATGACCTATCCTAGATCTGGCCCACTCCCTTAATGCATGCACTTTCATAATTTAAGAACTGACCTTAACAAAAGAAAAAAATACCTTTAACTAATGAAAATGCATGTGTAACACCCTGGTTTTGACCTCGCTACATTAAATGTACATGATGTATATATTGTAAATGATCATGGTGTGGAGCTAAAGGCCAAAGCCCCACCATTGATCAGTTATGCTATGTTTTGGATTTAAATTTGTCACCGATGGTATATCGGGGCATGCAGTGCATATTAAGTTTTAGCATCATGTAAATATGCATAATTAATTAAATGAACCCGACCAGCTATGTTTGTGGCAACTAAATAGAGAGGGGGCATGATTTTCACAAGGATAAGGGTGGGGAAATTGTCAAACCTTAGCCATGAGGGAAAAACCCATGTGTCACCACCATGTCTTACCCAACCACCTCCATTAAGAATTGTTGTTGAGTAGTTGGGGCATTTATTGTTTTGGGAGTGGGGGTGGTAGGATTGTCCATCCTTGCCCATCCGCACACTCCATCAGGGATGGACACTCATGCACTCTCCACTACGCAGGCCTCACGACGGTCTGTTCACCTCCACGCATAGGATTTACCTAGTTTTACTCCCGCAGGCATTCCACTCTCCCCACGACAGTGCTGAAATGCTCATGCACTCCCTACTCATGTCTATCCATTGTCTGTTCATCCACGCACAAGCTGGGAGCTGTTCGTCCTCACGCAGGGACCGTTGCCTACTGATTATTCTCATGCACGGGAGTTTACTTGGTTTTACTCACGCTGTTCTCCTCTACGGATTTTGTGGACAAGTGTGGGCAGATACCTACCTCACAGGATGAGCGGCCAGTGTAAGTCTTTTCCACTTCCTTAGTTGTCCAGGACGGACTGCCGATTTCCCCATGTTGTGAATGTGTTTGATGTTACATTTGGAACTGTTGGATTTCGCTTGGGAATCTTTTTTCCCTGTTAAGCTGTAACAACTGATTGATTGCATGTGTGCAATGGTTGGTCTTCGGATTGTGTTGGGAGCAGGGATGGGGGCTTGGTTTGCTTGATAAACCTGGTGGTTGGAAATCACACAGACAGAGCTAGAGGGCTGGATTTCTTCTCCATAACCCCTGAATAGCATTGGAAGGGAATGCAGGGACTGAGGGACTGTGTAGTAGAGAAGGGACTGCTTCCTTGTGTTGGGTGTGTGTGTGTGTTTTAGAAGCCAGGCTAGTTCTAGTGTAGGTGTTCTTCGCTCTGCAATGAGCTCACCAGCTTAACATTTAGCCTTTCCCCAACTCCTAGATGGCCTGTTAAACCCAACTGTGTTGGCTTGGCTGTGTTTTGTGTATCCTTGGCTATGTGTAAGCCTGCTTGTTCCCTTATTCCTTGGAGAATCATGCCCAGCTTGGGGGTGGCAGTGTTGCTGAGAGATTAAGGAGCACGCTGGCCTATGGTTGGGTGGAACGTTGCAACGACGTAGCTGGTTGTGGAATGACTTCTTCATATGATAAGTGATCTTGTCCATTTTTACTTCTACAACCATATTTTCTATTAATGAATGTGATGAACATGCTGAGTGAATGCTTGTATGAATGTATGTTGATTCCACTGTGTCTGATAGATAATGGTAGCTGTGTATGATAAACAATTGCATCTGTGCATGATAAATGTTCATGTGTGCATGTTCTAGTTCAAAGCATTTGCTTCAGCATTCTGTTTCAACAATTTTATTCATGTACATGTTCATGGGGGCTGGTATCCCGGATGGTTAACTACCATGGTCACGTCCTCTTCGCCGGTCGGAGGGTTGGGGACGTGACAACATTCTATCAGAGCTGATGTTGCAGCATGGGCCTGAATGGACCACGTAGGTGTAGTGACAGAAGTAGAACTTCTTTCTGCCCAGCAGAGATCGGAAGTGGATGACAGAAAACTTCCATAAATTGTCTAAGTGGTTGAACAGTCAGAACACTTAATGGGAAGGACTTTTGATGTAGCGGAAGAGCTAGGAGGAAGCACGCCCGATGAAGAGCAGTTGGAAAGAAAATCGCGGAAAATTTTCTAAACGATTTGACGTCTGTCGGAAGAAAATAGCTGATCGATTACCCGCCCTTGCGGACGGCTAAACAACTATGCGTCCCACGGGCAAGGCCTCCTCCGACCGCCGACGTTGTAAAGAAAGTTAAAATTTTTTCTAAGTGTTCGACGTCCGTCGAAAGGAAATAGTTGTTCGAGCGCCCACCGTTGCGGACAGCTAGACAACTATGCATCCGACGGGTAAGGCCTCCGATCGTCGACGCCGTAACGAAAGTTCAAAATTTTTTCTAAGTAATGAAAACCGTGGCCATCAGAAGAAGATAGTGTTATGTGTGCCTCCGTTTCAGAAGCCAAAAGCACTAGCTTGCCAATGAGAAAAGTCTGCCGATACCGATCAGGTTGTGCCACCGATCGGAAGAAGATTGAAGATCATGTTCCGCTATTGCGGCTGCGGATGGAACTATTTCGCCGACGAAAAGAAGAAATTTGAGCCGATTGAGCGGTGAAGAGGAAGACAAAAAGGGAAAATTTCAGAAATTTTTCTAAGTCCGGGAGTCGTTAGCCATCATCTATGGTTAGTGGATTGAACATCCACCGTTGCGGCTGTCTAATAGACTATCCTTCCGAAGGATAGTGGATCAGATCGCCGATGAAAAGGAAATTTGAAAATTTTGTTTAAGTATAAGGACGTCGGATGAAGTTAGTGGATAGAGCTTTCGACAGCCGATGGGTATGGTCTGCGGAACCTGTAGTGGGATCACTACCCTCCGTTGTGGTTGTTTAGTGAACTAACCTTCCGAAGGGTTAGAAGATCCGATTGCCGACACGATAGTTCTTAGCGGATCCGATTGCCGAAGAAAAGTGAAAGAAGCTAGTTGTTTCGACCGCCGATACAGTGGAAGAAGCTAGTTGTTTCGACCGCCGATACAACGGAGAAGTTAGTGGTTTTGACTGTCGAAACGTAGGATTGATAGATGAAATGAGAGATGATTCTGCAGAGGAAATTTTTGAGTTTTTCAAGTGGGATTTTCTAGCATATTTCAACTATTTTTCAGTGGGATTTTCAACTTTTTTTCAGTGGATTTTCATGGGCTGAGAAGGAGAAAGAGGCAGTGATCTTATGCGCTAGATTGCTCGAAAACCAATGATTTACAAAAAAATTTGGAAAAATTCTTTGTTTTGGGAAAATTTGCTATTTTATGATTTTTCCAGGAGAAGGTAAGTAATGCTGGTTTATATCAATGTTATGTATCTAACAGTTGTGTTACTAACATGTTTGCATAAACATAGTCACCTTCAAGGGAAGTATTCTAGGTAGTGTCATTTGATAAGTAAGTGGTGGTTCAGTTATGAGGACTCATGATGGATATGATGCTCGGGATTCTTACGAGTGAGTAGAAGATGCCATGGGAGAAAATGTCTATAATAGAAATGATGACATAGAGTCTAATGGAAGGAGATTCCAAGAGACACCGTCAGATGTTGCTGCCACCATGAGAAGCTTGATTAAAGCCCAGGAAGAGCAGCATCAGTTGAATGCTACTATGTTGCAGAGTTTAACCGACTTACATAGAAAGATAGACTCTGGAAGAGGTACAGCAATACCAGAAGGCAGTAAGAGCAGTACTAGGAGAAAGAGAAGGACTTCTAGTGGATCATGTGATTCTAAAGAATCCAAAGGGGATTCAAGCTCTTCTTCTCATAAAAGAAAAAGAAGGAGACACCATAGGGATCGCTCTCGAGATGAATTTAAGAAAGCTAAACCTCCTACATTTGATGGTGAGGTAAAGATTGGACAAGAAGCTGAAGCTTGGCTTCTTGGGATAAAGAAGTACTTTCAAGTGCATGACTATTCAGGAAACATGAAGGCAAGAGTTGCCATATTCAATCTGAATGGAAGAGCATCCATTTGGTGGGAACACTTCAAGCAAGTAAAGAGGATCAGTGAAAGGAGACTTAAGTGGAAACAGTTCAAGAAGTATTTTAAGCAGAAATACCTCTCTGATAGGTATTATGATGACAAGATTAAGGAGTTCCATGAGCTAAGATTGGGACACCAGACCATGGAAGAACATGCAAATAAGTTTTTGGAGCTGTTGAGGTATGTCCGATACATCAGAGATGAAAAAGTGAAGGTCCAGTGTTTTCTGAGTGGATTACCTCAGTCCTACAAAGATAGAATTGAGTTTTATGAACCTAGAACTCTTAAAGAAGCAATAAGGAAGGCTAAGTATTACTATGAGCAAAGCAAAGGTAAACCCAATTACCATAAGGCATGGAAGGACAAGAAGAACGAGAAGTATGACCAAAGGAAGAAAGGTTTCAAACCTTCTAGCTTTAGGAATCAACAAAAGCAGCCATCCCAAGCTACGAGTAAGCTAGTTGGAATGACAGGAGAAAAGCCTAAAGATCCCCAATAGAATAGAGGGCCACTCCAATGTTGGAAATGTGGAGGACCCCACATGCGCAGAAATTGCCCACTCAAGAATGAGAGTGCAAGACCGGCTTATAACATCCAAGAAGCAGAAATAGTGGGTCAAGTAGCAAGGGCAGTCCCTAGGATTTATGTAACACTGGAAGACCGCCAGGCAGATAATCAGTCAACTGTGGTTGAAGTTGCAGGTAATATTGTTGAGAAACCTATTTCTATTTTGATTGAACCTGGTTCTACGCACAGTTACATTACTCCTAGAGTAGTGGAGACTTGTGCTTTTAAGAAAGTAAAGCATAGGAAGTCTTGGTTAGTCCAGCTAGCCACTGGAACTAAGAGAAAGGTTAGTGAAGTGGTACAGAAGTGTCCATTGGTCATGAATGGATTTTCCACTTGTGTTGATCTGAATGTTCTACCGCTTGGTTCCTATGATGTTCTCATTGGAATGGATTGGTTAGAATCTCACAGAGTGAAGCTTGATTGTTACAATAAGACTTTCAAATGCATGAATGAAGAAGGGAACCTAGTAGTTATGAAAGGCATTCGAAAGGTGATTTCAGTAAGGTAGGTTTCAGCAATGCAGTTAAAGAAGTTCTGTAGAAAGGGTTTCCAGTTGTATGCAGCTCATATTTTGGAGGAAACGGGAGATGAAACTCCTAGGTTGGAGGATTATCAGGTGTTACAGGAATTCAGGGATGTGTTTCCTGATGAGATTCCAAGGCTTCCTCCAAAGAGGGACATTGATTTCACAATTGAACTTGTTCCAAGAGCAACACCAGTGTCCAAGGCACCCTACAGGATGAGTACACCGGAGATGCTAGAATTGAAGATGCAACTGCAAGAGTTGTTGGAAAAGAAGTATATTCGACTGAGTTTGTCTCCTTGGGAAGCACCAGTTCTGTTTGTAAGGAAGAAATATGGTACACTCAGGTTATGCATTGATTACATACAATTGAACAAGGTTACCGTGAATAATAAATATCCTTTTCCTAGGATTGATGACCTCTTTGATCAAATGAGGGGAGCAAAGGTAGTTTCCAAGATTGACTTGAGGTCTAGTTACCATTAGGTGAGAATCAATGATGAAGACATTCATAAGACATCCTTTAGGACAAGGTATGGGCATTATGAGTTTGTAGTGGTACTATTTGGTCTCACAAATGCGCCATCTACATTTATGTGCCTTATGAATAGCATCTTCATCAAGTATTTGGACAAGTTTGTTCTTGTTTTCCTTGATGACATTCTTGTGTATTCTAAGAATGAGGAAGAGCATGAAGAGCATTTGAGATTGACATTGAATTTGCTCAGGGAGCATCAATTGTATGCAAAACTGAGCAAGTGTGACTTCTATAGAGATAGAATTCAGTATTTGGGTCACATTATCTCAGAAGAGGGTATATCTGTGGACCCTGAAAAGATTGAAGCCATTATGAATTGGCCTACTCCAAGAAATGTGACAGATGTGAGATCTTTTATGGGACTTGCAGGATACTACAGGAGATTCATTGAGGGATTTTCCAAGGTTGCACATGCCATCACTTCTTTTCAAAAGAAGGGGATGAAGTTTGAATGGACATCGAGGTGTGAAGAAAGTTTCCATAGGTTGAAGAATCTTCTCGCCAGTGCACCAGTATGGAAAGTTGTAGATCGAGAGAAAGATTTTATGGTGTGTACTGATGCATGTGGACAAGAGCTTGGAGGAGTCCTTATGCAAGAAAACCACGTGATATGTTATGAGTCAAGAAAGATTAAGGAGCATGAGAAGAACTATGCCACTCATGATCTAGAGCTTGTAGCCATAGTACATGCCCTCAAGATGTGGGGCCATTACTTGATGGGTAGAAGATTTGAGCTCAAAATAGATCACTTTGGACTGAAGTATTTGTTTGATCATCCTACTCTGAATGCTAGGAAAGAAAGATGGCTAGAATTTTTATGTGGGTTTGATTTTGAAATCAAGCACATAAAGGGAAAAGAAAATAAGGTAGCTGATGCACTCAGCAAGAAGGTGCAGGAAATGCATGTGGCATCTCTTAGTATTTGCCAATCGGATTTGAGGCAACATATTGTTAGTCATGCTGCTGGAGATGAATTGTATGAGCAGGTAAAAGACAAATTGCAGCAGCAAAGTCTTGAGAAGAGGTATGAGGGATATGAATTGGAAGAAGATGGACTTCTTACTTATAAAGGTAGAATTTATATTCCAGATGTAGCAAATTTGAGGAGAGTTGTTATGGAAGAAATCCATCAAGCTCCGTATTCTGGTCACCCAGGATATCAGAAGACAATTACTATAGCCAGAAAGCAGTACTTTTGTCCAGGAATGAAAAAGGAAATGGCTGAATACATTTCGAGGTGTATGAAATGTCAGCAGGTAAAGGTTGAGCATCAACACCCTGCAGGTTTGTTGCAGCCTTTTCCAGTTCCAGAATGGATATGGGAAGCTATTTCCATGGATTTTATTACAGGGATGCCAATGACTTGGAGACAACATGATTCCATCATGGTTGTGGTGGATAGGTTGACTAAGGAAGCGCATTTTATACCTGTGAAGTCTACGCATAAGATTGATGATATTGCAAAGATATTCATGAAGGAGATATTCAAATTGCATGGATTGCCGAAGGCAATAGCCTCTGAAAGAGATGTCAAGTTCACTTCCAACTTTTGGAAGGGGTTGTTTGCAGACTTGGGTACAAAGCTAAACTTCAGCACTGCATACCATCCTCAAATAGATGGGCAGACAGAGAGAGTTAATCAGGTGCTTGAAGATATGCTTTGGCATGTACGTAATGGACAAACCAACCAAGTGGGAAGATTACTTGCACTTGGTAGAGTTTGCTTACAACAATGGACATCAGGCATCCTTGGGGATGAGTCCGTATGAAGCTTTGTATGGAAGAAGGTGTAGGACACCAGTGACTTGGGATAATCCGGTGAACAGGATTGTGCTTGGACCATAATTTCTCATGGAAATGGAGCAAGAGGTTGTAAAGATTAGGCAGAATCTGAAAGCAGCACAGGACAGGCAGAAAAGCTATGTAGATAAGCATAGGGTGAACAGGGAGTTCAGTGTTGGAGATCATGTTTACCTCAGAGTGAGGGCAAGGAAGAGTTCCTTGAAGCTTGGAAGTTGTGCTAAGTTGTCACCAAGATATTGTGGGCTGTTTGAAGTGCTTGAAAGAATAGGGCCAGTTGCATATAGAATTGCATTTCCTGCTAGCACTAGGGATCATAATGTTTTTCATGTTTCTTTGCTTAAGAGATATGTACATGATCCTAACCATGTGATAAATTGGGATGTGATTCAGGTGGAACCCGAGGGAGAGTTCTGAATCGAGCCAATGCGCATCCTCGACAGGAAGGTCACAATGCTCCGAAACTGGGCCATAGGGCAGGTAAAGGTGCAATGGGAGTAGTACGGACCTGAAGAGGCTATGTGGGAGCTAGAGGATGCCATGCGATTGACACTTCCATTTTTGTTCAATTTTGTGGAACATTGAGGCGATACCAGTGTAGCATTTTGTTCAACTTTGTAAAGCACTGAGGACAGTTCTATTGAAGGGGGAGGGGAATGTAACACCCCGGTTTTGACCCCATTGCATTAAATGTACATGATGTATATATTGTAAATGAACATGGTGTGGAGCTAAAGGCCAAGGCCCCACCATTGATCAGTTATTCTATGTTTTGGATTTAAATTTGTCACCGATGGTATATCGGGGCATGCAACGCATATTAAGTTTTAGCATCATGTAAATATGCATAATTAATTAAATGAACCCGACCAGCTATGTTCATGGCAACTAAATTGAGAGGGGGCATGATTTTCACAAGGATAAGGGTGGGGAAATTGTCAAGCCTTGGCCATGAGGGAAAAACCCATGTGTCACCACCTTGTCTTACCCAACCACCTCCATTAAGAATTGCTACTGAGTAGTTGGGGCATTTATTGTTTTGGGAGTGGGGGTGGCAGGATTTTCCATCCTTGCCCATACGCACACTCCATCAGGGATGAACACTCACGTACTCTCCACTACACAGGCCTCATGATGGTCTATTCACCTCCACGCACAGGATTTACCTGGTTTTACTCCCGCAGGCATTCCACTCTCCCCACGATAGTGCTGAAACGATCATGCACTCCCTACTCATGTCTATCCATTGTCTGTTCATCCACGCACAAGATGGGAGCTATTCGTCCTCACGTAGGGACCGTTTCCTGTTGATTATTCTCACGCATGGGACTTTACTTGGTTTTACTCATGCTGTTCTCCTCTACGGATTTTGTGGACAAGTGTGGGAAGATACCTACCTCACAGGCTGAGCGGCCAGTGTAAGTCTTTTCCACTTCCTTAGTTTTCCAGGACTGACTGCCAATTTCCCCATGTTGTGAATGTGTTTGCTGTTACATTTGGAACTGTTGGATTTCGCTTGGGAATCGTTTTTCCCTGTTAAGCTGTAACAGCTGATTGAATTCATGTGTGCAATGGTTGGTCTTCGGACTGTGTTGGGAGGAGGGATGGGGGCTTGGTTTTCTTGATAAACCTGGTGGCTGGAAATCACATAGACAGAGCTAGAGGGATGGCTTTCTTCTCCACAACCCCTGACTAGCACTGGAAGGGAATGCAGGGCATGAGGGACTGTGTAGCAGAGAAGCGATGGATTCCTTGTGTTGGGTGTGTGTGGGTGTTATAGAAGCCAGGCTAGTTCTGGTGTAGGTGTTCTTGGATCTGCAATGAGCTCACCAGCTTAGCATTTAGCCTTTCCCCAACTCCTGGATTCCTGTTAAACCCAACTGTGTTGGCTTGGCTATGTTTTGTGTATCCTTGGCTATGTGTAAACCTGCTTGTTCCCTTATTCCTTGGATAATCATGCCCAGCTCGGGGGTGGCAGCGTTGCTGAGAGATTAAGGAGCACGCTGGCCTATGGTTGGGTGGAACGTTGCAGCGACGTAGCTGGTTGCGGAATGACTTCTTCATAAGATAAGTGATCTTGTCCATTTTTACTTCTGCAACCATATTTTCTATTAATGAATGTGATGAACATGGTGAGTGAATGCTTGTATGAATGTATGTTGATTCCGCTGTGTCTGATAGATAATGGTAGCTGTGTATGATAAACAATTGCATCTATGCATGATAAATGTTCATGTGTGCATGTTCTAGTTCAAAGCATTTGCTTCAGCATTCTATTCAGCAATTTTATTCATGTACATTTTCATGGGGGCGAGTATCCCGGATGGTTAATCGCCATGGTCGCATCCCTCTTCGTCGGTCGGAGGGTCGGGGACATGACAGCATGTGTTGTCCTAAATCTGGAACAACATTTCTACAACAAGAAAAAGCTAATGTTGGATCTCTAATGCATGCATCCTCAACCACACCTAGATGATTGCTATGCTTTATAGAGGCCTAATTAGTGTTGCACCTCATCCCTGCCACCACTGCTTCATCCTCATCCAACATGCCTCACTGCTGTGCACAGAAACCGAGGGGAAGGATCTACTATAGTTATAGAAGGAAAATTGTTACCAATGCAACAGATAAACTCCAACAAATATTATCTGACATGAAGCTTTTTTTTTGTAAGAGGGAGGGGTTTGATTAGTGTTAGTTTTTTGTTTTGAGACCATGCCTCTCCCCTTTAGGGCTATTTATGACATTTGCAAGGGAAAGTCTCTTGGTAGTTTGTTTTGTTGGTGTCATGATCCATGCTTGCTGGTTTTGTTAGTTCAAGTTCTAGTGCCAACTTCTGAGTCATGTTAATGGTGTGCCCTTTATTGCCCATTTATGTTTTTGTATATGTACCTTACTGTTACATTAATAGAATTTTGAAGCAATTTTCAATTGCACAACTAGATTTTCACTTTACACCTTGGCTTTGATACTGCGACAAAAGTTGACAAAAGTTGTTCCTTAACGAGAAATCCTTTCCAAATTAATATAAAAGACTAAAATACTATGAATATTTATTGCATGCAATGGGAAATATGTAACATATTAGATAGTATGAAATTTCCATAAACAACAGGACATGTAGCCATTGGGTATATTATTTTGCAATAACATTTAGGAGTCACTCTTTCAGGTAGCTTTCAATTCCTACTTTTTACAGGTATTTCAAAGAAGTTATTAGTACCCACGTGTTTCCATAATGGGTCTCTGATTTTATTCCTATATCCACCTAAGTGAATCCATAATTTGCTATAATAAAACCATCAACTCAATGATCGATAAATAACAGAAGACGTCACTAACAGTGAATTGTTTTTCAAATACCTGATCTGAACTGAATTTACAGACTAGGGATCATTACAACCAAAAGCGGTGATTATATTCATACTCCAATGAAATATAGAGCCGATGTTATTTATACTTTAATAGAATAAATACATGAAGTAACATAATTTAATCAAAGGATTTACGTGCCTATTGTTAGATTTTACTGCTTGGTACACAGACCTGCACTTCCTATGAACAAAGACCCTAAACTAGGAATCATAAAACTCTCTATTCAAATACGAAACCACAGACTATGTATATACTAAGAAACGGACTATACAATCACTGCATTCTATAGAAAAACCCAAACAACAAAGTGTATTTACTTAAATTTTCATTAAAGATTAAACTGGGAATTATGACAGCAAGTACAAAATTCTGCAACTCTCAATCACATCTATCTTACAATGCAATAGTTTAAAATTTAAAGTTAAAACTGTGATTCACAATTTCACCCTCACAATTAAATACATGAAACAACAAAAATAAATGAGCAGAATGTAGGTTTCTACTAGCATCGTGACAGGGGTTCACAAGTTTATAACTGTGAGTACATAATGCTGCTCTAGCTCATAACATCCAATTGCAACGACTAAGAATATGCATCATCCACAATAAAAAGAATGTTAATGCCATCAGACACATAAGACTTTGCAATGCCAAAGTATTTTTCAATCAAATATTAGGCATAAAAAGGATTCCATGAGTACTTTTTTAGCTTTGGACAAATTTTGACAATACTTGCACAGTGCACCCTATAAATTATGTCATCCTGCTCTTGGAAAGACACTGCCAAAGAGGCCATTAGCACTAAGAACTAAACCATGTGTCGTGCACCAAAGCAATATTTAAGGATTCTCCATGCAAGTGCAAGACCAATAAACAATTAGATTGCACATAATCATAATGTTGTGAAGGTGTAGTAGAAGATGTGGTCAACTTCCATACAATCGCCATGCAGAAAAAATATTGCCCCCCTTCAACCACCATAATAAAGCATGCTAAAAGTTTTCTATACTCTAAAGACAATAAAGGAACCACAACAGGGACAGAGCCCCAACAAAGAAAGACAATAAAGGAACAAAGCCCCAACAAAGAAAGACAATAAAGGAACCATCGGTCAGCCATAGAAACTAAAATCCCTTTGGGGTGGATTGAATACAGGAAAACCCATGCATGCATGAGACGTTACCGATTTGGCTTGGCTTGAGCACTTACAACATTTCTAGAAACTTTATTAGACTTGGACGAGTCTGCAAGAAGCACAAGTACCTAATGTCATAGGAACATTCCAAGAAGCACAAGTACCTAATGTCACATGGACATTCCAAGAAGCACATTACTACCCCTAGGCACCTACGTATATTGGGAAGATGGTGGATTAAAGGGAGGGAAACCCCACCTAAGGTGATCTGGTGGATTATTCATCTTCAAGTAACACTGATCCAATATGGTACAATAGCTATTAATCTATATGCTAAATTTGTGGCACAGCCGCATAGTCAGCGCATGGACTGTGCAACGCAGTTGCGCAGGAGCCACGCAGTTGTGGCACCGTCAAGTTGAACATCGCATGGTTCGGAGAAGTCCTCATATGCTGTGACATTGGTATGCTGCGACATCGGATCAGGTATATGGAAAATCCCTTATATGCCGCGACATTTTGATGCTGTGAAGTTGGTGGTGACACCAAATGGTTATGTTACGTGGCATAGCCCGGTTGCAAGTCATAACAACGTGTGGTGAGTTGGCACATGTGCGTAGAGTGGTTGCAACGTTTCGGATATCTAGAACATCGTGGTAACATAACGCTTGGGCCGTGACATGGCGGGATGGCATGATTCAGTTTAGCATATGGTTGTAATGATAATAAAGAAGATAACAGTTGTAGTGGAGGAGGGGAACCCGTTACTTGTCCTCCGACTGAATGCTTAAATAATGACTCTGGCCACATTTCAGAGGACGCTTGCTGAAGGGAGATTCAGATTGTACAGAGCTTCATTTTCTCTGTGTATGAGAAGCTTTGGGAGTTGCTGTGAGTTGCGCAGATGCTGTTTCTTTTTAGTCGACATTCTCTGTTATAATTTAGCTTTCTTTGTATTTCGAAGGCTAATTGTAATTTTTAGAAGAGAGGTCTTAAAGACATTGTACAACATTCTGTTTACAGCTACTGAAGTTGATTCCAGAACCATTTTTGTACCATTTTAAAGAGATTAATTGGAGCGGTACCCATTGGAGAGGGACCCAGAGATGTAGCCTAGTGGAGGGGGTGAACTCCGTTATAAACTTCTGTCTGTGACTGTCTGATTCTGTGTTTCTTTTTATATCTGTTTATCAGTTTTGCTGTCTCATTGTGGTTTTTCCCATTCCTGTCTCAGTCTGCTGTTCATTTATGTTCTAAGCATTCAATCATTGTTAATGCCGCTTCATGGATTAAGCAAACTGATTAAACACATTCATTAAACTTTTTAATGCATGTAAGTTGAGGTCCGATAGATCATATTATGGTATCAGAGCTGGTTGAGTATTTGTGCAAGTTGTGAATGCTTACCAGGTTCAGGTTAAAGCGTGGGGAAGGAGAATTAGTTGAAGGAGACCCTGAGGTTGGCTCAAGAAGAACATTCTCAAGAGCCATGTCTTCTCCCAGAGGGGAAGAAGAAGGACATACTGAACGGGAAAAACCTGTTATGTTAGAAACTGAGTTTCTGGAGGATTTTATGAGTATGAAAGCCATGATGGAAATTCTACTCGATGAGCGAGCAAAAAGGAAGAAGAAAGAAGAGGGATCTTCATCCAAAGATGTCGAAGTGAAGAAGGAAGAAAAGGGTAAAGGAGTAGGAGGTGATGGTGATCCTCCTGAAACTAATCAAACTTTCTCTTCTTCTCATACTTCTCATTCGAATAATGCTAATATGCCTTATTTCAAATTGGATGTAAAATTTGAATTGCCAATTTATAATGGAGATTTAGATGTTGAAAAGTTAGACAATTGGATCAAGCAGCTCGAAGTATATTGCAGGGTGCGGGGAATTACTGATGACCCTTCCAGGATTCATTTGGTCACTTTGAGAATGAGTGGAATGGCTCTTACTTGGTGGGAGAGCCAGATTCAGCAAGATCTTTGAAAGAATGGTAAAATTATTTCAGTTTGGAATGAATTCATTGAAGTATTAAGGAAGCAATTTTATCCTTTAGGTCATATGCAGCAATTAATAATGAGCTGGCAAACTTTTAGACAAGCTAAAGGACAAAGAATTCAAGAATATACTCATGAATTTAGGAAGAGGGATATTGCATTGAATGTTTCATTATACACACATGAGACTCTTCTTAAGTACATTGGTGGTATGCATTCTTACCTGTGACATACCTTGTTGATGTTTAACCCCAGTACTTTGGATGATGTATGTGTTCAAGCTACACATTTAGAAGCTAGGGGTAAGCATGCTAATGATACTTTTGTGAAGAAATCCTTTGACAGCAAATCGAGAGGTAAAGATCAGGGAAAAAAGAAGATGGCTACTATTAAGAAAGAGGGTGAAAAGCCTACGTGTTCGCATTGTCAGAAGGGACATGATGCCTCTAAGTGTTGGAAACTTCATCCAGAGTTAAGGCCAAATAAGTATGAAGGAAACAAAGATAACGACAAAGCAAAAGCTACTGCAGCAGTTATTCAGGACTTAGGATCCGACTCAAGTGATGAAAGAAAGGTTACAGCTGTTGGAATCCAGGGTAAGGATAAAGGTATCTCACTTCCCATTGATGCACAATCAAGTTCTAGTGCAAGTACAATTCTTCCATCGAATTCTAAGCAAAATGATAAAGATAGAAGTGCACTATTTCATGTTCATGTCATTACAAATCACACAAAGATTGATACATTGTTTGATAGTGGTTCACAAGTAAATCTGATATCAGAAGAAGTGGTTAAGAAATTGCATTTAGTTACTATGCCTCATGAAAAGCCCTATCATCTAGGTTGGGTTACTAATGATACACGATTGCAAGTTACAAGGAAATGTGTATTAAAATTTGCAATTACTGAAAATTTTAGGGATGAGGTAGAATTGGATGTAGTACCACTTGACATTAGTGGAATTGTACTTGGGAGTCCATATTTGTATGACCGGAAAGCAGTCTTTTATAGAGAGCAGAATAAGTATCATCTTTTTAAAGGAGGTATGGAATATATTGTATGAGCACATAAGATAAAAACCAATCTAGCAATAGTCTCTGCAGGACAAATGAAGAGGTTGGTAAATGCTAGTAAGAATTTTGTGTTGATGATGGTTAAGATGAAAAATGATGAAGTCTCTAAATATTTTGAAGAATGTGACCCTAAGCATAAATCTGAACTGATTGACATCGTTTCTGAGTATGATGATTTGTTTCAAGATCCGAAGGTGTTACCATCGAAGAGAGAGATTCAGCATGAGATACATTTGCAGTAGGATGTGCCACTCCCGAACATAGCCATGTACCGGATGTCTGTAATGCAGAATGGGGAGATCAAGAAGCAGGTTCGGGAGCTGATTGAGAAGGGGTTCATCCAGCCCAGTACTTCTCCTTGCGGCTCTCATATAGTCTTGGTTCCAAAGAAGGATGGGTCATGGAGGATGTGTATCGACTACAGGGCCCTTAACAAAATCACCATTAAAAACAGGTATCCTCTTCCCCGCATTGATGATTTGCTTGATTAGTTGAAACATGCAACTTACTTTACAAAATTGGATCTGTGTAGTGGGTATCATCAAATCCGTGTTGCTGAGCATGATGCTTGGAAAACAACTTTTAAAACGAAACAGGGTTTGTATGAATGGCTGTAATTCCTTTTGGGATTTGTAACGCACCTGCTACTTTCATGCGAGTCATGAATGATGTCTTTCATTCATTCATTCATAATTTTGTAATTGTGTATCTAGATGATATCCTCGTGTTTAACAAAACTTGGGAAGAGCACATTGTACATGTGAAGAAAAATTTAGATGTACTGAGAAAGGAAAATCTTTATGTAAAAATGTCTAAATGTGAATTTGTTAAAACTTCTTTAGTATATCTAGGCCATATTATTGGTGGAGGCCACCTGCGAGTGGACCCAGCCAAGGTTGCTGTTATTGTAAACTGGCCACGACCTAACACCGTTACTGAAATCAGAAGTTTTCTGGGTGCGGTTCAGTATTGGAGGAAATTCATTTCTGGGTTTTCTTCCATTGCTGCTCCATTACATGCGTTGACAAGCATTAAATCAATTTTCCAATGGGGAGGAAAGCATCAGAGAGCCTTCGACACTTTAAAGGAAAATATTAGCACATCACCAGTTCTGACATTGCTAGATTTGTAGCAACCATTTGAGATAGAAACCGATGCCAGCGGGTTTGCCATGGGAGCAGTTTTGATGCAAGGGAGGAAGCCAGTTTGTTACCATTGAGAAACATTCTCTATTGTGGTAAGTAACTATCCAACCTATGAAAAAGAATTGTATGCTTTAGTACAAAGCGTGAAGAAGTGGAAACATTATATCATGGGAAAAGAAACAGTCATACATACTGATCACCAACCACTTCAATATTTACAATATCAAACTAAAATACAACAAAGTAGGCATTTAAGATGGATGGGATTCTTACAATAGTTTCATCTCGTAATTAAGTACAAAGAGGGAATTCATAATAAGGTAGCAGACATGTTATCAAGGCCGCCTACAAATGCTTCAATCATTCTTCAAAACAGTTCACTAACACATGAAAGTTATATTGAACAGTATGTAGAAGATAAAGATTTTAAGAAAGTATATGCGTCACTAATACATGGTAAACAGGAAGAGAACTATTATGTGCATAATCAACTCTTGTATCATCTTGGTAAACTCTGTATTCCAGAGAAAGAAAGAATGCATGTGATTCGAGAAGCACATAGTTCATTAATTGTAGGACATTTTGGTGTAAGTAAAACATTGTCATTATTGCAGAATCATTGTTATTGGCCTCAAATGCAAGAAACTGTAGCTAAATAGATAAGAGGTTGTGTTATGTGTGCAACAAGTAAGCCTAGCAATAGGAAATTGGGTTTGTACACACCTCTTCCAGTTTCTTCACGTCCTTGGGAAAGAATTTCAATGGACTTTGTAGGAGGACTACCTATGTCTAGAAAAGGGCATGATTATCTATATGTTGTTGTGGATAGATTCAGCAAAATGTGTATCTTAATGCCATGTAACAAGCAGATCACTGCTGAAAAAAAAGCTCACCTGTTCTTTCAGAATGTTTGGGTACATTTTGGGCTGCCCATGTCTATTATATCTGATCGAGATTCCCGGTTCTTGGGAAAATTCTGGTCAACTTTATGGGAGCTTACGAATACTAAACTTAAGAAAAGTACAGCTTTTCATCCACAGACTGATGGACAAACAGAGGTAGTGAATAGGACGGTGATTCAGCTGCTCAGAGGATATTGTAGTAAACATCCTAAAATTTGGGATGAGTAGTTGCAGTATATACAACATGCTTACAATCATGCAGTTCATTCTTCCATGAAAAGATCTCCTTTTGAAACTTGTTTTGGTTATCTGCCAAAAACACCGATGGACTTCTCTTTTGGCAAAGATGTAGTGGATGGACATCATGATGCAAATAAAGCTTTAAAGTTCATTCAGAGAATCGAAGCAGTGCAGCAGGTAGTTCAAGAACAGTTGGAGAAGATCCAGGAAAAGTACAAAGCCAGGCATGACAAGCATCGAGTTGATCATCAATTTCAGGTTGGTGACATAGTTTGGTTACATATCACCAAAGAAAGAATGAAAGATGAAGGTAAAAAGATTAATCCTATCAGGTATGGTCCTTTTGAGATCTTGGAAAAGATCGGTACTAATACTTTTCGCTTGAATTTACCTCCATACATGCAAATTTATTCAGTTATCAATGTTGAGAATCTTAAACTGTATGAGCCTCCTATGATCATGGATGAGGAAATAAACATACAGATTCCTTCAGTTGATGATTTGGCACCTGAATACATGAGAGAGTTGCAGGATGATGTTATTCTTGACAAACATGTAAGGAATTCACGAAGGGGGAATGCTAAGTACCTTCGAGTGGGGCTTAAAGGCATGCATCCTAGCAAAGCCAGATGGATGGAGATTGGAAAAGTGAGGGAGCTATACCCTCACTTACTTGCCGAGTAATTCAGGCTTTTGGTGGTCCAAAAGTTCTCCAATGGGGAGGAATGATCCAGTGGATTATTCATCTTCAAGTAACACTAATCCAATATGGTACAATAGCTATTAATATATATGCTAAATTTGTGGCACCGCCGTGCAGTCAGTGCATGGACTGCGCAGCGCAGTTGCACAGGAACTGCGCAGTTGCACAGGAGCCGTGCAGTTGCGCAGGAGCCACGCAGTTGTGTAGGAGCTGTGCAGTTGTAGCACCATCAAGTTGAACATCGCATGGTTCGGAGAAGTCCTCATATGCTGTGACAGCGGATCGAGCATATGGCAAAATCCTTATATGCCGTGACATTTTGTTGCTGTAAAGTTGGTGGCGACACCAAACGATTATGTTACATGGCATATCCCGGTTGCAAGTCATAACAACGTGTGGTGAGTTGGCACATGTGCGTAGAGTGGTTGCAACGTTTCAGATATCTGGAACGTCGTGGTAACATAACGCTTGGGTCGTGACTTGGCGGGATGGCATGATTCAGTTTAGCATATGGTTGTAACGATAATAAAGAAGATAACAATTGTAGCGGAGGAGGGGAACCCGTTACTTGTCCTCCGACTGAACGCTTAAGTAGTGACTCTGGCCACATTTCAGAGGACGCTTGCTGAAGGGAGATTCAGATTGTACAGAGCTTCGTTTTCTCTGTGTATGAGAAGCTTTGGGAGTTGTTGTGAGTTGCACAAATGCTGTTTCTTTTTAGTCGACATTCTCTATTATAATTTAGATTTCTTTGTCTTTTGAAGGCTAATTGTAATTTTCAGAAGAGAGGTCTTAAAGACTTTGTACATCATTCTGTTTATAGTTGCTGAAGTTGATTCCAAAACCATTTTTGTACCATTTTAAAGAGATTAATTGGATCGGTACCCATTGGAGAGGGACCCGGAGACGTAGCCCAGTGGAGGGGGTGAACTCCGTTATCAACTTCTGTCTGTGACTGTCTAATTCTGTGTTTCCTTTTATATCTATTTATCAGTTTTGCTGTCTCATTGTGGTTTTTCACATTCCTGTCTCAGTCTGCTGTTCATTTTTGTTCTAAGCATTCAATCGATGTTAATTCCACTTCATGGATTAAGAAAACTGATTAAACGCATTCATTAAAATTTTTAATGCACGTAAGTTGAGGTCTGATAGATCATAAGGAAACCCTACATTTGGGAAAATAGCACCACTAAATGGAATATTGAAAGCAGATAGAAACTCACCTCCAAAGGTAACATTGGTTGCACTTCCACCACCAAAAGAAAAGGTATACGTCGGCATGGGAATGCTTATATTTGGCAAGTTTAAGCCAGAAACACCAACTCCATAAACAATTGGTTAACTAGTGGCAGTCAAATTCGCTAAAAGGTAAAGTCATGGACACTTGCAGATTAGACGGGGCAGGAACTTCCCTAGTGATGGGCACATAAAAACTTACCCATCCTTTCTCTTTAATTGAACTGCCTCACATTGGGCATTAACAACATGATATTTAAGCCATCAGTCATCTAGCTAGGAATCACAAAACAACCTGACATAAGTTATATAAAGGACTAAGCTATGTGGAACAGAGCCCCAACAAAGAAAAGAATTAAGTGGCATTTTTAATTAGAGGATTAAACATAGTATCCCTTACCTCCAACACTACTATGCGGTGGCTATGCATGCCCTCCTCCAACACTGGAAACCCACCACAAACCCATGACCAAATCCAGAAAAAGGTGGGAAAAAATGCTATGCACCAGATAAAACACCCTCCTCCAACACTGTTATGCACCAGAGAAACCCCCCTCCAAATCCAAAAAAAATGATGGAGAAAACCATATGGAGAAAAAATNATATATATATATAGTAAATAAAAAAACCCTTTTTATGCTTAATATACGACCATTATATTGGTTTAGAATTTTTTTAGTTTTAACCCCCCAATATGAACGAACGTGATATCATATTGGTCCCTAGGTGATGCCCCCATGACAATGCATAAGCATTTACATGTATAAAAAAATTAATCAAGAAATGAAGTCATGAGTTGAGTGGTCAAACAAGAGATAAACAAAAACAATATAGAGAATAAAATGGCTTATATGTATATATAGATCAGTATCAGTCTTCAAGACTTACATGAGAGATAAAATGCATCAGCCTAAACATACATCCAAAGTATTCAGTTCTAGAACCCTTCTCGAAAACAAAAATCAAACCATACTCCAAACAACTTTCCTATTTTTATCATTTTACAAACTAGAGTAGTTTCATAACTGTCTTTCAAGTCTAAATTCGAACTAGTTACAAAAATAGTTACTTCTTAAATTTGAACCTTTAAAATCAATAAAATGTTAACTACTTCCTGTGTTATAACAAAACAAAAAACTTAACAACTAAAAATTAGGTAGCAGTCATAACCACTTGGCTACTTCTGCTAGTATAGCGATCCCCTCCAAGGAATGAGACTGCTTCTTAGTTCGCTCTTGCTCTATCTCCAAACTTCTAACTCTGTTTAATAACATTTCATTCTACTTTCTTAACTTCTTAACTTGCTCGGTTAAATATTCACCTTGATTCTGGATTTCTCTTTTTCTCTTCAATGGTTCTTTCGAGACAGCTATCAGTTCTTGATAGTGTGCATTAATGTCTTCCAGGTATTCTCTTAATATCCTATTTGTCATTACCAACTTGTCATTAATTTCATTAAGAAAATCAATCTGTGACTTGTGTTGGTTCAAATTTTTCGTGAGATTTTCAACTTCTGAATCCATATACACCTCTCCATGCAATGCAGAATCCTAGTTTGACAACCATGGAATATTCATCTTTTTAAAGATTAAATCTTCTTCCTACCTATCCCTCATTTCTTACTCTACAAATGAAGCTCCCGAAGTCATACCCCGCTCTATAATAGGGGTAACCTACTTTTCTAGACCTTCATGGTTTTCTTGAATAAGCTCTGATGATATTAAATGATCCTCTTGACTACAATTTTGTTGTGGGCTCATACTTTTCTTCACTTTCATTATCTTCCTCACCTGAAGAATATTCAATAACTATAACCTTCTCATTTTGCAGTTTAGGGTTCAAAATTCCATTCATATTCAGTCTAATTTTATTGGTGGCTCTAGTCTTTGGCCTCCATTTCGATCCTTCCAACTGCATAAGAGATTTCTTCTATACCTTTACCTATGGGACATGCGAAACATTACCCTTCGAATTAGCTGCAATAGAAACTTTAGTTGAGCTTTTCTGTACACATATAAAACTTTGCTTGTGTTCTGTTGAACCAATATCTTCATGAGGGTTCAAATCATATCTCTTCTCCGTTTTTTCATTCTTCAAACTGTGCTCTTGCTCATCATCCAATGCTTTTTCTTGATATTAATCAACATGATCTTTGAATCCTTGACCTGAACTATTTTCCTGAATGTTATCTTGTACTAATTGTTCAAACACCTCTTTTTTAAATCTTTTAACAAAGCCAAATTGTTTATTGGTCAATCTTTTCTTTGCATGATCATCCTGTTCATTAGTAAACCCTGACTAGAATAAGAAGTGATCCCAACTCTTGTTTTTCTTCTGCAAGACTGTGCCTATGATCAATTTGATCAAGCCATGGTGAAATACTGATTGGTTTGTATGGTCAAAATGTCCCTTTATTTGACATCTTTTGGAGATTTTTTAGGAGAAAGAAGGGAAAATTCATCTTGGACTGCTGATTTAAATGCTGTAAAAATATAACATCGTATTTAAATACTAATGTGAACTTGCCATTGCATGTAATATATTTATGTACAATACCAACGGATTCCTTCCATTCTGGCTTAAATTTTTCTAATGAAACTCCTTTGCCCCAATCTAAGGTTTCATTTCCCGGTAGCAAGAAATCGTTAGGGTCGAAACTAAAATGAATCTTTTTAAACAAGGATTCTCTATCTATTGGGACACCTATGGCTTCAGCTATTAAATCCTTTGTTAGCTCAAACATGAGGGTATTAAATGTTACAGTCTCGATGATGAAATTATGGGTGAAATGATGTGAAACTTCAGGATTGAAACCAGTGATCTTCTCAAAGAAACTAAACAACCCTGTTGTTCATAATAACACTGCACATTCTAGAAATTTAATAGCCCAACTTGTGTCTATAGGTTCATACATGTTAATCCTTCCACTCTTTCCCATACCTATACTATAACTTGTCCTATTTACTTCCCTAGAAAAATTCAAGAATTCTCAAATTACGCTCTGAAATGGTGAGGTTCAAAACCCAAGCCATAAATCGTAGAAGTTCAAAACCTCAATTTTCTCAATCATATTCACACAACTTCATACATTTGTCATGATGGATGGAACAAGGTTATGTACATGTATCATTATACATTAAATTCATGTCTGAATAGTTCCCATTATCCTTGACTGCAATGACCACACTATATCATCAATCAACCACTCTCCCCATTGATTCATGATTCCTACAACGTTTTATGGTATAGATCTCGAATTTCGTGCTATAGGAATCTCCTCATGACATATTTGGCATAGATCTCAAAACAAGGGTTAGACCTTGGATATACACCTTGGAATAAATCTAAATCAGCATTGGTAGACTTTAAGAGATATATAATACTTAATAATACATTTCAAAATAAAACTTAAGAAAGAAAAAGAAATGGATTAAAGGAAACTATAACCTATAACAAAAATGCAATTAAAATTATTAAAATTTAGAACAAGCTCGAAATGAAAAATTAAATAAGAAATGAACCTATAGAGAGAAAAAACACACAAATACTAGGAACAATTTTCATTCCTAACATTTGGCTCATGCTGAGGGATGAAAGCCTCTTTTTGAGGTTTCAAGAACTTGTAGACCAGTGCCTTCTGTAAACTAAGATGAAACTTCATTGTTATTCAACAAACTTCCATTGGGAAATTGGAGTCTTTATTCTATCTTTCTCACACCAGTATTGGAGGCTTTATTCTATCTTTCTTTCACCTTCAATATCTCTAAAAATGTTTGAGGAATCTTCCATTCACTAGATTGGACAATTCTTCACCTTCCAGAGTCTGCAGTATGAAGGTATTATTTTCCAAAATCTTTGAAATTATAAAAGGGCCAAACCATAAGTTATCAAACTTGCCATGATCATTGCTTACCTTTCTTCTCTTTTCTGGCATCCCATCTAAGTACCATATCTCTAAAAGAAAAAGTATCCTCCTTTATCTTCCTGTCAAATATTTCCTTGATATTTTTCCTGTAAGCTTGAGCTTTTTCAGCTAGAGCTTCATGTTCCTATTGCAGTTCAATCAATGAGAAAATTCTTCTTTGAATCTCATTAGGCTCTTCTTGACTATCCTGAAAAAAATTGATTACTGGAATACCTAACTAGATTGGAAAAACAACATCAGTACCATACACTAACTGAAAGGCAGATAAACCAATTGCTTTCTTAGTGGTTATTCTATCTGCCTAGAGTGCATACTTCAACATTGAATCCCAAGATCTCTTGTTCTGATTTAACAATTTTTTAATGCTCTGAATGATATTTTTGTTAGTTGATTCTGAAAATCCATTCCCCTAGGGGTAATAGGGTGTAGAATGCTTTAGAATAATTCCATTTTGTTTAGAAAAAGTTACCATGGCCTTAGAATTAAAAGCCTTAGCATTATCAGTCAACAATTTCTTAGGACAACCAAATCTACTAAGGATATTTTCTTGAATGAAGCCAATTATTACCTTATCAGTTGCATTCCATGTAGGAATGGACTCCACCCACTTTGTGAAAAAAATCAGTAGCCGTAAGTATCCATTTATGTTTCCCAAAGGAAGCAGGATTGATCTCACCTCTAAAATCCAGACCCCACTGCTAGAAAGGAGAATTTACCACAATGGGATTTAAAGGTAAGGACACAAGTTTTTGTTTGCTAACACATTTTTGACATTGAATACAAGCCATGACCTACTGATAGACATTGAAAAACAAATATGGCGAGTATTACCCAGACCTTAGAATTTTATAAGATGTAGCCTTCCAATATTTGTGACCTCCACAGGAACCTTCATGTAATTCTAAGATGACCTCTTCAATCTTTGATTTTTCTAAACACCTGAGTAGCACTCCCCCTGTATCTTTCCAATGTAACTATTGATTTATTAGACAATATCTAGTGGCCTTCAATTTTAATGAGCTAATTTCCTTCTTATCCAAATGAGCAGGATGCTACAAATGCAATAAGAAATGAACTATATCAGCATACCATTCTGATTCTACATATTTGTCCATTATCTGTTCCTTATCTTTCCCTATTTGTGACTCCTCATGTATTGGCTTACTTGCTATCAAATGAAGACCAAGGGCTTCACAATTTGAATCTGACATTAGTCTTGCTAGACCCTGTCCTTTTACAAGCTTGGTAGGTTTAATCTCCACATTGTATTCCATGATTATTTCAATCCACTTCCTCCACTTTCCTTCACTATCTGGCTGAGTTAGAATCTATTTAATAGCAATGTTAGGTACATACACAACAATATTGAAATGCAGAATATAAATCCTAAAAAATTTCAATGCTTTTACCAGTGCATATGCTTGTTTCTTTAGCATACTGTATTTAAATTCTAAATCTTTGAGAGTTTTTCTAAAGAAATCTATAGGGTGTTCTAATCCATCTGCATTTTTTGTAATAGAATAGCAACTAATGTATCTTGAGATGCAAAAGAGAAAGTTGAAAAATCTTTTGAAAAGTTTGTGCTTACAAGCACTGGTGCTTCTGTTAGAGCTTCTTTGATCTTCTCAAATGAGGATTTGGCTTCTGTTGTCCACTTCGCCTCCTGGTATTTCCTTAACATAAATGTTATCTGCTTTATTGTTTGTACAAAGTTTGGAATGAACCATCTAAGAAAATTGATTTTTCCATTGAATTAATGAACAACTTTCTTACTTATTGGAAGACTGATCTTCAAAATAGCCTTGACTATCTCAGGATCTATTCTAATCCCATCTACTGAAACTAAATGTCCCACAAGTTTAACTTCCTAAACAACAAAATGAGACTTCTTAGGATTTAATGAGTCATGAAAGTCCATATTTCCTACATTTCAAAAATCTTTGTTTGAGATGTTTCAGATGCTCTACATCAAATTGAGAAAACATAGTAATATCGTCTAGATAAATTACTACAATTTTTTTCGTTTTCTCCAACAAATGCTATATCCATATCTCATTGAAAATTTGCACCAACATCCATCAATCCAAATGGCATTTTGTCATACATAAATGTACCCCAAGGGGTTGTGAAGGTTGTTTTATCCCTGTCACCTAGATGCATAACAATATGAATATAACCTAAGAATCCATCCACCATCGAAATTCTCTGGGAACCTACTACTTTCTCAAAAATTTGCTCAATCTTGGGAAATGGATAATTATCCTTCAGTGAAGCTCTATTCAAATTGTGAAAATCCACACACAACCTTATCTCTCCATTCTTCTTTTGTACTGGAACTAAGTTTGCCACCCAAGATGATCAGATCTAAGTGGAACAATTATCTTTGCATCCAACAATTTCTTTACTTCTTTCTTTATGACTGGAAACAAGGTTGGATTAATTCTTCTTAACTTCTGTCTAAAATGTTTTACAAACTCCTTCTATAATTTAATATACCTTTTCCTTTGCTCAACTGAGAGATATTTCGAAATTTTCACCATCCTGGGCTGCTCTTATGTGCCAATATTACAATTTATAATGTTTTCTTCTGAGGAATGCATGGTTGGATTTAATGGAGTATCATCCTTGGAAAAGATCATCTCAAGGGGAACCAGACCCTTAGGAATAAATTTTCCCTTCAACTCAATAATATTATGTCCAGTAATTGTATTTTCTGAATATTCAGTAGTATCTTCAAATTCATGATCTTCATCTTGGTCAATCAATGAATTAAAAAATTCTGCAGTTAACTGTAAGAACCTTTTGATTTCCAAATCATCTTCAAAAACTCTCCATTGTGTGATATTATCTGGAACAAAAGGTCTATATTTAACTTCAATTGGGTATTTTAACTGGGTCTATTTTGGAATTTTGAAATGTGTGGCTTCCAAAGAAAGTGAGTCTGTTGTCTGATTGTGATCCCTTGGAATGAAAGAAATATTGAATTCTATGAAAAAATTGTCAATCATATCCCATGCTTCATTTATATATTCCTTCAAAAAATCTTGTTTTACCTGATATTTGTCCTTCACCTGTTGGACAACTAATTTGGAGTCGCCATAAATAGAAAGATGTTGAATCCCAAGATCCTTTGCAGCCCTTAAGCTAATTATTAATGCCTTATATTATGTTGTGTTATTAGTAGTTTCAAATTCCAACTTATACATCAAACAGATCACCTCTCCACCAGGGGAAACTAGATCAATGTCAGCTCCTGCTCCTTCCTTGGATGAGGAGCCATCAAAGTACATATGCCATAACTCATCCTTATGTTCAACACTGAGTTTGATTGGTGCTTATTTTTCTACTAGTAGAATTCCATTTGTATCTTCATCACTAAAATGTAACATACAAGACCCTAAGTCCTCCTACACAACATAAAGAGGATTATTCGTTGGTTTTTTATCATCTGTGACAATATAAGCATGTTGTAGCTCTCTGCACAAGCTTCTATTTTCTCCCCCAAATATAGGAATGGTAGCATATGTCAACTCCATCTGCAATGTGCCACCTACTTTATTTTCCCAAGATATTGAAAGTAACATACCAAACTCAGGAGTAATGTCAGGAACTAGCACATCCATAATCACATTCTTCATGGGTAACTGGGTCAAATTAACCATAACATCCTTAATCCCTCCTAGTCATTTAATAGCTCTGGAATCAAATGCATATAAATCATGGTATACTTTTGTGATACTCAAACCAAGAGCCTCCATGGCTGATTTGGGCATCATGTTATGAGAAGCTCAAAAATTCAATAAAAAATTATGAATCGTTTGATCATGTACAGTCAGGGTTATATAAAAAGGTGGAGAAGAATTTGAATCATTTTCAGTGTTATCAGCTAAGGTAGAACCAATAATGATTGTAGGGTATTCTTCTTGGAGATTCACAGTGTCTGAAGGTATCTGAGTAGCAAGTGAACCTAACATTTAAAAAAAAAGGATTCCTATAACAAGGATTATTCATCAATTCAGTCAGTGGTATTAGAATCTTGATCTTACACAATTCATTCTCAAAATTAAAAGTTTGCACATTTTTGTTCACTTCAATCTCTGCAGCCTTGTCTTAATTACCATGATTTTGTCTCTTTTCCTGTGTTTGATTAGATGACTACTTGGGAGGAGGAGTTGTCTTCTTTTTGGGAATATGAGAAACTTGTTTTGGACCAGACCTCAAGTTATAAAAATTTTTAGGTTCAAATTGACATATACCAGCTGAAACTTTAGGGAAAAAATCACTTTCTTGTTGATAAATATTTGAATAAAAAAGCTCAGAATTCTAAAAGTCATATTTAGTTAAAAAACCCTCTAATGGTAGTTCCCCAAAGTAATTCATATCCTCATTTGAATATTCATATTGCAAATCTTCACCTTCCTCAATTTCATCTGCTACATTATTTTGGAGTGGAGGAGGAACTCTTTGATATTCATTCTCCCTTCTTTCCTTCTGGATGTCATTGTTTCTTCTTTCTCTAGGGATGAACCTAGGAGAAAATGGACACCTAAACTGCTTAGGATTTATTTCTCCTTCTTGTGTAGGTTTATTTGGATTCTTATATAATTCCAGCTTATTCAGTTTTGCATTTAATATTTTTACCAATTTAGTCATCTCATCTATTTTAGTCTTTGTTGTTTGTGATGTAGAAGTCTATGGAATCATTTCCTTTTTACCCTTTCGGTCAAATATTTGATGATCTGAATGTTCTTTAAGCTTGTTTGAAGCTAAAATGTTTGATTCCACTTCCAATGCATCCTCCTGCATATTCAGTGAAGTCACTTACCTTCTTTCTATTAGATGCAAGGAAAACTCATGATCAAAGGAATTAGGATAGGTTAGCTTAGCTAAGGTTTCAGAAGGTTTGCCCGCATGGGTGTAGACTGACTGGAAAGTGCCGTGTAAATGAAGGAATGTTGTAAAGGAGGTCTCAAGTTCAAATCTCACCCAGACTTATCCATGCCCCATGCTTGCAGGCTGTGTGGACACACCTAGGGTTATAGTGGTAGCCGACGGGAATGGACCCTGTGTCATGTGAGTACCAGAACCACCCAGTTACCGATTCCCGCAGTAAAAAAAAAAAGTTTCAGAAAGTTTAATTTCAGTTGGGATCCTACCATACATCTTATTAAAATGCTTAGAGAAGTCTGCTATAGTTTCATCTTTTTTCCTTTTCAAAGCTCCAAACTTTGTGATGTAATAAGTATGGTCCTTCGTGTTCCCCCAATTCCTCATAAACACATCTTGTAGTTCTTCTATAAGAGTTATTAAATTAGTTGCTAATTCTCTGAACCATGTCCTTACCTCCCCATCCAAACTCTGAACAAACATCCTCATCCACACATCTTTAGCTTCGATATTCTGATTATTTGCATAACTTAAAAATGCATCCCAATGTTCTTCAGCAGTAGTCTCACCTTGACCATTAAACCTAGATAGGTATTTTTGATAGTCCCCTCCAGGGAGAGCATTTAGAGGTTCAGGAAGAACTAAGGGGGCATATCTATAAGCTACCATTCGATCCATCATGTCAAGAGGCTATTGTGCTGCCATTTTGAAGATACTTTGATTTGATGAAGAAAAAGGATTATTAACTTTGCTTGAACTTGGCTGAAAAGGGATTTTAGTAGGTTTAAACTAAAACAAGGGAATCTTACCAGGAAACTCAGTTTTTTATTTTTTATAATACTATGGATTAGTGAAAATCTAAAAGGTCTCAACTGGTATAGAAAGGACTAACCAAGACATATTTTTTTTTTCCTCTTCTGAATATACAAAAGGTGATACCAACTCTAACTGATCAAGAGTAAAAAAAGAAGGAGAAGACTAATATTTTCAAAATTTTCTAGCTTTTTACAAAATCTGTTCTAGATCTGAGATAGCCAAATGTAAAGGTGAAGTGGGTTTCCCTCTTGTTCCAATTTTTCTGGTAGCCACTGTGAACCACTGTTTGGTGAAAATGTAGTCTGAAAGATTTTTTGATTTTGTTCACCTCTCAAAACCAGATGAATAATGATATCCTAGGGAAAATATAATTCAATTCCATCCCCAACAATGGTGCCAAATATGTTGGTGCTAGAAATTGTTCCTAGACTACAAAGGAACAAGCTAGTACAATCTCAAAAAAAAATAAAAAATGAAATTGGTTTTGGTGATTTTTTTGGTTGGAGAAATCATTTACAAGAAGGTAAACAATCAGGAAGCTAATACAGGAACTAAGTCATGAATTAACATGCAGAACTGAGATATAAACGCAAATAATAAATATAAACCATGAACATTGATAAGAATAGTACTGGTTTTGTCCACAATGCATAAGCATTTACATGAATAAAAACATTAATCAAGAAATGAAGTCATGAGTTGAGTGGTCAAACATGCCATAAAAAAAAACAATATAGAGAATAAAATGGCTTATATGTATATATAGATCACTCTCAGTCTTCAAAACTTACATGATAGTTAAAATGCATCATCCTGAACATCCATCCAAAGTCTTCAGCTCTAAAACCCTTCTCGAAAACAAAGACCAAGCCCTACTCCAATCAAATTTCCTATTTTTATCATTTTACAAACTAGAGCAGTTTCATAACTGCTTCATAGCTATCTTTTAGGTCTAAATTAGAATTATTTACAAAAATAGTTACTTCTTAACTTCGAATCTTTAAAATCAATAAAATGTTAACTATTGCCTGTGTTATAATGAAACAAAAAACTTAACAACTGAAAATTAGGTAGCAGTCATAACCGCTTGGCTGCTTCTGCTAGTATAACGATCCCCTCCAAGGCATGAGACTTCTTCTTAGTTCGCTTTTGCTTTATCTCCAAAATTTTATCTCTGTTTAATAACATTTCATTCTGCTTGCTTAACTTCTGAACTTGCTGGGTTAAATCTTCAACTTGATTATGGATTTCTCTTTTTCTCTTCAATGCTTCTTTCGAGACAGCTATTAGTTCTTGATAGTGTGCATTAATGTCTTCCAGGTCTTCTCTTAATATCCTATTTGTCATTACCAGCTTGTAATTAGTTTCATTAAGAAAATCAATCTGTGACTTATGTTGTTGCAAAGTTTTCTTGAGATTTTCAACTTCTGAATCCACATACACCTCTCCATGCAATGCAAAATCCTGATTTGACAACCATGGAATATTCAGCTTTTTAAAGATTAAATCTTCTTCCTTACTATCCCTCATTGCTTCCTCTGCAAACGAATCTCTCGAAGTCATACCCTACTTTATAATAGGGGTAACCTTCTTTTCTAGACCTTCATGGTTTTCTTGAATCAACTCTAATGATATTAAATGATCCTCTTGACTACAATTTTTCTATGGGATCATATTTTCTTCACTTTCATTATCTTCCTCACCTAGAGAATATTCAATAACTGTAACCTTCTCATTTTACAGTTTAGGGTTCAAAATCTGCTTCATATTCAATCTGAATTTATTGGTGGCTCTAGTCTTTGGCCTCCATTTCAATCCTTCCAACTGCATAAGAGATTTCTTCTGTACCTTTACCTATGGGACTTGCGAAACATTAACCTTCAAATTAGCTGGAATAGAAACTTTAGTTGAGATTTATTGCACAAATATAAAACTTTTCTTATGTTTTGTTGAACCAATATCTTCATCAAGGTTCAAATTAGATGTCTTCTCTATTTTTTCATTCTTCAAACAATGGCCTTGCTCATCATCTAATGCTTTTTCTCGATCTTCATGAACGGGATCTTTGAATCCTTGACCTGAACTATTTTCCTGAATGTTATCTTATACTAATTATTCAAACACCTATTTTTTAAATCTTTTAACAAAACCAAATTGTTTATTGGTCAATATTTTCTTTGCATGATCATCCTGTTCATTAGTAAAACCTGACTAGAATAAGAAGTGATCCCAACTCCTTTTTTTCTTCCGCAAGACTATGCATATGATCAATTTGTTCAAGCCATGGTGAAATAATCATTGGTTTGTATGGTTGAAATGTCCCTTGACTCTATTGACATCTTCTAGAGACTTTTTAAGAGAAAGAAGGGAAAATTCATCTTGGGCTGCTGATTTAAATGCTGTAAAAAACTAATGTGGTATTTAAATACTAATGTGAACCTGCCATCGCATGTTATATATTTCTGTACAATACAAATGGCTTCCTTGCATTCTGGCTTAAATTTTTTTAATGAAACTCCTTTTCCCCAATATAAGGTTTCATTTCCTGGTAGCAAGAAATCATTAGGGTCGAAACTGAAAAGAATCTTTTTAAACCAGGATTCTCCATCTATTAGGACACCTATGGCGTCAGCTATTAAATCCTCTGTTAGCTCGAATATGAGAGTATTAAATGTTACAGTCTCGTTGATGAAATTCTAGGCAAAATGATGTGAAAGTTTAGGATTGAAACCAGTGATATTTTCAAAGAAACTAAACCACCATGCTGTTCTGAATAACATTGCACATTTTGGAAATTTAATAGCCCAACTTGTGTTTGTAGGTTCATACATGTTAATCCTGCCACTCTTTCCCATACCTATAATATAACTTGGTTTGTTTACTTCCTTAGGAAAATTCAAGAATTCTCAAATTACGCTTTGAAACGGTGAGGTTCAAAACCCAAGCCAGAAACCGTAGCAGTTCAAAACGCAGATGTTCTCAATCATATTCACATAGCTTCATACATTTGTCATGATGGATGGAATAGGGTTATGTACATGTGTCATTATACATTAAACATCTGTCTGAAGATTTTCCATTATCCTCGTCTACAACGACCATGCTATATCATCAATCAAACACTCTCCCCATTGATTCATGATTCCTACAACGTTTTATGGTATAGGTCTCGAATTTCATGCTACAGGAATCTGCTCATGACATATTTGACATAGAGCTCAAAACAAGGGTTAGACCTTGGATATACACCTTGGAAGAAATCCAAATCAGCATTGGTATACTTTAAAAGATATATAATACTTAATAAGAATTTCAAAAGAAAACTTAAGAAAGAAAATAGAAATGAATTAAAGCAAACTATAACCTATAACAAAAAGGCAATTAAAATTAATAAAATTTAGAACAAGCTCAAAATGAAAAAATAAATAAGAAATGAACCTATAGAGAACAACAACACACAAATACTAGGAATAATTTTTAGTCCTAAGAGTGAGGAAGGAAAAAGGGTAGGTTTGGGATAAAATTAAGACTATTTTAGGAAATTTTAGGGGTATTTTTCAGACTTTTTGATTTTTGATTTTATTTTTAGGGTTCTTTATAATTCCTCCTTAGGGTTTTTAGGGCCCTAGGGCCCAGGCCAAATTTTTAGGGAAGGAGGAAGAAATTTTAGGGAGGCTAAAAAATGCATTTTTTTTTAATTTCTAGGGTTTTCAACATAAAATTGCAGGCCTAAATTTAACCTAAAAATAATCCTAAACTAACCCTAGAACTAGGTTTTTTAGAAGAGAAAATGTGTGAAAACCAATGGAAATCCTACCCTAGCAAAAGCCCTAACCAACCTAGGGATTTTAGGGAGGATGACTAACCTAGTGAGGAAGGGTTCATAGGTTAAGCAACTAGCCTAGAAAAACTAAGGAGAAACCATTGGGCACGCTCACAAGGAGACATGCCTCAACTTGTTAAGGGGACAAGAAGGAAGGTAATGTCCAATCCTAGGGAAAAGTGCAGCTCTAGGAGTACCACTAAGAATTAAATATGCACATCCACCAACATCCAAAAAAAAAGGTAAGAATCCCAACCTCTTCTTGCTCATGTTCATCCAACAAATCAAAGCATCACCAAAAAGAGAGATTCACCAAATAATTCCCGGAAAATAGCTTGCATTAACCAAAATTTTTTCTCAAGAGGAGCGCATCAATCAAAAGAAACCCTAATAGGGGTAAAACAAGTGCATAGTGTATTATCCCTTAATTTGTGTCTTAAAATGAAAGTGAGGAGATCTATTTATATGATCTCACACTCAGTTTTTACAAAATATCGAGGCCTACATGCCTTAAAATAAGTCAACTTAAAATTAAAATAAATAATAATAAAAAATGGCCTAAAGTAGGCTCAAGGTAGGCTACTAGGGGTGTTTGCACCCCTAGATTCCAAAACATGCTCAAATAAGCGAATCAATCTAAAAGAAAGGATGGAGTGAGCTAGAGGGAGAGATTCATACCTTATCTAACCCCTAGAATGCTATAAAATCCCTCAACACCCTCCTCAAAGCATGAAAAGGCCTGACATGGACAGTGCCTTTACTGTGAGGAAATAAGGGCAGGGAGAGCAGGAACCCACTGATTCAAGGGCTAGGAGGGTGTTCAAAGTGGCTGCAAATGAAGATGAGTGTTGTAATATCATAGATCACATAAGGTTACCAATAATACATACCAGTCATACATACATAACAGAGACAAGAGATAAGAACAAGTAGAGGAAAATAACAGATTATATTAACAAGAGTTGGTCCATACAATATAGAGAACTGAACTGAGTTCTCATCTGGGTCAACAGCCTAATATATATGATTACAAAATAGTTACAAAATAACTACCTGTCGGTTCGATGAACCGACATGACCTTAGGTGGCTGACCTAATCTCTAGTTTAGTCAACCGACTGACTTAGTTGGCTGATCAACTAAGTCAGCTGTCATTCAAGTCGACATACCGACTTGCTCCTCCAACATCTCCCCCACGAACAAAACGTTTCTTTGTCCCGATGGAACAGGGAGGTACAAAAATATTCCCGTCTGTCTTAGCAATCATTATGATGTGCTTGGTCTTCATGGGCTATGAAGTCTGATGGTCAGTCTTTTCTATACACGGACTTCGACAATTGCTGGGGTTGTCACTGCTAGGTGATGTTGGAAATCTGTCCAACTTTGCAATATTTTCTGGACGTTGATGGTGAGTGTAGTCAGAATTGATAATATTGACATCTTCTCTGAAATGGAGATTTCAGCTATTCTCTCCATGTCGGGACCCATAAACTGGTCGTTCTCCTCTGCAGTCTCTATAAGTCGTTTCATCTACGGGCAGATGATGTCGAATTTTTCCAAGTTAGGGATAGCTTGGTGAACCCACTGATGAGATTCCCACTCAAGTTTCTGCAGTTTAGTTGTCTCCAGTACTATTTGATCTTCAATTGTGCTTCTAAGTGATGTATCAGTGGGCTTCCTCTTCTCAAGCGCTTGGATATCCTATTGGGTCTGCCTAGTTTGTTGATAGACTCGCCCGTAGTAAGCAGGCCAGTCTCGTAGTATTTCTTCCGTGATAACAGACTCTTCCATGTGATCTTGTAACACTTTGTAGGATTCAGAGAAGGCAGTGTGCTATGCCATCAACAGTTGGACAGTTTCTTCTTTCTGCTCTTCCTTTGTTTCCTGAAGCTGTATTTGGAGTGCCGACACCATGCTTTCAAATAGATGATAAGCTATTTCGAGTGGTTTTTCGGTGTCGACCTCTACTGGTCCTGGCATTACTGATTGTGCAAGGTGTCTACATTTTTTGAGGAACTCGACCTATTCTTCGTCCTTGTTTTCGAGTTCCTAACTTCTCTGCTGACTCCTTGTGTTTGCTTCCACTGCTAGGGTTTTCAGGAGTTGTCCTAGCTTTGCGTCATTCAGGTTCGTGGCATCTTTCAATTTGATATGGACCATTGATGTCTGTCCATGATGCTCCTTCTTCTTCTTATGTTTTTCTGTTTCTCCTTCTCCTAACTTTTTTTGTAATATATATGATTACAAAACAATTACAAAATAACTACATGTCAGTTCAGTGAACCGACACAACCTTAGGTGGCTGACCTAATATCTAGTTTAGTCGTCTTACTGACTTAGTCAGATGTCGTTCAAGTCGACATACCAAATTTCTCCTCCAACATCTCCCCCACGAACAAAACATTTCTTCATCTTGAAGGAACAGGGAGGTACAAAAATCTTCCTGTCTATCTTTTTTGTTTTTTTTTCTCTTTTT
>LPNX010606781.1:349091-392897 GCA_001517045.1 Pseudotsuga menziesii | reverse complement strand
TTAACCGTTTATGGTCGTTATGGGATTTCTCTTTTTTTTTTCTTTTCAATATGTTTATTTTTAGTTTCTGTAGCGTTTTAGTCGGGCTCCATTAACAAGTTTCCGAAATACTATGCCTTATAACGTCCTTAGTCGGACTGATCCGTTTGTATGTATCTCCTCGACAACGTAGGGTCCCATCCATTATGTATGCAAATTTTTAGGTTTTTCTTTTACTCGACTATTGTATAGTAAGGCAAGGTCTCCTACCAACAAGTTTTTGTTCTTGACATTTCTGTCATGCCATGCATTTTGTTGTTGTTTCTAGATTTATTGATGGTGCATCGCGAGTAGTTGGTGTTCTTCTAGTTTACTCAGTTGTAGTAGTTGGTCCTTTCTTCCTTGTTCGACATCAACATGTAGGATCTCTGCGATAATAGGTGCATGTTGTCGGAAGTGTAATGGAACTACTGCTTCTTGTCCATAGACTAGTCGAAAGGGGGTTTGGTCAGTCGAGTGTTTATATGCTATTCTGTATGCCCATAAAACTGCAGGTATTTTCTCATCCCAGTCGTCCTTATCAACATTACATATTTTGGTTAGTCCTCTTGTTAATGTTTTATTAAATGCCTCAATTACTCCATTCGACTGAGGATGGTATGATGTACTCCGACGATGGTCGATTTGGAATTGGTCAGTTAGGGTTTTGATAGTTTTATTGATAAAGTGTGTTCCCTAATCACTGATTAAGGTTAGTGGACATCCAAATCTGGTAATTATATTTTCATAGATGAATTTGGTAGATATCTCACTGGAGCATGTGTCAACTGGTTTTGCCTCTGCCCATTTGGTTACCTATTCGACTGAAGTTATGATATACCTCATGCTTGTCCTTTTTGCTGGTATGGGAAATGGTCCTATGAAGTCTATGGCCCAAATTTCAAATGTCAAACTTGGGTTTTCTGATATCAAAAGAATTTCTATGCTAGGCAGGGGTCAACCTAGTCATTGACACCTATCACATTGATTTACAAAAAATTTGCAATCTCTGTGAAGTGTCGGCCACCTTAACCCTGACTGTTGGATTTTCTTTGCAGTTGTGTCTGCTTGGAAATGTCCTCCTGCAGGTCCATAATGTGCTTCAAGCATAATGTTGTCTCTTTCATGTTCCATTACACACCTTCTGAGGATGTCATCTAATCCCATATTGTAAAGAAATCCATTTATAAGACTGTATGGTGCAGCTTTCATAGCTAGGATTTGTTTCTTCTTTGTACTCATTCCTTCTGGTGCTTGTCCATCTTCTAAGACCTGGGCTATTTCCTCTAACCCTGCTGGGACTGCTTCTAAGCGAAATAGATGTGCATATGGTAAGTCATCTTTGATTCCTGTTGGCTCTTCTCCTGTTTCGTTTTGAGATAAATGGTCAGGACCGACATTTAACTTGCCTGGTCTGACAACAACTTCGAATTCGAATTCTTGGAATAATAGTAGCCATCGACAAATCCTTCCATGATGTAGTGGTTTATTGAAGAGATATTTAAGTGCCTGATGGTTTGTATAGAATATAAATGGGTTAGCTAGAAGATAATGTCGATATTTTTGTAATGCAAAGACCATTCCTAGTGCTTCTCTTTCTGTTGTCGAATAATTTATTTCATCCTTGTTTAATTTTCTGCTACTGTAAACTATAGTATAATCCATTCCATCATCTCGTAGTTGAGTTAAGATTGTTCCTATTGCTAGCCCTGATGCATCAATATGAACATGGAATTTGATCGACTAGTTTGGAAACCTTAGGATTGGTGCTTCGATTAACATGAGTCTTAGCCATTTGCAATGATGTTTTAACATGGAGTATATGGTCCAATCATCAAAGTATACTGCCATGGTTTTGTAAATATATTCTTGAAATGTTTTGATAACAATTCTAGAAAATACTGCAGGTGCATTTTTTAATCCAAAAGGCATAACCTTATAAGCAAATGATACAAATTCACATACACTGATGTTGTTTTTTTCTGATCCCCTTTAGCTATTGGCACTTGGTTATAACCCAAGAGTCCATCTGTAAATGAGTAGCATTCATGTCCTGCAACCTCATTTAAGATTTCATCTGCATAAGGAGTTGGAAATGGTTCTGTCAGTGAGACTTTATTTAGTTCTCTGAAGTCAACACAAATTCTTAGTTTGGTCGGATCATGTTTCTTAAGTTGTACAACCATTGGAGTTTCCCATTCTGATTGGTCAATAGGATAGATGATGCCTACTGCCAGCATGTTATCAATTTCCTTTTTGACTATCTCTTTGTATTTGTGAGCTAGCTTATATGGCCTTTTCTTCACAGGTCGAACATCAGGTTTAGTGTCAATCTTCATTTCTCCCATTTCATGGAATAAGCCTTTGAGGTCTTTATAGTCTCTGGAAAATACATCCTAGAATTCTTTTAATAGGTTCACTACTTTTGTTGTCTGTTCTTCATTCTAGTAGTCTCCAATCTTGGCCATTTTTGGTCGGTCATCATTTGAGATGTCGACTTCTCTGATTTTGACTTTAGCATCTAGCCATTCTGGAGCTTTGGCTTCATTGATTTGTTGACTTCATTCCCTAAACTGTGAGAATGTGGCAGGAAAGTCAGCTGTAGCCATTCTGTCGGTATCCTCTTTGTTGGTTGGTTCAACTCTGAATACTGTAAGAATAGGTTTGGTCGTTTCAACATGGTTTGATTTCCATCTAAATATTTTCTCTTCTGTATTTTCATTTTCTAACTGTAGTCTTGTTGACTATGGTATTGTCCTGGTTTGTATATTGTTGCATTTCATTATCTGTCGGTTATATTTTAAGGGTTTGTTTTCTTTCGGCTATATAAATTCTTTAATCTATTTCACTATTTTGACCAAGTTTTCATTATGTGGGATAAAGTTGAAATCTTTAATGAAATTTGTTCTGAGTTTATGCCATAGGAAGGTTTCACCCCTAGCTTCTTCCATTTTATACCATTTGTTTGGTAAGTCAGCGAGGGTTGAGGGAAACAATAGTGGCCATGCTTGTTCATCTTTGTATCCAAGCCTTCTCCATTCCTTTTCACATGTCTTGATATGATTTTCTGGATTCTGTCCTTGGATGAATATAGGTATCTGAGCCTATTTGGTTAACTTCTTTCCTCCAAAATTTTCGACAAAGTAAGTTGAAGTTGTTGTCCAGGTATGTAGTCTTGTCTGATGGGTATCCCACCATCTAGCAGCTTGTCTTGTAAAAGTTTCTACTAGGATTTGTAGTCGATCGTGTTCACCAATAGTTTTGGAAACTTGTTCTACATGCAGGACTGGTGATTCTCTTTCCTTGTATCTTGCTATTTGTGTAGTATTTACATTGGTAGGTTTAGAAGTAGGGTATTCCCTAATTTTCTTCTCAAAGATTTTTGGGACAATGGAAACTATGAAGCACTGCTGGTAGGATTTTTCTGTACTTTTTGAATAGTCCAACACCCTCTTGCTTGTGTTTCGTAGTCCTTGATCTCCCAATCATATAATTATGCATCTGCATTATAATCAACTGAGTCTTGGTTTCCTAAATGAAGTTCTCCGTAGATGTTAGGTTCTATATAATCTGCATTGTTTTGTATCTGATAAAGTTGTCGGATGTCGACTTCTTCATCAATAGGTTTTATCCATGGTTCTCCTTGGGATGGATGAAGAGGTACAATGACCTTTTGTCCATTTCCTTTTAATTTGATTCTCTCTTTGTCCAGGGATATCGATGCTTTCATCTTTCTACCCCAAGGTCGACCTACTAACGCTGGGAAGGAACTGGATCCTTCCTTAGGGTCAATGATTTCAAAGTCAAATTTGGTTGAGATTCCTTTTATAGTTTTATCAACATTTTTCTAGACACCAATAGGTTTAATTAGGCCTTGGTTAGCTAGTTTGAGGTATATTCCTGACTCATATAGTCGAGATCTGCCCATTTTTTCCCAAGTGTCACGAGTCATGATGTTTACTTGTGATCCAAAGTCGAGCACTGCTTGTCAGACATGGTATCCTTCAATTTCCAGGTTGACAAGTGGGTTGGCATCACCTTTATCTTTTTTATTTAAACTGCAAATATTCTTTGTTTGTTTTTCGATGTTGTTGTGGTTTATTTCATATAGCAAATCAATGAACTGAGATACTAAGTTGCATTTTTGTACGAGTTGTATTAATTATTTTATTGTGTTATGTCAATTGTCATTAACTTGTTCCTGTCGTGCAAATTCTTTGAATACATTTGTTGCTTCTTTGTATGTTTGTTTTTCTTTAAGTGGATTAGGGTAGACATTTTTCTCTTTTATTTTGTTGATTCTTGGGTTATCACTTCATATTTTTGTCCCTTGTCAGGTTACAATATGCAAATTCTTTGGGTTTATTACATCATTTTTTTGCACACACGACAAGACATTAACATTTTTCTTTGTATTTATTTTTTCCAACATGGTACGGCAATCCTCTAGTGAGTGATCCCATACTCCACAATGAGTACAAAATTTGAGGTCAGTTCTGTCTTTATATGGACAGTCTACATACCGATGTCCCTCCTTATAACATGTAAAGCATTGGATGGGTTGACATGGTCGGTTGTCTTGATTTCCAGAGAATCGACCTCGACCTCCATATCCTCCATGTCGATCATCATACTGGTGCTCATATCTTCAACCTTCATATCTATGATTGTTCTGATCGTTTGGTAAGTTGTTTTGTTCATTATTTTGTGCAACTGCAGTGGTCTGGTAGACTGTATGATAATTCTATCGGTTCTTCTGGTTTAGATGGCAGTCGGTTGTGTTATGATTTTTAGTTTCATAGATTGCACACAAAGATGCCTTGACATTCTTCATGTTGAACAAAAAATATTTTATCGAGTGGTCTCCATGCTCCTGAAAAATGTCGCAAAAACATTTAGTTTGTACGAATCGAACGTCCTATCGGTTGTATTCCTGTAAAAAGTTGTCTTTTGAGTGTTCGACCGTTGAGCACTTCGTGCACCAGATATCCTGATTTTTAAGGTTTAATTCTTTTAAGGACTTATGTATGATCTCAAGTTGTTCTTCTATTTTGTGATCGATGGAGTATGCGGGTATGTCCTCATCCATTTCTACTTGGAGAGATTTTGTAAGCACATCTTCGTAAGTCTTGAATGTCTCCAGGCTTATATGTCGGTGTATTTTCTGTGATAAACCTGCAAGAAACCACTGGATTAATAATTGTTCATCTATAACATAGTCCAGTTGACTAAGAAGGTATTTCCATCGCTTATCATAATTGAGGACAGTTTCTCCTGGCTTCTGCGATGTTGTTTTTAGTTTTTTTGCTGCCAGATGTTTTGCATCTGGAGTTTTGAAAAATGATAAAAATTGCGCTTTGATATGGCCTTTGGTTGCTCAAGGTTATCTTTCAGGAAAGGTCATATACCAAGTTAATTCTCTTTTCCTTAAGGCATCGGCGAACTGTGCCATCTGCCTATCTTCATCCGTAACTTGGTTAGCCTCCCAAGTCGACTCATAGACGAACCAGTGTCATCTGGGGTCCTCATCCCCCTCATATAGAGGAATGTGTGCTGACCCATGACCCATGTCGAAATCATTGTTGCTGCTTTCAGGAGGTGGTGGTGGTGGAGGTGGGGGTGGGGGTGGTGGGGTTATTTGATTATTCCTCGCTGCAAAACTATCATCGATGAAACTTTCATCTCCATTGGTCATTTTTGTCATTTCTTCTTTGACCAATAGTCGGTTGATTTCGACTTCTTCTGTCGATGTCCAACTGCAGTTATCTATCCACAGTTTTGAATGTTATGTGTCCTCCAAAGTTGTATTTGGTAGGGGGGGTGCTCCTTCATGTGTCGATAAAAGTAAGTGGATACTTTGATTGGAGGGTACTGCTTGAAAGGTAACCCAATTTCCTTCTTCTGGTCGACAGATAATGAGGTGTCTTCCAGTGTATGTCTCATCGTCTAGTCGAATCCATATACCAAAGTCACCGACTCCTAGTTGGAGGTCCTCTTTGACAATATTTTGTATGCGGGTACGTAGATTCAACAGAGATAGAGTTGTTCCTTCTTGGGGGGCTTCCAATTGGAGAGCTTCTGGCTGCTCTATCCACAATTATTCTTCTGTACGGGACGCCTCTTCTTCCACACCTTCTTCTTGTCAGTCATGACCCGACTTTGGCGGATTTATTTCTTGGTCGGTTTCCCTAGTAATCATTCCTCTTTGCAGTGCTAAGGCTCTTTCTCATCTTTCTTCCCTCCTTTGTTGTCTCTCTTCCCTCTCTATTTTCTGAACGTCCGACATGCCTTTGTGTGATACTATCTTCTTGATTTCCCTTTTGGTCAACTTCTCATTACTGGTGATTGGTATCTGCTTCTAGTCGACTAGAATCCACTCCAATTTATCCTGACATATGACCAACTACCCCTCCATAGCCTACTTGACGCTTTAGAAAGACTGGATAGTTCGGTCTACTTGCTTAGGAGGTATTCCCACTCCCTTTCGGCAATGAACTTTTCCCACCTCTTTTTATTTTTTGCCCAGTTAGGGTTTAATGGCGGTCCATGAAGTGATGGACGAGGTTCGAAAATATGACCCACTCCCTTCTTGATTAGGAATTTAAACAACAAGGTCGATAAGGAGCACAGAAATTGCTCGGTGAGGTCTGTGTAAAATTTCTCCTTAACAGCTTCCACCAAAGTTCTGTCTTCTACTACTTGCTCCTCGCAGAAGTCGTCGACGATTTTTTCGAACCACTCTGACAAGTTTGTTCTTCTGTCTCTGATTAGTTTCTCTAGCAACTATTGATCTTTAGTCCCTTCCGTATTTTTCATCCAGGAGTTTTTTCAGAAGTTGGGGCACTGATTCTACAAAATTCTCATGTGTTTCTATAAAGAATCTTGCTTTTGCTTGTGCAGTCATTAATTTGTTTCTTCATGCGTAATTCTACAAATAATTTGCAACTTTACATTCCCACCAGTCCTTAATCTCCCGTTCTGATATCATCTGTTTGCATACATCTCAAACATGTACTACCAGCAACGGAACCAATGTTGTAATCTCATAGATCACATAAGGTTACCAATAATACATACCAGTCATACATACATAATAGAGACAAGAGATAAGAACAAGTAGAGGAAAATAATAGATTATATTAACAAGAGTGGGTCCATACAATACAGAGAACTGAACCGAGTTCTCATCTGGCTCAACAGCCTAACATATATGATTACAAAATAGTTACAAAATAACTACCTATCGGTTCGATGAACCAACATGACCTTAGGTGGTCGACCTAATCTCTAGTTTATTCGGCCGACCGACTTAGTCGACTGATCAACTAAGTTGGTTGTCATTCAAGTCGACATACTGACTTGCTCCTCCAACAATGAGTGTCTCATAGTTGAAATAAAGGCTACCAGAGCACGTAAACATGATATGGAGCCATGTGACCCAATGGTCAATGTCTAAGGGCCCTAGACACCAACCTTGAGGTTAAACCCACATAAATAGAATTTAGCAGTGACCACCATTTCTCAATAACACCCCTCTTGGTTGAAAAATTTGGCCCTATCTCCCTAGGGTACACCTGAAGGTGCGTTGGGTACAGGTGCAACGTAACAGGTGGAAAGGATGATTGACATAGATTTTAAACATGGGGTAGAGATCCTTACAGTAGCCATAGAAGTGGTTCCATCCCATGCTTCCATAGCTAGATGAGAATACTTTGCCCACTAACTTTACAGATGCATTCAATGATTGAGTCAAATAGTAAAAAGGGAGTAATTATCCCATTTAAAACACATGGAAGCAAATGGATGAGTTTTGAGGTTGACACTGGGCAATAGAGGATTTAATATCCCATAGGCCCTCTTTCCTCTTTCTATCCAATGGAATCATAGCCCTATCTAGTGCTCTTTAAGTACTCATATTGGACAATTATATTATTTTCCAACATAATATTTATATAGCATTTCCAATTGGAATGGTAATCCCACAGAGTCACTAATTAAATATTTACATCGTACATGCCTAAATATTCACTAGTAGGCTTTGGCATTGAGCTCCACACTAGGAATCCATACTAGCATATTTACATCATTTGCACTAATTTGATTTAATATAGTCCAAGACAAAACTAGAGGTATTACATTAGAATGAGACGTTGAGAGAATATCTAAATCATTGAAGAAATCTTGTAAATAATTAAGTCGCTTATAGAATGTGCCTCTATTACACCAAAGTAAGCATTAAAGAGAGCAATCATTCTCTCTTAAAGCTTATATTAATGAAAAACAAAATTCATAGAAAGAAAACACACACTAAATGAACGAGAAACATAACCAAACAATCTTAAAAAGCTTTCTTTTGAAAACAATTATTAAACAAGTAACATTGGTATAGTCTTACAACTCTACTCCAAGTTTCTCAACATCATTAGACACAATTAGCACAAGCAATGTTTAATAAACTTCGTAATGTCAAACTTCCTAGATCTACACAGAACTATTAGATAGAAATCTGCACATACATGTTTCATAACCTCAGTGAAGTATAGGTTCTTCAATCCACAAGCATCTCGAGGTATTTGAACAACTATCGCTCTTCCACTACATCCTTCCTTGTTCTGAAAACGTGGGATTCTTAAAATATTGAAGTCTTCGGTACTTATTGTCATATTCAATTGTTAGTATTCGGTGGATCTTCAGAAATGGATACATATTTTTTAATAAACTATCTCAAAATAATATATCAATTTTGATTATTTTTTGTCCCTTATGAAGCTTAGAAAAGTGCTCGTGATTATTTCAAAACATCACTCAGCCTAACTTGGTGTATTCTCCAATCGTACAACTTTAGAAACAAAGAGAGTATCCCTAAACTTTGGGAGTTTCTTGATATGCACAGTGGAGAGAAAGAAATATCAATTGTGTATAGATCTGACTTATATCACAAAGGAGAGACTAAACATTATCGTAATTCCTACAATCTCTTATTCAACAATCTAGGGGATACAACGTGCTTTCAACTTCAATCTTTGAATCTCGTCATGTGGGAAAGCGGCAACAACTACCCTTTTCCAATTTACTTGAGAGATCTTTGCATTTGGTTTGTGAGGTGCCTATTTGAGATGCCAAGTATAACCTTTAGCATATTTGCAATACATAAGTGAAAGGCCCCACATAGATATAACATTTGTTACATTAAAAAAAAAGTATAGGTCATGTACAGTTCGAACCCATTGGATCCATGGGCTTGGAGAATGGACAGACAATAGGAGATAAAACATTGATACAAAAGATGAATGGTTGATGGTTTTGACTCTATTATTATCCAGGAAGTAGCTCGTACCAGTGGCAGTGGGTTACCTCTACTCTTGCTATTAACATTTCACAACCTCGATGAAACAATCTGCTATCGCTTCACATATTTATTTGCATTACACTTATCTACACAACAAACCACTTCTAAATTCACCTACATATATATCTACTCTCTAAATTATCATCTTCTTGGTGATGGCGCCTTCATGCGAGCTAGTCTAGTCTTTGAGCAAACCCACTCACACAAACACAAATAAATCTTCACAGAAAACACATAAATATCAACAAACACTATATTTTCAACAACTATCCACACACTCTAACTAATCCTATATATACTCTAACCTCATCCTAACTAACCCTATATATCTATATATAGGAAAGATCATCTCTCAAATCCTATATATATATATAGGAAAGATCATCTCTCAATCCTATGCAATGTTATAAGGCCATACATGAGAGAGTTAGAGTTTAGCATACTTAAGCTGATATTATCTCTCATACCATGTAGAAAAAATGAAAAATAAACATTATTTCTACACACTAAAACGATTTTGAGTAACAAAAAAATATTTCATACTTATACATCAAACTTTGTTACAAAATTTTAACCACACTAATAAACTCTTAAAAATTATGAAAAATATAATCTAAATTAATCTAAAACTCCTCTAAGTAATTAAAATGTGACTTTATTACACCTATATAAGTATTAAACTCTAATAACTCGAACACATAGTATTTCCTCTAAATTTATATTCTAATTTTCAATCATCAAATATTCATGTATGATACTTTGAGACCATAAATTTCTATAATGAAATTTGAAATAATGTTAAATGATACTCACTCAATTATTTGAAATAAAGTTAAATGAAATAATGAAGATGAATAAAGAGTATTCGAAAGTTTGTATTCCTTTAACTCATCTGAGACATAAAACTAGTCATAATTTCATGCACTTCTATACAGGGTGTTGAAATGCTTCTCAAAATTGAATCAAACTCATTTGAATCTCTGTTAAAATTGAAGAAATGGAAGAGTACATTAATACTGAACATTGAGGACTGAATTTAATCTCACATTAGTCTCAGATATTCATTCATTAATATAGACTCATTACAATGACAAAAAGACTACAATTTGAGGTAGATTTAGAGTGGAAACATACCTGAACTATGGAAAGTATTTGGCACCGTTCTAACTCTAATATCAGGGACTAATAATAAAAACAATTAATGGTTGAGAGCCATCAACCCTTTCCACATAAATTCAGCTCAACAATCTCTTAGAAAAATAAGAGAATACTAGAAAGAACTCTGAGATTCGAAAGGGAGAGTTCCAAATATCTATACTGGAGCTACAACTGGAATGGAAAAGTATTTAAGACCTACAACAACACTCCATTAATGGATGAACTGAAGAAGAGAATAGAAATAATATAGATCAATAATCCATGGGGCGCATCATCCAAGAGAACTAAGGTACACCACTTAGTATTGAATCCTAGCTTCACTTAGGACCAAAATATTAATGATCAAAAGTTGTGAAATGGAGTTGGAAGGCTTCCTTTATAGGCTTGAGTGATTTGTTTAGCAAGTCATCGATCTGTTGAGAAAGTAACTCACTTGTCAATCCTATCACTAAGCCATTAGTGCACCCTCTTTGATGATATTATCAAGTTTGGTTTGCAAATTATGTTTACTTGTTTGTATAACTCAACCCAAGGTAGCTCGAATGGGATGGCTCATTGGAATTTGTATGATATGAAGTCACTTGTTGTAAATGGAGGTCATGAGATCAAATCCCACCTAGGTTTACCTGTGTCCCATGTCTTGTGGGAGGGTGTGGGGAACCTAGGGGTATAGTGGTAGTATGAATGGATCCCTGTACCTCGTGTTACGTGAGTACCAGCCCAACCCTAGTTGTTGATTCCCCTAGTTACAAAAAAAAACTCAACCCAAGGTGGAAATTTGCCTTCCTTGAGAAAAATAGGAGGTATGAATCTTAGGTAATGTTTCCATGTTTGTATCCTTTAGTACAAAATAGAAACCGTGCTCTCCTTGACCAAGAATTTTCTTGCTTTATGTATGACTACTTTTCTACAGTTTCATGTTTCTAAAACTACCTTGCTTTTCACTACTTTGGATAGTTTCTATATTTTTATGACATGTTGTTTTTTTCCATCTTTTGATAGTTTCTATATTTTCCATGACAGATTGCTTTCGCTTGCTTTTTCACTGTTTTCATTTTTCATCCTAGGCCAATTCCCTAATGCGCCCTCCTTCCTTGACAACTCATTTCCACCATTAATTTTTTTCACAATAGTTAACTAATTATAAATAACCAGAATTTAGAAATTATATACCTCCATTGTTTTAAATAATTAAAATTCCTAAGCATAATTAATTTTACATACATTTCTCATCATCGTCATATTATGAGAACCAAACATCACAAGTTGCCTCAAATCCCCAAGTTGTGAAGTTGAATTTGGGCCAGGATCAGTGATTTAATGCCTTTGTCCACCATCGCAATTTCCTTGTGGACAATGTGCATTATCCCTAGTGTAACACATATTTTCCATGGACCAAAAGTGGTGCCATCGCCACATTCCTTCTTACAATGAGTGGTGCACTATTGGTAACGCTCTGTGTTAGTTGACAAAGAGCGGTGCTCGAGTTTTAAAGGTAAAAATAGAAGTTTCATGATACTTCTCGAAGCTTCACTTCGTGGAAACCTCATCCCTAGACTCCTAGGCCACATGGGCTCGAGATCCATCCTTGTAGGATCCCCCCTCCACCTCACCCATGAGAATATCAAGCTTCCCTATCCTCCCATGGATATAAGTATTGGTTCATCCCCTATGGGTAAAGAGAGGAAGATTATGCTACAACATCAAAACTCTAGCCAAATATAGCCAAGGAAAGTGAGCATTTGGTAGGCAAGTTTGAAGCTTTGGAGGCAAGGTTTTGCTTGAGAAGAGACTTCTCAAAAATAAGGCTCTTTATTTTAGTTTCTCTCTCTTATTCCATTTATCCAATGAAAGTTCCTTTCTCATGAATAATATCGTGTATGAATCAATTCTGTCATTGTTGAACTCCTTAGTCATCAACATAGGATTAAATATTGTACTTGGTGCTTTGTTGTGTGCTTCATGCAGGTGAATCTATGGAGATCCAGCATTCCAGAAGAATGGCACATCACATTGCATGGCAAGTAAAAGAATCCATTCCAAGCATCTATTAATATTAGGGTAAGTGCTTTCCATTGTTGTGACTCCTTTGTTATAGCTTTGAGTGTTTCAGGCTAGGGAAACAACTTTTGTCTGAAGAAGGTGAGTATTTCCGATAACAAATCTGGAGACCATACTGGGGAGAGTGTTAGAACTTCCGGTTATTCTTGGTTCTTTCCTTGCTTCAAACGTCAATTTCTTCATTGATAAGATCTACTAGTTGTTTACTTAGATTTGATTTCAAATTGTTTAGATCTGCTTTAGATCTATCCTTATATGCCTTATATGATTTATTCATTTGCTTATGATTGTCATTTGATGCTAGTAAATCGAAATTTAACATTTCCTTTTTCTCCTTGTGTATTTTTTTGAAACTTGCAAGCGCCATCACACCTAGGAATTTTACCAAGAGCGTTCGTCGCACTGTTTGCAGAGGAAACAAGCGATGCCACTGCATAAATCCAGTGGACAAGGAGCGGCGCCACCACCCTATTCCTGTTGGAAAAAGGCAATGTTGGAGCAGTAACAATCTGTACTCTACTTTCAAATAGTGGTGCCAGATAGGGTTTTTAATACCAATTTTATTTCAAAACTTGGATATTATATTTTGGTTTTCTGAAGTTGTTCTAGCTTGTTTCTAATAGTTTTATCTGTGAATTGAAATATGGAAATTGATTTAGGATTAGTTAGGTTAGATCTCCAAGAACTAGTTGAATCAACTTATGAGTTTCTTGTAGTTTTGGTTTTTTGTTGAAGAAGAACTTTGAAAAGAAAGTGTAGATCTAGATCTCTGAACGTTGTTTGATCAAACTGAAAGAAAATATATTTGGTTTTAGTTTCTTCATAGTTTAATTTGAGATTGTTTTCATTTTTTATTTTGAAAAATTCAGAGAAAGTTTTAGGTCAATCTTAGGTATGAGTTGGTAGAGACTTGATTGGTATTGCAAACTCTCAAGTATTTACTTTTTGGTTGCTTCTTAAGTATTCTTACTATCAAACAATAGAAAAATTGTGTGCTGTGCATCTTCTTTTCATTTTGGAGAAGTTTGAAAAATATGGTGTTTTGAGTAGTCATCATAGTATTTCTTTCAAAAAGATATCGTCATTTTCCTTTTCAATTTTTTTTGTTTTTGAAGCCATGATGTGCTTGCAATAGGTATGAAAGTATAGTTCCATATTTGTTTGTTTGGGTTTTATTCATTTTTTACAAAGTAGGAACCAAACCTCTACCTCTTCCTTAAGTAGGGAATTTTGTGAAAAGTGAAAGAAAAATATTTGCATAAGCATTTTGCATGGTTTTACTTATATGTACTCCCCTCATGGATTCACCTAATTGGAAAAGATAAAATCAAGCGGTATCCTTCGGTTAAAATTTGTATAAAGGTGTGATAGGTTAGAGACGTGTTTCAACATATTTAAACATAGGAGCTATTGTTTTTTTCCTGCACTGCATCCAGGGGATCACGTGGTTCTTCCACGTACTACTAGTATATAGAAAAAACCTTCACATACCCTTGAGGTATATAGAAATGTACTTCATGTACTCGATGGTATATAGGAAGGCCCCTTTCGAATGGTTGTGCATTAGACAACACTACTATGGGGTGGAACTCTGCCATACCTTGTGTATATAGGGAGACGCTTTTAGGGATCCTGAGACCATTTGAGCATAGCCCTTTGGTCATCCTATCACCATGATACACCGAGAACAACACTCGGGGATATTACTATGCATGTATCTTCCAGGTAGTTAGGTGTTTAGGAAATGGTACGGTTCCAATCCTCCTTGTCGTGTTTCACTATTGGACCCTACGGTATATCGTGAGTTGTGGTGGTTTGACAATCCCGTGAGGATCCTGACATTTACCACTCCTATCTCAAGTTCTGTTTGTTTCTTTAGCTTGAGTAGTGTTTTATTTTCCTAACTAGATAGGGTTTTTTTATTTTTTGAGATTAGTTTAATTTTTACAGCTAGTTGATTTCCCATGGAGGAGGTCTCATTGATTACAAGGTTTATCACCAGAAAATCCTTTGAATCCTCTAGCTCAACATCCCATGGAAAGAGACATGGAAATAAATTTTGAGGTAGGTAGTGCTTCCATGCCTGAAATGGAAGGAGTTCTAGTCGAAGAGGAAGGAGTTGAATTTCCTCTTCCCAATGCTCCCATGACAGACCTATCAGGACCACAACTAGTGGAGCAATCCTCCTCTCAAAATACATCCTTTTTTCCCAACTTCTTTTGTAGATGGTCTTAATCAATTTCATCCTGATGAAACGGTAGCTCATATATTTTGACCCAATGCTCCATTTTGGGAAAATTCCCTTGTTCAAGTTATCTATCAGTTTGGTACTACTACTACCGTAAATGTGTCAGCTATGGATTTGACCCCAAACTATAGAAGAACTTTTCCCTACCTTTTACCTAGTGATATTTTAGGTAGGTCATTGAATATTCCTTCTAGTGTTGTTCCATCTAGTCCTCCATTTGCGCCTATGGTGTCCATACTTTCTATTCCTTAAAGAGTGCCACAGTTGGTGCAGAATCCTTTCTCAAATTCACATATGGGAGGATCTTCTATGCCTCCCATAGCTTTTCCAAATGTTGGAAGTCATTTTTTTTCTCCTATGTCCCAAATAGCTAGAGGATCTTATGTACTTGTTCTACATAATATTTCATATCCTCCCCCTCTAGTTGTTGGACCTACTGGTCATACTGGTCTTAGTCATATTGGTCTTGCTCCGTAACCTACATTAGCTGGGGCCCCTCCTCAATAGCCTAGCATTGGTAATCAATACTAGTAGCAGGGAACAATACAATAATCCATTATATGTCCCTTATCCTGGAGGAGTTACTACTAAATGGGATCTACCTACTTATGGACCTCAAGCTGGAATTAAGCAAGTGAAACCACAACTTATCATCCAAAATGATCCCAACCATCAACAATTTGGTGGGTTTTATGTCCAACCTCAACAGACCTTTGGTCCTATTGGGGTAGCCTTACCTTATCAGTATTACAATTAACCACAAACCAACCCACGAATTCCATTTTTGGCTACATTGGATCTTCCTGACTTGTCCAAGTTAATAAATGATCCCTTTCAAAATGATCCATTTTGGCCTACCATTTCGGTCAAACTTTCGTCAGACATTCCAAAGTTTGATGGAAAGCAGGGAGAAGATCCCAAAAACCATGTGATTACCTTCCATTTTTGGTGTTCATCCAAATCCCTAATGGTTGATTCTATTCGTTTGAGACTCTTCCAGAGAACATTGAATGACACAACCACAAAATGGTATATCGAACTTCCACAACAATCGTTTGTGAATTTCAACTTGTTGGAAACTGTGTTTCTTACTCATTTCTAGTATGAAACTGGTATAGATCTCTTCACTTATATTTGTAAAAATACCTCTACTCACATATCAAATCATATCCATGAGTGGAGGAGGCTCCATAGGTTAATCAAAGCTCCCATTCGAGATCACCTGTTGGATGACGGGTTCACCAAGTCATTGTTGCCTCCTATTACCCAATATGTGGTTATGGGTGGTGTTGTCACAGAAGAAAAGGATATTAGCCGAGACCAATATTTAGACTTAGTCTATTCTTAATTCGAAAATTTATACGATTTTATTCCTCAGTCCCTCTGTCCCAGCACCGATATTACCAAGCCACCGGTAGAGACTCCTGTTGATGGTGTTGTTGGTACATTCCAACCCTCATTTATATCCAAGTCTGCTAAATCACAGAGTGCTTCAACTAAAACTTCTTCTAATCCTACAGTTTTCACCGAGGTGAATGCAATTAAGTCCTCACAATCACCTGAAAATACGAAGAAAGGAAAAGCTAAGAAAAAGAAACCTAGAAACCAGTTGGAGGGTACCATAACATTGACTCCAGAGAATGACAACAAACCTTAAAAAAAGGCTAAGCATCCTTGCTTGTTGTGTGGATATGATCACTTCACAAAGGAGTTTCCTCTTCATGAAGATATCAATACATTTTTTAAAAATAACCCCACACCAACCGTGTTAACTGATACCTTTCCTTCCTAGCTACAAATGATCGACCATATATCTTCACATGGTCCCTAATCCTCTACTAAAGACATTCAGATGATGTTTTCTAATACCATTACATTGAATACCAAAAGTCATACGTATGATAAAACACCCAAGAATAAGGACAAGGGAACTTATCATCAGAAGACTCCCCCTGACAACCCTTATCCTTCACCTCCTTCCAATTGTCCTCTCACTATTGAAAAACCTAGTTTTGACACAATATTGTGTCCTCCTAACAATACAATCCGTAAAAAAAAATCAATCCTAGTGCTCGGGATTCTCAATCTAGAGTTTTGGTTTTCTTTTGATGTGTACTCTTGGTCCTTCTGATCGAACTAGTCATGGATCTCCGACTTCGTTGGATTCCACAACATGTCCTCTTCTTCTCTATACTATGGTCCTGAAAATAGAACCATTTGTTGACACACAACTGTCAACAAGGGTTAACTCCATAGATTTGTCAACACCCATCGACCCAATCTCTCTAAACATTGACCTGACCAGGTTTTAACCTATCCAACAACATTTACAAAGCATATACAGTCTCACCTGAGATGTCTAAGGGAGGGCTGCAGAAAATATGTTTCCACAAAAGGAAGAGAAATTCCACACTATCGCTTACTTTATTGTAACATTACTCAGATTTCCAGGGTTTGAGCATATAATTCATAACATATACTACTTATCATCATTCACAACTATTCTAATTTAGACATCACATTAACTTAATTTGGATTTACTTTAACAAAAACATCAACATATATTATCCCAATAACCCTTGCAAGACTTCACATCATTTAGATTCAAGGTGTAAATTCAGAGGTTGTACCATCATTAAGTTCAGAGATTTCACATCCATATAGATAAGAGAAAGAATTCCATCGTCAACACCAGCCTTATATTAATTCCAAAAACATATCGCAAAATATATGTGTTCCTTGGTCGAATAGCCTCATACCAGAAAATACATTCATCCACAGATCAACTTTCTTACATTATGACATATCGCATCCTTGATTAATGGAAATCGATCATAGAAACCATGCCCTAATGACTGTACTCCAAATTTGTTGGGGCGCATACTCCATGTTTGGGTAACTCCGCGGTTAATTACAAAATGTGTAAGCGGAGCTATGGGCCAAGAAAGTCTTAGGGGTGTCAGGGTAAGTCAAAACCCTCTTTTTGTAATAAACCCGTGGTTTAAATCCAGGGTTTAGGGTTTTTGGGTGCCCATGGTTTAAGACCATGGTTTTGTAAAATTGCGCAGTATAAATAAGCGCTTGTGTAAAAAGGATAGGTTAGGCTTTTTGATGTAAATAAAGATAAGGTGAAGTAAGGTTGGTTTTTGTAAGAAAAGGATAAGTCCCAGCTGTGTGCGTGGACGACCTCTGCAGCTGTGTGCATAGAGGGTTTTGCAAGGAAGGAAAGAGAGACCTGCAGCTGTGTGCGCAGGAGCCTGCTGCTGTGTGCGCGGCTGATAAAGGGCTGAAGAGATCTGCAGCTGAGTGCACAGATCAACTGTGGTTTTGAGGAAAGAGGAATAAAACGCAGTTTGTGGACGTAGCCCCTACACTGGGGGTGAACCACGTTATATTTGGTGTCGTGGTTTTATTGTGTTGATTCTGTTTCTGTTATTTCCATGCATTAAACTGAATACATCTGATAACATAAGATCACTGCTAGTAATAAGCTTCGCTGTGAATTCCCGGTAGTGGGTTATGCAAGTTTAGTTTGTTTATTGTGCTGCGAGGTTATATGTGAATGAATGATAAATGTATAAGTAGTGATTAATAATTGTGTTTAAAGGCTAAGGTACAAAAATACCCTTCTCTGCATGCAGAAACATGATTCTGCGGCACCCCATTGCTGTTTCGGGTGAGACTGCAACCTGCGCGCAGGTTGTTGCCAAAAGGGCCAACACGGTGGGTCTTTTGTTGGCGCGACGCATAAGGATTTAACCCGGGTCTTCCCTATTTCCCAACAAATTTGTTCCGTTGCCGGTTGAACTCAGTACCTGCTCAAGAAGGGTTTACCTTGTACCACAAGGGCTATGTTCTGGAGGCCCTCTGTGAAGGACATCAGGGATTGGTTTGCTGAGATCTGTTCGCAATTCGCGCAGCACGAGAATAAGAATCCGTGTCGAAGTGCAAGTGACTTTTTACAACGGTATGTTTTCTGTGATACTTATGAAATTTTCTTTGGTCGTTTCCATATAGAGTTGCACTAGTGGTTGTCTAGGTTAACAGAGAGGAGGACGAACTTTCAAGCTCGACGGATTCCTGTGTGGACCCCCACAAGGGTCAACCTTGTGCAACACGTGAACAACGAGGTATCCCGCGCTGTCGATTTCTGGATGACGCGCACATTGGAGGCCTTCGTGACAGAATTTGCCATTGATACAAGCACTTCTTTCAGCGAAGCTGAACGACAGTTCTTTAAGGGGCCCCGTGGTAAGTTTTTAAATTCCTTAAGCTTGGAGATTAAAATACTATTAGTTGAAAAGGGTATCTTATTATTTGAGTCCGACCGCTAGTTTAGTAGTACTAACATATGTTTGCAAGTGAGAATACTTTCGACGCGCAAAGTGGGTTGCCCCGAAGTGAGCAATGGTACAAAAGGAATTTTGAATCCTACTCTACAGGACAAACCACCACACGCCCCTCTGTCAGCCCTCCCCAACCCGACCCCGACGGAAACCCTCCTGTTACCCCCAAGCGTCGCTTTGTTACCCCTAAAGTTCGGTCGCAGTGTGACAGACAACCAAGTCCAAGTATACCGCCCAAAGGTCAACCTAACCCTGTAAATCCCCCACCCACCATGGCCCACCTTGCTAACAACATTAAGCTTCCCATTTTCAAAGGAACCGGATCAGAAGATCCAGAACAGTTCTGGTTTTTATGTGAGGCCGTTTGAAACGCGAAGAGTTTTACCGACCCGGATGTGAGAACCGCGCAGCTCATTACCTCCTTTCGCGACCGAGCTTTGACCTGGTTCATGAAATTCTCCAGTAATCAGCACCCCACTTTGGACGAAATAAAGGCTGCCATCACTAAGGAATTTAAGAAACCGAAATCAGAATCCCAGAGCATCACTGAACTCAAAGAGATTCAACAGCGGCACGGTGAATCTGTGTGGGACTTTAACCAGAGATTCAAAGTCTTATTAGACCAAGTAATCTTCACTATTAGTCCTGCGCAGCACAAGGAATGGTTTATCGCTGCGTTATTACCGCATATCAGAACACCGCTCATGCAACAGAAGGTTGCTGACCAGCAAGAGGCTCTGGAAATTGCAATGAAGCTAGAGACCGCTCTCGTCGGAGACGATTCTGGGCTTGCTCAAATCCAAGCACAGTTGGTAGCAATGGCCCTGGAACTTCGTGACATGAAGAAAGCTAAAACCAGCCGAGAGGAGGTCTGGTGTACGCAATGTCGGTCTGAGGGTCACGATAGGGACCAGTGCCCCCTGGTCAGATCCTACCTAAGCACGGGAACACCCACCCAATTCAATGCTGGTGCGATATATTGTGAGATTTGCCGCACCCCTGGCCAGCATCGCCCTGAGCACTGCCCCCTTCTTCAGAGATATGTTCCAGTTCCCAAAAACCCCTACTGTCAGTTTTGTAAGTCCGTTGGGCATAATGAAGAAGAATGTCGTAGCTATGACCTTATGCGTGAGTGCACCTCTGATACCTACTGAGTCCACAATGAAGCCCAGAATAGTGATGGCTACGGTTACCGTGGCGGCGCCTCTGGCAGAGGTGCTTTTGGTGGTCGCGGCCATGGTGGGATGACCGGCAAAGGAAGAGGCCAGGTTGTGTGTTACAATTGTAATCAAGTGGGTCACTTGGCTCGCGACTGTCGGAACCCCACTACGACATGTCGGTACTGCCACGCAGTGGAACATGTGATTGAACAGTGCCCCCAGCTCCTTGCAAAGATACAGGAAAACAACCGTGGTCCTACCCCAAGTATTCAGTTGATTTCCGTGGAGCAAAGACATGCCCCAGCCCTCAATGTGGTCACCCGGAGTGGAGCTACGACACATACTCAAGACTCACCAAAGAAACCTATTACGATGTGCGCACAACAGGCCTCCAACAAAGTCCCAGCCCTTGGCCCTGCGAAGGATAACACACCAGTCCAGGAGGCCCGGTGCGATACTGTTGATGGCGCTGTCGAAACATCTGCGCGGCAACACCAGCAGGATTTGTAGCTACAGGGGGCCTTGACGGATAAAGTAAGTACACTATCCTCTTTCTTGCAGAGCTGTATGAAACTCTTGTGCAATCAGAACACTCTAAACGAGCTGCAAAAAGTTCTTGCTGTCACAGACCCTCAAAGAGGAACTGATCAGGAGAAAACTGTTAGTCGTGTCCGAAGAACGGGAAGGGAAATGAGGTTGAATGTCCAGATAGGAGAATATGATATGACTGATGTCATCTTGGATCTTGGATCAGACGTCAATGTCCTTCCTAAGCAGACCTGGGGACAAATGGGAAAGCCTTCCCTGGTTTGGTCACCTATACAGCTGCGACTAGCTAACCAGCAACGGATTGTACCGCTAGGGAGACTTATTAGTGTCCCAATCGACATCGATGGAGTCAGCACTCTAGCAGAATTTGAAGTTATTGAGATTGTTGATGACAGCAACCCTTATCCAGCTCTTTTGGGAATCGAGTGGGCCATGGCCAATGCTGCAATCATCAACCTTAAAAGGCGACAGATGACCTTCGAAGGAAACGGCCTGCGTGTTATTTTACCCCTCGACCCATCCCAAGGAGAAAAATATACAGAACCCATCAGAGATGAAGGGGAGCAGGATACTCTAGACCACATCTATAACATCACGGCCATGGATGCAGATTATGTCGAACCTAATGATGATGGTGTAATGGATTGGCAATGCGATAGCTCCTGCGTGTCTGATTCAGATGATGGTCTGGAGAATTGGAAACAACGACTGTATGAGCTACATGGCAATAGGTGCGCGCAGATCACTCAGTCTCTTCGATGCATTAGCGCACAGCCTCGAGAAATTCCTGCCCCGGTTGGCATGACAGATGCTCGAAACATTATTCTGTCGATATCAGAACAAGTACCTCAGTCACAAAACATCCAACATCTGGAAGTAGCAATAGACGCTACCGCGGCATGGGGGGCCGACCATGCAGAACTTCAGCTCCGTCGGGGAACCTACCAGAAAGTCGCGCGCCCCACATTTATAAGGCAAGCTCAAGCAGCGCGAAGTAAGTTCAAGGGGCAGAGCCAAGACGCTCGCACCTCAAATTTAATAGTCCTATAGCAGATATTACCGGGTCGGGTTGAAGGACACCATGGGGCTGAAGTTGCTCATTACTTCGAAGCTATGACCACGTTTCTGCCATAGCCCAAAATTGTAGCGAGGCCCAAAATCCGACCGTTGGGAGACAGTCAGTTTGGCGGCGGCAGGATTTTAATTGCTTTAAATGGCTGTACTAAGACCGGTACCGGTAATCGCGCCCCACATGGATAAGATTTCCACCAGATTTGGTGCCTTCAATGCACTGTCCTTCCTGAGTTGATCAATGGCGTGTATAAGAAGATGCCTAAGTTAGGAAAAATCGCATCCTGCATTTCTTCAAGCTTTTTGAATGAACCCATGACCACTGAAAGCGAGCTTGACGCCTTGGTCAGAGAATTCGAGTAAGAGGGTCTGATCACCTGCTCTACTCGACCGCTTGCCATAGCTTCTTGTGAAGCCACTCCCCCAGCGCCACCACGGCCGATGTAGACACGGTCTGCTAGGAGAAAATCTAGAACTGAAATTCGCACCAAGCGCAACCAAGACCGGCCGCAGCAAACAGGGCAAACACCAGCGGCTCATCCTATGGAGCCATCTGGCTCCGCACAGGCCCCGGCTGGGGGACGGGAGAACATTCCGCCACCACGGCCAGCATATCTACCGCCAGTTCGCCCAGGCACCGCGTTACCCCGTCGGACAAAGCAATTTACATTATCCACACCTTCGTTACCATCGGGCGTACAGCTGATTGGCAGTATGACAGGGAAGATTGATCGGCTTAAGTACAGCGATCATGATACCAATGACCATGGCAAGTTTCCACAGTTCGACCCAGCTGAATACCTGCACCGTTTCAAGTATCCCGATCATAAGGTCACACTACTGGAAGTGCAAACATGGGCTACGGGCCTAGACAAAGCTGGCCTACTCAAGCTATTTCACATTCCCCATTTTGGACGCGGCATACATGTGACTGTAGTGGCCAAACAGTTACTAGCCTTGGTGCATGACGGCTACTTATGGATAGTGGACCAGCAAATTCCTATTGACGCCACCCTCATCCATAGGATCACAGGTTTACCCATGGCAGGACCAGATCCGGGGACCGAGTTTCCGTCCAAACATGACGACACAAAGCTCGCGCAAACCATGAAGGAGCGGTTTGGCCTGACGAAGGGGAAGCGGGGTTATCATACTTCCATGATTCGGGAGTAGCCCATTCGGTTTGCAGCTGAACTCTTAGCCTGCAAACTCATAAGGAAATGCAGGCCAATTGAAGTACCTGCCCCGGTTATCAGGATTGCTATGAACTGCGCTGAGGGGTATACTTATAATTGGGCCGGCTATCTTGTCAAGGAGTTTTTGGAGGATGCCCGCGATACGCAAGAAAAAGGTAGACCTTTTCATTATTCCTGGCTTATAATTCTTGTTGCATTAGTTGGGTGGAAGGAACCCACTGAAGCTTAGTTTGTCGAAATAAACCCCGACACACCAGGGGCCGCAAGGTATGCCTCCCTTTGGGTATCCTCAGATAAGGAAACTCAACAGATGACGAACACTGTGTTCGTCTTCTATGCTATGAGCCTTCACTATGAGATAGTGCGAATACCTCGACTTACCAACAAAGTGTTCTCTCAATACGAGGGTGTCACGCACTTTAGTGCCGACATGCATCATGTTTTCATTCAAGCTCGTGCAGATCCTCAACGGCAATGTTTCAAATTACCATATGTAGTCACTGAACTAGATATCCGGCGGATCGTTCAGCTATGGCCGGCTGAATGGCTGAAAGATTTAGGGAAAAAACCCTCTATTCTGGTTCCTCTACCTACCAATATTGGCGCAGGTACGAGTCAGGCGCAGCAGCAAAGCCCATTGGAGGATAGCGAAGATCCAAGTGATTCGCAGATAAATGACAATGGCCAGGGTGGAGATAGTGAACAGGATGAGCAGGATGAACAGGACGAGGAGTCGGTTAAGACCATAACAGATCCTACCCCACCAGTGAAGCGCAAATCACCCGAAGTAGCTGAGGTAACCAAGCCATAGTCCCGCAAAAAGGTAAAAGCATCAAAGGATAAAGATATCGAGGACGAAGCCGCTGTCACGATGGATGCACTGGAGCATGCTCTCAAACAGTCTATGACAGCGCTTACTAAAAAATGGTCCGAATTCACGGAACTACATATTGCCGGCCTCGCAGGTATCGCAAACAGGGTCTCGGAGTTAAAAGAGATAACCACAAAATCAGCACCCAGTACTGCGACAAGCAGCACTATGGCACCCACGCAGCAGGATATTAGGCAATGGCCACTCCGGGATCCCCAGGAACAGGTATCAAGTGCAATTCTGATGCATCCTGACATTGATTCTCGACCCCAGACAAATATAACCGTGGAGCTTGATTATACAAAGATGCCTATGTCAAAGTTGCACCTCCGTCAGCTTGCGATTACAAAAGAAATCCATACCAGAACCCAAGTATCACAAACCCAACTGGAAGACTCCATCAAGCAAAACAAAATTCTCGCCGCACGCTTAGAAGAGATCGCACAATAGAAGAAAGAGGCTGAACAGACAACAACTACGCTAATGTAAGCATTGGATGAGGCATGTCAGAGTCTTTCTGACTACGACATACAGGAAACAGAGGAACCCAAGCAGAAGATTGCTAAGATGAGAGACTATGCCCAGCAGTCCCGCGGTGAGCTGGAAAGGATGAAGATAGAACATCAGCAACAGATTGCAGAACTTCAACTGCGCATTCCCCCTGAGACCCCACCAGAGGTCCGAGAACAGCGCCAGCAGGATATCAAGGCTTCAGCAACAAAAATATCAGACAACGCGGCTAGTGTTGCAAAACTAATGGAAGACAGCATAGAAGCATGGGCAAACCTGCAGGACCATCCAGATGTAGGGAAAATTCAGGAAACTATCAAGTTGCACCAAGATGAGTTAGATGCAGTCCGAATAGAAATCAAGATGCTGCCACCTATGCAGAAGATGGCTAAAGTAAAGCGCAGCAAGGAACTTCAACAGGAAATCGAGTCTTCCAAGACGAAGGTGACGATGCTGGAAAATGCGTTACAGCCTCTGGTTGATGAAGCATTAGAATTGACCAATACTGCGGAGAGCCAGCTCAAAATTTTGAAGACCTATGACACTTTTGCGCAGGAAAAGGCTGACACAGACTCTTCTTCAGTATTACAGGAACTGGTGGAAAAGGAGAAAGCCACTGATGAGATACTGCATAACCTCACTAGTCGCTTCCAGGCCCTCACGCAGAAAATTCACCCACCAGAGTCTTCGAAGAGTGTCCCGGGACGGGCCACTAGTGAGTCTTAGGGGCCTGTTGGGGCGCATACTCCATGTTTGGGTAACTCCGCGGTTAATTAGAAAATGTGTAAGCGGAGCTATGGGCCAAGACAGTCTTAGGGGTGTCAAGGTAAGTCAAAACCCTCTTTTTGTAATAAACCCGTGGTTTAAATCCAGGGTTTAGGGTTTTTGGGTGCCCATGGTTTAAGACCATGGTTTTGTAAAATTGCGCAGTATAAATAAGCGCTTGTGTAAAAAGGATAGGTTAGGATTTTTGATGTAAAGAAAGATAAGGTGAAGTAAGGTTGGTTTTTGTAAGAAAAGGATAAGTCCCAGCTGTGTGCGTGGACGACCTCTGCAGCTGTGTGCGCAGAGGGTTTTTGCAAGGAAGGAAAGAGAGACCTGCAGCTGTGTGCGCAGGAGCCTGCTACTATGTGTGCGGCTGATAAAGGGCTGAAGAGATCTGCAGCTGAGTGCGCAGATCAACTGTGGTTTTGAGGAAAGAGGAATATAACGCAGTTTGTGGATGTAGCCCCTACACTGGGGGTGAACCACGTTATATTTGGTGTCGTGATTTTATTGTGTTGATTCTGTTTCTGTTATTTCCATGCATTAAACTGAATACATCTGATAACATAAGATCACTGCTAGTAATAAGCTTCGCTGTGAATTCCCGGTAGTGGGTTATGCAAGTTTAGTTTGTTTATTGTGCTGCGAGGTTATATGTGAATGAATGATAAATGTATAAGTAGTGATTAATAATTGTGTTTAAAGGCTAAGGTACAGTAATACCCTTCTCTGCATGCAGAAACCTGATTCTGCGGCACCCCATTGCTGTTTCGGGTGAGACTGCAACCTGCGCGCAGGTTGTTACTGAAAGGGCCAACACGGTGGGTCTTTTGTTGGCGCGACACATAAGGATTTAACCCGGGTCTGCCCTATTGCCCAAAAAAATTCTATTTATAGGCTTGAGACTTTACAAAATTTTCCACATAGCTGACTTCCTAACTAACGTTGACAAAACAATCCTAACTAACTCAACCGAAACGACCACACTTATCCGTATCTTCTTCTGCGTAGTTGATTCTTTCACATGCCAATGTCTTCCTTGTTGATGGAGGAAGAAAACCTTGTAGATATTATCCTCTTTCCAAGAGATGTGGGTGCAACTTCATCATGTTGCAAGAGAGTCAAAACTATGAACTGTTTTCATGCCTTTACATGAGTTCCTCCTTCAAAATTTCTAGTTCACACCCAACTGGTGATGGTTGGTCTTCCACTTCATTAGAATGTTCAAATGATGATTTCAGATATGATATATGTCCTTCTTTTGGATCTGATCCAAAATATGCCTTGTCACCATTGACAGCATCACCCTCATTTGCAATGATTTTTTGATCACCAACAAATAAACTAGGAGTCATTTCCTCTCCCTCACAATTGTCCTTCATTTCGCAGCCCTCATATGTAAGTGAAGTATTTTGATCTTCCCAAGGATCAAGTGGTTGTAAGTAAAAATGGATGCTACAAACTTCAAAACTCTTATCATGCATGTGCTTGATATTATCCTCTTCATGTAGGGGCACTATGGTTTCCTTCTCTTCTACCAATTTTCCTGGTTCACACCCAAGTGGTGTGGCCTTGTCTTCTTCTTCATTATGTGGCTGAAGAGATGGTTGTATATCTGATTTATGAAATTCTTTTGGATCTGATCCAAAAGATTTCTCACCACGCTTACATGAACCAAAATCCTTATCACTGATATTTAGATCACCCACAAAGAAGTTGGAAGGGAATTCATCTTCCCTTTCTTACCCCATGCAGTCATGTTGCCGTGAGTTGCACTCCACCTTGGAAATATCTTCTTCTTCTTGTCCACTTGAAGAACTAAGTGGATCATGGTCCTTTTCAATGATTGAGAATTGCTTTAGGGCCTCATCCTCCTCTTTCTTACTTTTTCTAGAACCAACATATCTTTAGATCTCTTCTTGTCAGATCATAGGCTTAACCTCTTTATCTCTTTTGGCTCCAAGTGGCAAACATCTAGTCCTCAATTTATTGCACACTTCATCCACCATATGTCCAATATTTTCCATGCTTTATCGATAGTATGGATCTTTTAATAACTTATGTATCTCTAGGTAGCAGTAATCTCAAAAATATAAGACATCCCTTATCTCTTTTTTTAAAGCATAGTATTCCATGAAATATAGGAAGGATTCCTTAGATTTCTTTGCACCAAACATTTGACCAACAACACTTGTAGATTTATTTCATATGGATTCATCATATGCTAGAAGACAAAAGTCATGAACATCATCCCTAACAAATGAAGGAGGTTTATGAACTTTAGTTTCAGAATTGGAAGATATTTAATAATAGTTTAATGAATTCTCAGAATTGAAAAAAAAGAATATTTGAAGGGTTTTAGTCCTCTAACTCATTTGAAACATAAAACTAGTGATAATTTCATGCATTTCTAGATGGAGTGTTGAAATGATTCTCAAAACTCAGTAAAAATCATTCAAAGCTATGTAAAAATTGAAAAAAGGGAAGAATAAATTAATACTGAACATTGAAGACTGAATTTAATCTCGCAGGAGTCTCAGATCTTCATTCATTAATATAGACTCATTATAATGACAAAAAGATTAGACTTTGAGGTAGATTTAGAGTGGAAAAATACACGAGCTATGAAAAAGATTTGGTACTATTGTGAAACTGATATTAGGGACTGATAATAACCACAATTAATGGCTGAGATCCATCAACCCTCACCCCATAACTTAAGCTCAATAATCTTGTAGAAAAATAAGAGAATACTATAAAGAACTCATATATTTGAATGGGAGAGTTCTCTATATTGGAGCTACAAATGGAATGGAAAAGGATTTAGGACCTGCAAAAACACTCCTTTAATGGATGAACTGAAGAAGAGAAGAGAAATAAGATAGATGAATAATCCATGGGGTGCATCACCCAAGAGAACTAAGGTACACCACTTAGTATTGAATCCTAGCTTCACTCAAGACCAAAAGATTAACTATCAAAAGTTGTGAAATGGAGTTGGAAGCCTTCCTTTATAGGATTGAGTGAATTATTGAGCAATTAATCCATCTGTTGAGAAAGTAACCCACTTTCCAATCCTATCCCTAAGCCATGAGTGCACCCTCTTTGATGGGATTAGCAAATTTGGTTTGCAACTGATGTTTTCTTGTTTGTATAACTCAACCCAAAGTGGAAATTCACCCTCCTTGAGAAAACTAGCAAGTATGAAGCTTAGGTAATGATTGCATGTTTGTATCCTTCGATCCAAAATAGAAATTGCACCCTCCTTGAACAAGAAGTTTCTTGCTTTATGTCTGACTACTTTTCTCCACTTTCCTATTTCTAAAACTTCCTTGCTTTTCACTGCTTTTTCACTATTTCCATTTTTCATCCTAGGACAGTTTCCTAGTGCGCACTACTTCCTTAACAACTCATTTCCACCATTAATTATTTTTCATAATAATTAACTAATTACAAATAACCATAATTTAGAATTTATATTCCTCCATAGTTTTAAATAATTAAAATTCCTATGCATAATTAATTAATTCAATGTTTAACCCCTAGGTTCTCGACATGGTCAAAACTTAATGTCCTTCCACAAAAGTACATTAAAACCATTGCTAACACTAACTAAATAGAAACAATATTAATGACTAGTCATTTTTTTTTTATGTTAATCAATACCTTCCTTCTGTGGGTACCCTTTTGGTATAAGTCTTGCTTTCTGTTTTGAAACCTTGTCATCAACACCTTTCTTCATCTTGTAGATCCACTTGCAACCAACATCTTTTATGTACTTTTGAAGTTCCACTAGGTCCTGTGTTTTATTCTTTTCCAAGGAATCCATTTCTTCTTTCACTGCTAATTTCCACTTAGCACTTTCAAACAGCTTCATTATTTCTTGATAACAACTATGTCCTCCATCGTTAGTAATCAAAGCAACAAATGTAACAAAATCACCATACCTTTTTGGAAAATTTCTGACTTGTGTAGAATTTCACGAAGATGGTTGTGACAATTTCTCAATTTCTTGGAAATTTTATGTATCTACACCTTCTTCTTCGAGAGCATATTCATGAAAAAATTCATGATCCTACTTTCTTATAGTTGTCTAAGTTTGCAACTAAATTTTTTGAATCTATGTTTCTTCTGCCTATTTCATTTCACCATCTTCCAAATATGACTTCATGAGTTACATTTCATCAAATACAACATCTATGTTAATGATGATTTTGTGGGTAGTAACATCCCACAATATCTATCCCTTAACACCATCACCATATCTAAGAAAGACATACTTCATTCATTTTGAATATAAATTAGAATGTTGACTGTTTGGAACCATATCATAAGAATCACACCCAAAAACTTTAAAATTCGACTAATCACAAGGGTGTTGTCCATACCTCTTTAGGAATCTTACAATCTATTGTAGTTCCTGGTGATCTATTTACTAGATAGCATGTTGTAAGAACTTCTAAAATTTGAGAACCACAAAACTACATGCTATGATGAGAGCTATTGGAAAGGAATTATATAGTGGAATAATTGAGATCAATATACAAGGGGAAAATAATTCATGCCACAAAATTTAGATAAATCGGACGGGAATTTCTCAGATAATCACAACATTAATATTCATTCATTAATCAATAATACAATGATTATACAATAAATAGAATTCAAATTCTAAGGATAGGATTCGAATCTATCAGTTCTAACTGGTTGATTAGCTAACTCAATGTGGAAAAATAAATCACACCAGGAGCTCACTAGTTTAACTCCAGATGTCTAAATCAGTCTATAATCAATTAACTAATGAGGTAGGTGGAAAAAAGGCACCACACTCTCTACATGCATGTAAAACTAGTGCTACGCTAACTGATAGTGATCTAACTAATTGTAACTGGAGGATAACTCAACATAACTACTTACCTACCACAACCAACTAGAGGATGTTGCTACTGGCACTCAGAGTGGGATACTATAATGTAGGGATTGTTCCAAGTGACACATAAAATCATTCATGCACATGCAGTAAGTGGTAGATAACCTCTAGGTGTGTCCCCCATGCTCTAGTATAGTGATAATAACTTACTAAATTAGGAAAAAAGACCAAATAAACTATATTGTACAAAGGAGGATTAATTAATCCTAACAGAACTGCCTCTACCCACAATTTTTGTTGTAACTTGGCATTACTGAGCATACACCTTGCTCTCTCTAGAAGCATCTTATTCATGCGCTCATTGAACACAGTTTCAATGTAGAGTGTAGAATTTGGTTTTATGCCTATGGATCCCATATTCCTTGCAATAATTCTCAAACTCATTAGATGTGAGCTCACCTCCATTATCAATCCCTAAGCACTTGATTGTACTACTTGTGCTCTTTTAAACCAAAGCCCTACATTGTTTAAATACATTAAATACATTAAACAAATACGCTTTTCTCTTTAATAAATAGATCCAAACCTTCATGGATTAATAATTTTATAAATGTCACAAAGTATGGCGATCCTCCATAGGAAACTTTAGGGGATGGGCCCCAAACATCACAGTGAATGTAATATAGGATATCTTTGCTAACATGCATTCCTTCTTTAAAATTTATCCTATCTTGTTTAACAAACACACAGTGCTTGCAAAAATTAAAATTCAGAAATTTTATACTAGCGAGTAACTTATGATCCATCAATACCTTTAGTCCCTCCTCACTGATATGTCTCAAGCGCCAATTCCATAAATGAGCAGGTCCATTTGCATCTTTAGACATAACCGCTACTTGACTTACTGTTGGTTGTGGAGCCTTATCTTCCAGATCCAGAGATATTATTTAGTTGTGATTGTAACCCAAGAGTATTGTACACTCATTCTCCTTGCCTTGTGGTTCAGGGGTGGAGCCCCTGAGAAATTTTTTTGGGATATGTGTTGGCCAACAGTTTTGCGGACCCATGGTGTTGGGTTAACCCTAGAATTTTGCATTGTATTTCCCCTATAAAAGAAAGCATTGTAAAACGCATGTGTATGGTATTGTATTGTATTGGGAGAGAGACTATGAGAGCATGAAGAGGAAGTGCAGCGGTTTTACTGCAGGGTGTATCCCTTCATCTTTCTGGACTGTAATAAAAGGACTGGCAATTTCTTTGTGGACTCAACCCATCGTTTGGGTGAACCACGTTATATCTGTGTCTCTCTGTAATGTTTTAATGTGTTTTGCATCTTGTTTATTGATTTAACTGTATATCTGACATGCAGGATATAAATGTGCTCAAAAGAAAACTAGCTAAATCATTTTCGATGAAGGATTTGGGTGCTGCAAAGCAAATCCTTGGTATGAGAACAATAAGAGACAAGAAAAATCGCAAATTGACATTGTCTCAAGGTGACTAAATAGAAAAGGTGTTGCAGAGGTTTAGAATGCAGAATGCAAAACCAGTTAGTACACCTTTGTCCAGCCATTTCAAACTAAGAAAGGATATGTGTCCAGAGACACAGGAAGAGATAGATTACGTGTCCAAGACTCCCTATTCATCATCGGTTGGGAGCTTGATGTATGCCATGGTGTGCACAAGACCAGATATTGCATATGCAGTGGGAGTTGTGAGCAGGTATATGAATAATCCAGGTAAAGAGCATTGGAAAGCAGTACACTGGATTCTCATGTATTTGAGAGGTATCACTTCTCATGCATTGTGTTTTGGAGGTTCAGACACTGTTCTGCAGGGATATGTTGATGCAGATATGGTTGGTGATAAAGACAGTAGGAGGAGCACCATAGGGTATGTGTTTACTGTAGGTGGAACAGCAGTAAGTTGGATTTCAAAACTACAACAGGTTGTTGCACTTTAAAAGAAAGCATTGTAAAATGACTGTGTATGGTATTGTATTGTATTGGAAGAGAGTGTGTGAGAGCGTGAAGAGGAAGTGCAGCGGTTTTGCTACAAGGTGTATCCCTTCATATTTCTGGACTGTAATAAAAGGACTGGCAATTTCTTTGTGGATGTAGCCCATCGTTTGGGTGAACCACGTTATATCTGTGTCTCTCTGTAATGTTTTAATGTGTTTTGCATCTTGGTTTTTTTATTTAACTGTATATCTGTTATTGCTCTGCGGTCCTATTTTCTAACAACTGATATCAGAGCCAAAAGGTCTATTTGGTTGGTAAAATCATAGGAAAGAAGGGTTCCTGGTTCGAGTGGGAGCAATGGCGAGAGAAGGAAATTTTAGGGTCGCGAAATTTAACGGCCAAAACTATCAGTTGTGGAAGATGTAAATGGAGGACTATCTGTACCAAAAGGATCTGTACTTGCCGTTGCGAGGAAAATAAAAACAACCGACAGCTATGAAGGATGAATAATGGGAGGTTATTGACAGAAAGGCATTGGGAACAATACGGCTATGCCTGGCTTCACCGGTGGCCTTCAATATTTCGAACGAAAAAACAACAGAGGGTGTGATGAGCGCATTGAGTAAGCTCTATGAAAAACCCTTGGCTTCTAACAAGGTATTTTTAATGAAGTGTTTATTTAATATGAAGATGTCGGAAGGTGGATCTGTTGCTGGCCATTTAAATGAGTTTAATACACTTACTAGTCAGTTAAGTTATATAAAAGTGAACTTTGATGACGAGGTTAGGCCTCTTCTAATATTGTGCTCATTGCCAGAAAGCTAGAATAGCTTGGTCATGGCTGTAAGTAACTCTGTCCCTAGTTCAAACACTCTTAAGTTTGATGATGTTGTTGGTGTTATTCTTAGCAAGGAAATGCAAAGGAAAAGCACAGGTGAGACATCAAGTAATGTGTTGAGCATGGAGAGCAGAGGGAGACAAAACTAGAGAGAAAGGAGCCTAGGAAATCACGGCAAGTCTAAAAAGGGAAGATCCAAGTCCATATTCAAAAAAATAGAGTGATGGAACTATGGTAAGAAAGGACATTTGAAGAAAGACTACAGAGCTCCAAAGAAAAAACGAGACAAGCAACAAGAGACTACTTAGGAAGTGAATGTAGCAGGTGATGTGTTACAAGATGCTTTGATTCTTGCATTAGATAATACTAGTGATTATTGGGTAGTAAATTCAGGGGCTTCATGTCATGCTACACCCCATAGGAAATTCTTTCATGATTATGTTCAAGGTGATTTTGGGCATGTGCTATTGGGGGATGATGAACCATGTAAAATTGTTGGAAAGGGTAAGGTACAGATTAAGTTAAATAGTGGAAGTGAATGGCTACTAAAGGATGTAAGGCACATTCCTACTATGAAAAGAAATCTGATCTCAACAGGACAGTTGGGAGATAGCGGCTGTTTGTCTACGTTTGGAGAAACGTGGTGGAAGATCACTAAAGGATCACTGGTAATAGCAAAACGAGATAGGGTAGGTACATTATATTTATGTCCTCATAATACTAATTATTCTATCTCTGTAGCTTCCATAGAAATAGGTGCGGTGTTGAGGCATCATAGGCTTGGCCACATGAGTGAGAAGGGGATGCAGATTCTCCACTCAAGGAAACTGCTTCCTGATCTGAAGCAGGTAAGTTTGGAATTCTATGAGAACTGTGTTTATGGAAAACAGAAAAGAGTTAGATTTCTCAGGGTTGGGAAACAAAAGAAGAGTGAAAAGTTAGAGCTTGTCCATACAGATGTATGGGGACCATCTTAGGTACAATCTCTTGGTGGCTCTCGTTATTATGTTACTTTTATTGATGATGCAACTAGTAAAACTTGGGTTTATTGCATTAGACAAAAATATGATGTGTTTGATACTTTTAAGAAGTGGAAATATTTGGTTGAGCATGACACAAGAAAAATGTTGAAATGTCTCAGATCTGATAATGGAGGCGAGTACTGCAGCAAGGAGTTTGACAGTTACTGTTCACACAATGGGATTCACAGAGAGAAGACAGTCCCTAGAACATCCCAAGAAAATGGTGTGTCAGAAAGGATGAACAGAAAAATCATGGAGCGTGCAAGGTGTATGAGATTGCATGCAAGGTTGCCCTGACATTTTTGGGCTAATGCTGTAAACAGTGTTGTTTATTTAATAAATAGAGAGCCTTCAAGTGCTTTGGATGATGGCATTCCAGAGGAGGCATGCACATATAAACAGGTAAAATATTCATTTCTGAGAACTTTTGGTTGTGAAGCATTTGTCCATATTGATAAAGATGATAGAACAAAGCTTGAGGCTAAATCCAAGAAATGTACCTTTATTGGATACGAGGTTGATGATTTTGGTTATCAATTATGGGATCTTAAAAATCACAAAAATCATTAGGATTAGAGATGTAGTATTCAATGAAAAGGTCATATACAAAGATCAATTACAGGGAAAGAAAGAAGAAAAGGAAAACACAGAGTACACAATGCTTGATGAAATCAAATAAAATGAAGTTCCAAAAGCACCAAAAAATTAAGAGCAGCAGCAGGTACCTGAAACTCCTGCAACTGTAAGAAAGCCTGCCAAGTTAAGTAGACCCCCTAAACTATTCTCTCCTTCACTGTATTATTTATTGAGGACTGATTCTGGTGAACCAGAATGTTTTGAAGAAGCAATGCAGGTAGAAACTAGAAAGAAGTGGGAGCAAGGCATGGATGAGGAGATGGACTCATTGGTAAGAAACTGGACTTGGGATCTGGTTAAGTTGCCTGCAGAAAAAAGGGTATTGCAGAATAAATGGGCTTACAGGTTGAAGGAAGAAGATGGAGGAAAGAAGAAGTACAAGGCTATACTTGTTGTAAAGGGGTTTGCACAAAAGAAAGGTATAGACTTTGATGAAATATTTTCTCCTATTGTTAAAATGACTTCATTTAGAACTATTTTAAGTCTAGTGGTGGTAGAAGATTTGCATGTTGAACAGTTAGATGTAAAAACGATCTTTCTCCATGGGGATTTAGAGGAAGAGATTTATATGCAGCAGCCACAAGGGTATGAGGTAAAAGGGAAGGAAAATTTGGTTTGCAGGTTGAAGAAGAGCTTGTATGGCCTGAAGCAAGCTCCAAGGCAGTGGTATTTAAAATTTGATAAGTTTATGACAGAACAAGGTTATGATAAATGTCATTCTGACCACTCTGTTTATTTCAAGAGGCTAGATGACGGAAGATATATTATCTTGTTATTGTATGTGGATGACATGCTTGTTGCAGGGTCTAACACGCATGATATAAATGTGCTCAAAAGAAAACTAGCTAAATCATTTGAGATGAAGTATTTGGGTGCTGCAAAGCAAATCCTTGGTATGAGAATAATAAGAGACAGGAAAAATCACAAATTAACGTTGTCTCAAGGTGAGTACATAGAAAAGGTGTTGTAGAGGTTTAGAATGCAGAATGAAAAACCAGTCAGTACACCTTTGGCCATCCATTTCAAACTAAGCAAGGATATGTGTCCAGAGACATAGGAAGAGATAGATTACATGTCCAAGATTCCCTATTCATCAGTGGTTGGGAGCTTGATGTATGCCATGGTGTGCACAAGACCAAATATTGCACATGCAGTGGGAGTTGTGAGGAGGTATATGAATAATCCAGGTAAAGAGCATTGGAAAGCAGTACAGTGGATTCTCATGTATTTGAGAGGTACAAATTCTCATGCATTATGTTTTGGAGGTTCACACACTGTTCTACAGGGATATTTTGATGCAGATATGGCTGGTGATAAAGACAGCAGGAGGAGCACCACAGGGTATGTGTTTACTATGGGTGGAACAACAGTAAGTTGGATTTCAAAACTGCAACAGGTTGTTGCACTTTCAACAATGGAAGCAGAGTATGTTGCTGCTACAAAAGCTAGTAAGGAGATGATTTGGTTGCAGAGGTTCATGGAAGAATTGGGTACGAAGCAGGAGAATAGTAGGTTGTATAGTGATAGCTAGAGTGCCATTCATCTTGCAAAGAACTCAGCCTTTCATTTGAGGAATAAACATATACAACTCAAGTACCACTTCATAAGATTTGTTCTACATGAAGCACTGTTAAAACTGGAAAAGATACACACTAGCCATAATCCTGCAGACATGTTGACAAAGGGAGTAACTAGAGAGAAACTGAGTTCCTGCTCAGTTTCTATTGGCCTTCAAGCATGAAGCTGAAAATAAGAAATTTTCCAAGTCCAAGGTCCATAGCATAGTCCAACAAGTGCAGTAGTGGTGGAGTTGCTGTGATCAGTCTGCAAGTGGGAGATTGTTGGTTGTGGAGCCTTATCTTCCAGATCTAGAGATATTATTTAGTTGTGATTGTAACCCCGGAGTACTGTACACTCATTCCCCCTACCTTTGGGTTCGGGGTAGCGTCCTAAAAAATGGGGTTCGGGGGCAGAGCCCTCGAGAATTTTTTTTGGGATATGTGTTGGCCAACAATTTTGCGGACCCATGGTATTGGGTTCACCCTAGAATTTTCCCATTGTATTTCCCCTATAAAAGAAAGCATTGTAAAACGACTATGTATGGTATTGTATTGTATTGGAAGAGAGACTGTGAGGGCGTGAAGAGGAAGTGTAGCAGTTTTGCTACAGGGTGTATCCCTTCATCTTTCTGGACTGTAATAAAAGGACTGGAAATTTTTTTATGGACGTAGCCCATTGTTTGGGTGAACCACATTATATATGTGTCTTTCTATAATGTTTTAATGTGTTTTGCATCTTGTTTATTGATTTAACTGTATATTTGTTATTGCTCTGCGGTCCTGTTTTCTAACACTTCCATCAGGACTGCTTTCTAGTTTGTACAGGTTCCCGATCCTTATTTCTTTCATGATCACTAAGATGCCCTTGAACACCTTCATAGATCCACTTTGAACCAAAAACTTGTAACCAACAGCATCCAGAACTCCCATAGATATTATATTCTTTCTTAGTTTAGGAACACGCCTCACCTTAGCGAATGCTTTTAGATTTCCATCATATATCCTTATTTTGACACCGCTGATTCCAAGAATTTTACACGAAATATTATTCCCCATATAAAAAACCCCTTCATCAATTGATTGATATCATCAAAACAAACTTCTATTAAGACACATATGGTGAGAGGCCCCATAATCTAGTATCCAATTATTTTGATGTTGGTGGACATTGGAAATAGACAATACTTCATCAACCATTTTTATACTTCCTTCTACTATATTTTCTTCCTTCATGGAATGATCTTGGGATGAATCCTCCTTAGATACTTTTATGTTACAACAATATTTCATTAGATGGCCTGATTTGTTCCAAAAACAACACCTAAGGTTAACCTTCTTTACTTTTGACTTCGACCTGGATGAATATCTTGAACTCTACTCTCATTCACTTGATCAACCTCTAGTCACTATTGTTCCTTATGAAGAAGTTTCTTGATTATTTTTCCTTCATTTATCCTCCAATAACATTGCCCCAACAACAATGTCATAATCAAAGGATTTTGGATTACTAAATGACATAGAATTAATAAGATGATCCCATGAATCAAGTAGTGTACAAATCAAGGCTATTTTCTTCTCTTCATCATCAAGCTTCATATCCACACTAGTTAACTAACATGCCAGATCATTGATGGTATTCATATGATCATGGATCTTCAAACCATAAGCCATTCTTAGGGTATATAGATTCCTCTTCAGAAATATTATGTTGGTCAAGTTTTTGGTCATATACAGGATTTCCAATTTAACCCATAATCCTGCTTCCAAATCTTCCTCAACATTGTTAAACAAGACATCATATGATAAACACAGTCGAATGGTACTGATGGATTTCAAATCCAGATCCTCCCAGACTTTATTCGACATGTCTGTTGTTCTTTTTTATTTTCCCAGCAAGTCTTTCTACATCCCTTGTTGCACAAGTAGATATTTCATCTTTAGTTTCCATAACTCAAAATTGATATTCCCATTGAACTTATCCACCTCAAACTTCACACTCAATAGCTTTTCCATTTCCTCAAGCAACCAAATTCAATCTTGGACTCCGGTTCACTTCTACACCTCGATCTCCAATAACTCAGCTTTGATACACTTGTTATAGAAGAATATTAAACAATACAGAGACCAGACAAAATAAATAGAGAATAATGACAAACACGTAATAATGAACACATATATTTAATGTGGTCAAACCCTTGAGAGGGAAACATGTACAAGGAAAGTCTATCGGTCTTCTTGTTATTCAATGATGGAGATTACAATCTTTTTTGCAGAAGCATATAGCTATTCTTCTCTTATGGATTAACATCAACTCTTCAATATCATCTATTAACTCTATGGACTTACACATAGCCATATACAATTGTCCATTCTAATTTGTATTGCCTTAAAGGAACAAAAAATCAAAATACAAAAAACTGCATAAAGCTAAATCCATAAACCAAGAAAAAATAATTTGTTGCTAAACTCGAAAAATGCCAACTCCTTTCTTTTTGGGAAATTGGTTATCATCATTATCTACATTAGTCTAGTGATTTGCTTCCAGGTTTGGTGCGATGCTGTGGGTTGAGCTGAGACATACATTTTTTTATAAAAAAAAAAGTCTATATACTTTTTAAATGAGTAAAATATTGTGAGTATATGCATACTACATACATACTTTGACAGGATTATTGGATTTAAAAAAACATCTCTTTCCATAGGAATCCAAATTTTATTTATGAATGATATTAATTTGAATAAATTTCGAAGCTAATTAAATATGATAATAGCTAAAAGGAATCCAAAGTTGATTTATTAATTAATATTATTTGAATAAATTTCGTCATTATCTACCTATATACATATATAAAATAATTAAAAAATACTTGTAAATAAAACAAAGTAATTGAAAGTTTTTTTATTATAGATAAAACATTTTTATTAAAAAAATGTAAATATTTCTATGCTCAATTAAGAATCGGCATGTAGCAATAAAGAATAATTAATAACTAAACTAAATTGTTTCATAAGTATATTAAAAGTGGACTAAACTAGCATTTGCATCAAGAGGGTAAAAATATTTAGTGTTTCCACACCTGAATGAACATTCTCCTGATTTTTCTTAATAATTTTTTTTTTGTCGTTTGGAGTTCTACTTACTGCTGTACGAAATGCAGAATTTGCAAAACTAATGGCACATTTTATTTTCATATCGAAGTTCTGCATTCCACTTTCTGCATTGCGGAATATGAAAATTGGAAAACAGATAAGTATGTCCATCGATTTAATAGAAACGTGAAAGAGATTTAATAACTTATCAACTGAAATTACTATTGATCAATTAAGATTGTTAACAATAAGTAAGTATTCAGAACATTCAAGATTAACTTGTATCTAAAATGTTAATTGAAAAATTAAGATTTATTATAGTATTTGCTCTAGAATCATTTGCAGAAATAGATAAAAGTTTTAATTAAATAAATTCATTTTAAAACAGATGCATAGATCATAAGTACAGAATAACCAGAACTGTAGATTAGTGCTTATAAATCTGCAAAGGAGAATCAATGTTTATCAAATAAACTTGACTAAATAAATAGAAAAATATTCAAGAATAACATAGTTGTATTAATAAAGGTCTACAAGAAATTACAAACTCTAGATTAAACAGAGTATCTTCAATCCTTTGTGTTGATTTCTCCCTTCAGAAATTCCCCCTTAGTCCATGAGAAATCTACCCTTCAAATAATTATTACAAAAGAATGAATCCCCATGAAACTAGGATCATAAAATCCATATAGAACTAGTGACCAAGAAAATCCCACCACCTCATCCAGATCTCTAACAGTTCGTCTATGTTTGGGTAATTGGCAGATTCAAATCCAAGCTGAGCATCGCACCTAAAGTTATCCATTTCATTTTTGGCTAACTTATGCCAAAGGAGGATGAAAATGTGGATATTTCCTTGCATAGTAAGTGGCTACCTTATCAATTGATCCACATCTCCGTTGCTGATATGATCAAGTCCTTTAATCTTTTCCTTAGTTTTTTCACATCTACCTTCCACCTGCTCGATCATTAACTTCAGAGGACAAGCATTCTCAATCAGCTCCATGGTAGGGAAGTGTAGTATCTCAATGATGCTATCAACTGCATGCCATATTCTCTTGCAAATTTCCTGTGCTTTCTGGATGGACTCTTCAATCATCTCATTCATATCGATCCAAGCATGCAGTACAGTTCTCACCTTCTTCAATTGAAAAATGTTGAGGGTGGTGATACCTTCTGGCTTGTCTTTAATATACCTTTGCCAATCCAAAATATAATGACAAGATTTGGAGGCCTATTGACTCTTGGTTGTCTGTTCCTCCATAAATTTTTTCAAAAGCAACATAAGTCTCAAAATATTATACAGGGTCCTAAACATTTCAGTTATTAATTCATGATGCTCATGATTGACCTAGATAGCCAAATATTCAAACTCCTGTTGTGAGAACCTAAAGAATCCAGAGGAAGCTGCACTTGTAGTTGCATCTTCACACTATTTTACCAACAAGGCTATCCTTTCGGTATTATTATAATTTGTAGTTTTTTCATTCTACAATTCATCCTGAAGAGAGGAATTCTTGAGCTGTAACTCTTTAAACTTGTCTTCAGATGCTTTCTCCAGATTTTCCACATGATTTTTATGTTCTCTCTTGACCTGAGCTAGTTCTTCCTCCAATCCTCTTCATTTCTTCTTTGCTTTTGTCAAACTCCTTGTTCAGTGTGAGAAATGCAACAAGGTTGGCACCTGTGAAAGCACCCAAAAATGTGGCTAAATCCACTGCATCAATCTGAGGGTCACCAGACTATTGAGTCCAGATTATTTGATTGGTGATAGGTGCAGACAAATCACCTTGATTCCTACTTCTCTTCCTTCCTTTCCTTATCACTGACTTGGATGACCTGCTATAAAATTAATCTCCAAGAGGGACTACATTGTCTTCATCAAAATCATATACTGAGTCAGTAAACGAAGAAGTTCCAATCACTGTTGAAATCAGTGAGGATGTCTGAGTAATGGTGGGAGGTGGCTTAGGCATGGTAATGTTGGAAGTAAGGAAGGGAGAGGAGAGGCTTTGATAATTTGTGGGTTCAAATATTGGAGAAAGGGTATGAGTAGAGGATCCAAATAGTGGAATACCAATGTTAATGGCTGAGAGTGATGATGAAGGTAATATAACCCGCTTAGGAATAATAGAAGATGACAAAACAAATGAGGGTAAGTGCAGAGGGATAGTGAAAGATTGGGTTCCTGCAATAATGGATGGAGGAATGGCATGTTGATTTGGGATGATTGGTATGGAAATAGGTGGTGAGATCAAAGAGTGATACAATTGGGATAATGAGGATGATGGGGTCACCCCAGTAGTAAAAGTGGAAAGAGTGTGGATGGATGAGAGGAGGAACACTGTAGTTGATGAAACAGGAGCAAAAGTAGCTTCTAGGATTTTGGGATGTGGAATGTAATATTCCACTCCATTATCACTGAACACATATGCAAATGTTTGTAAAGGCTAAGTCACTTCCTCAATCACAGGAACAAATGAATGCATTTATTCTTCAACATCTGAGTCAAGAAGATGAATGGTGGGTATCTGGGAAACAGTCACCTAAATCCTCTGCTTTTCAAATGGCTTAATATCAATGTCTACTTGTTCATCACTTACCTGGGTAATTGTAGTAGTCGAATGAATGTCAAAAATAGGCTTGACAATTGCTACTTCTTGATTATCCAATACATAAGCTATCTGTGCCAATTTCTTCTTTAACTACTTAGAAGTATACATCATAGCCTTCAGTTGTTGAGAAACTGTCACCTATGGAAGATTTTCCATAAGATATTTACCCTTATTCTCATTTGTATAAGTCACTACTGAGAAAAATTTTGTTTGCTGGGCTTCCTTCTCTTCCCTGTCCTGCTTCACCTTTTCAAGAAGATCAAGTTCCATAGCGTTGTAGCTCAGAATCCTAGCTTTAAGCTCCTACTGTTGTTGTAAAATTTGGCTTTGTTCCTCTTTTCTCTTAGCCTTGGCCAAGACTTCAGAAAATGTATTCACCGCTTGGTAAATAGAGTCGTCAAGGATTTCTTCATGAACGTACCCACCCTTGATATGGTTATGCTTGTAGTGGGAATCGAGAAACCCCTTAGGGTCATTTCTCGTGCATTTCTCCTTTTAAGAGAAAATCCAAGATTCAAAGAGGCTATTTGATCACTTAACACTGTAGCCCAAGTTGAAGTTGGGACGACCAATTATCCAAGATTCAGAGGAAATTTAGGCCAATATTTCCTCTTAGGAGAAATAAGTTTCCTGTAGACACCATCAGTGACAGTTTGGAAAGAGAGCTCTTTAAGAACCAGCTTGTTAGGAACTATCTCGGGCAACATATGAACAATATTTCCACCCCAAACTCTAATATATGAAAAAGACTCGGTGACATACCAGTCACCCGTTGTGTCAATGAGAGCTCTGGCTTCGACTGAAAAGGCAAGAGCTTCCACTTTGAATATCTTGAAATAAATGGTTCCCATGAAGTGTTCACATATGTCATAGAACGAATCCATATAGTTGTTATCCCACAATTTTGAATAGTAAATTGGTACAGGAGGAGCTGGTAAGGTCCAGTTCCATCCCAAGTGGGGATATTGGAACTCTGTGCAGAATACATCAATGATAAAGGCCAAAAAGAATAAATTAGGCTTCTTCTAGGAAGTAGCCTTTTGATATTGTTGGATAGTTGTTTTAAGCTCTAGGGACAAGATAGAATCCCATGGGAAAGATTCACCAGTAGCTAGGACGTGATGGGCCATCGCAGCCCATTCAACTTTAAAAATAGAGCAATTGGGAAGACCATACAACCTGCATAACATGGCTTCCAGTAAAGAATAAGGTTCTCTAAACCAGGTCATAGGGTACAGGTCATCGGCCCTCGGTGAGAACTTATTACGTTCATTCATCCAGGATTTTAGCATTTCATTAAAATTGTACCTAGTTTTTTAGGATTGGGTGACTTTGTGTTGTAGCCGGTTTAAGAGCATAAGCTCTTATAAACACATCAGGACAAAAAGTGGCCAATTATGACTCTGAGTTATCATTAAAGGACCGGTCTTTAGGGTTTTTGTTCTCCACAATCCATTTCACTGGGTCGGTGTAAGGGAGGATAGAGGGTTTGGTAGAAATGGCATGTAGACCATATTCCCTAATTTTCTGATAAGTAGACTGGTCATTTTGAATGTTTGAGAGGTTTTCATTATAAAAAATTGAGTAGATTCTGGACCAGTCAATTTGGCAACTTTCAGTGATTCTACCACTGGTGTCCAAGAAAAATCCAAAGTTTGGGTCTTTTGTCAGTATGTCTTTGTGGGTGCTCTTGCAGCGAGTGGTTCGAGCAATTATTTAAATTGAAAAACTATGTATAAACGCATAAACAAGAAATCAAGACTAATTCAAACAAAGCGATAGTAAACAATTAAACAAATAAATGAGTAAGAAACCAACCTGAAATTAACCGCGACTTTAAAAACATTCTCTAGTAAAAAACAGAAGTGAAAACCGACGCAACAAATTATTTGGTAACAGTGAAAAAGGTAAAG
>LPNX010606781.1:329673-348988 GCA_001517045.1 Pseudotsuga menziesii | reverse complement strand
ATATATATATATATTCTATGATTCGAATTAAGACTACAGGATGATGATAAATAAATGGCGGGGATTAAATCTCTCAGAATATAGGATCAAAACGAGAGATTTAAATTATATTCACCATCTCGCAACCCGCATTCCACAATTGTGGGATGCAGGATGAAGGATTGCAAAATACGGAAATTTTATTTAACCCTTTCCACTATCCGCAATCGCACAAATTTCAAGTTGCTAAAACAGACAACAAAAAACTTAAATCAAACTACTTCCCGCAATTCGTAATCTGTAATTTGCGGGTTGCGGGATGACAAACTGCACTCATAAAAAAGCTTCCAGTGCTGCAATACCCATTGTGGGTTGCAGGACCAAAAAATTTCTGCATTGTAGGTTTCGGGTTGTGGGTTGCGAAAAGATGCATTTTTGGGGGAAAAGTTAGTTGTTTCCGCAGCTCACCAAAACATAAGAAACATGAGTAAAATTTCTAAAATGTTAACAAGGTGAAAATTCAACAAAAACATAAAAACCATGATAAATAGCATAACAAATTTATTAAATTCAATAAGACGAAGATTATATATATATAATTATTTATTATTAAATAAATATATTTATAAAATAAAATCATTACATTTAAAATAAAAAAAATTATTTGTAAGAAATAATCTGTTATTTTTGTAACATTAAAAAAATTGTTTATAAAAATTACTCCCTTACAAAATGTCTTTCCAAATATTATTCTCCAAAAATTTATTATAATAAAGAGTAATCATATTTTATAAGAAAACCAAGTTGTTCTTTATTTTTTAAAATTAGATAAATCAAACTAAAATTAAGAATCATTATCTTTACTCATTAGAAAAAGAAGATAAGTTTTATATTATAACTACTTAAAAATATATGATAAAAATAAAATCAATAAATAATTAATACATTAATTTCTTAAAAATAAAATCAGGTTGTTCTTTTATCTTTTTAAAATTAAATAAATCAAAATCAAATTAATAATCATTATGTTAATTCTAAATTAAGTTAATTCTAAATTTTATTTAACCATAAAAGTATCTTTAATTCTAAAATTAATAAAAGTATACTTATGTTAATTCTAAATTTTATTTAACCCTTTCCGTAATCCGCAATTTCGCAAATTGTTCATTGCGTGTCGCAAAAACACACAACAAATATCTTAAATCAAACTACTTCCCGAAATCCACAATTTGTGGGTTGCGGGATGACAAACTGCATTAAAAAAACTTTCGCTGCGGCAATCCGCATTGCGAATTGCGGGTTGTGAAACCGAAAACTTTGCAAACATAAAATCAAATTTCTGCAATCCACGTTGCGGGTTGCTAGTTGCAGAAAGACGCATTTTTTGGGGAAAAGTTAGTTCTTTCTGCAATTCACCAAAACATAAATATGTTTATTGTTTAATATTGACGTTTATGAACTATTTTTTTGTTTGCTTGTTGGCAAAGTGGTGGAACCCTCCTGACTAGCAGGGTTGCCATTGGCTAAGTAACCACGAACCAGGGGCATCTAAGCCATCAAAATCACTTGGGGATCACACCCGACCTGGACCGCACCAACCCTTAACATGGTTGGATTTTTGGTATCCGACGGGATTAGAACCGGTGACCTTCCAGCTTGGGGGGCATCTTAACCATTCCCCGCCACCAATTATTCTACATCTTGTGGATAACATTTAGGAACTATTAAATCTGCTTACTATTATGATTTTATTTATTTATAAAATCAATAAGACGAAGATTATATATATATAATTCTTTATTATTAAATAAATATATTTATAAAATAAAATCATTAAATTTAAAATTAATAAAAGTATTAGTAAAAAATAATTTGTTGTTTTTGTAATATTTAAAAATTACTTTCTTACAAAATGTTTTTCCAAATATTCATTATAATAAAGACTAGTTATCATATTTAATAAGAAAACAAAGTTGTTCTTTATTTTTTAAAATTAGATAAATCAAGTTAAAATTAATAATTATTATCTTTATATTAATTCTAACTTAAATCATTAAAAATAAAAAATAAAAGAGTTTTATATTATAACTATTTAAAAATGTATGATAAAAATAAATCAATAAAGAATTAATACATTATTTTTTTTAAAGAAAACAAAGTTGTTCTTTATCTTTTTAAAATTAAATAAATTAAATTAAAATTAATAATTTTAATCATTATATTAATTCTAAATTTTATTTAACCCTAAAAGTATATTTAATTCTAAAATTAATAAAAGTATCCTTATGTTAATTATAAATTTTATTTAACTCTTTCCGCATTCCCGCAAATTGTGGGTTGCGAAAAACACAACAAGAATCTTAAATCAAACTATTTTCCGCAATCTGCAATTTGCAGGTTGCGGGAAGACAAACTGCACTCATAAAAAAGCTTTTGTTTCCGCAATTCACATTGCAGGACCAAAAACTTTGCAAACGTAAAATCAAATTTCTGCAACCCACGTTGCGGGTTGCGGAAAGATGCATTTTTGGGGGAAATGTTAGTTCTTTTCGGAGTTGACCAAAACATAAGAAACATGCATAAAATTTCAAAAATGTTAACAAGGTGAAAATTCAGCAAAGACATAGAAACCATGATAAATAGCATGAGAACCGTAAGGATACTAAAGAATCCAAACATTACCTTAGCATATAAAAATTGGGGCTCCGATGTTTTACTGGATAATACATGGAATACGTTGTAGGTACAACATCTCCCTTATCTCATCCGTTTGTTTTTCCCAAGATCGACGGTCTATATTTGTTTTGTCGTTGAGGTTTTGGCTATATAGCGTGTTTGAAATTTTTAGCTTATTACTATTTGTTTAATCTGCGATTTTACTGTGCCTATTGATTTTTAGTGTACTTTATTTTTTATGCACCTTACATCTGTCATTGGTTGTGGAAAATTTCTATTAGTAAGTTTAGTTCTTACGACCATTTATATTGTTATTTGTACACTTTAGTAAGTTTTGACCAATTTTTCGGTATTTCGAGCATAAATGACATCTCCTATGCCCAGAAACACGAGGTCAAAAAAGGCTTTGCAAGAACAAAGGTCCAAGGACCCAAATGCTGTAATCTTTACAGACACTAGTGGACGAATTTTAGAAAACATGTATTTGGACTGGTTGAGAATTTATTCAACTTTCGATAATGATGATTTCTCGGCTATTCCTCATAACCAACCGTCTTACATCAACATTAAGAGTTCACGGCTCCATCTAATTTCCGCCAGACCACCATTTATGCCCTACATAGATGCAGTGAAGTGGAGACTCAACAACGTGAAGCCTGAAGAGTGAGTTTTCAATGACTACATTGGCATTTTTGTGGCATCATTCAGACCTGAAATTTTTGCTAAGGCTTACGCTCCTAGTCCCCCAAAGTAGTTACTGAGTCATAAGTTCGTAGACGAACTAGTATCCTGTTTCAATTACAAACAAAATCATGGATGGAAAATCCTACGATGTTTAGTCCACAACGAGGTATTGGCTACCATACTTCATGGTTCAGGGAACCATTTTCACTACTGGATGCTATGTTTTGCCGATTATATGGTGAGGCAAATTGCACACATTTCAAAGAAGAGTCGGTTCTGACAACCCAGCACATTATTCTTACAAGTGAGTCGTTCAATTGGGATCAAATATTATATGTTAACTTGCAGTGACAAATTGAAAAATACATGAATGTCGCATCAAGCAAAAAAACACAATTTTACATGTTGGCCTATGTCATGGACGTTTTTTGTGTGACTTTGGCATTTCCTGATCTAGGTTGGAATTGGCAGAATAATTGTCCACTGGTCATATTTACTATTCTGACATGTGGGAGGATAATTTTGTTCATCGTATATATGACATCTGCGACCTTTTCTTAGGGTCTATGTATCATAAGATTTTTAAAGCCGATGCTCCGACATTTTCATCAAAAGCTAGGGCTTTAACTAGTCTTCATGGAGATTGTACGTCGGGGAATATTTCTCTTATTTCAGAATTTGGGAAAGCAATACCGTCCATTTTTTACCGAGAATTGTTCTAGACCGAATGGTTTTACAAGAATTTGCTTTTCAAATGGTCATTGATGGTGCTTATCCAAAATTGGATAAGTACAAGAGGAAGGGTTGGCCTAGGTTTCCTTTGTCTCTAGATTGTTTGGTTATATAGAATTATAGCCATGCAACTATGTTGGGTAAGGAAATTACAATTATAAAGTTGGGAGAAACTTCCAAAAGGATACATGCTCCTAATGCTTTTGTCGTTAGCCTTTTTTTCTCAAGAAAAGGCTAAGTTGAATTATACACATGAATATTTTTTAGATGATTCCATGTACATGGGATTTGTTGATTTCCGAGAAGCGCCGGAAAAGATCACTGATCCAGAGGTTAAATCTCATTTTTTCCAACATCAAAAAGAAATTAAGGAAACAACCCTTTATACTAGAAGATCGAAATTTGAAGTAGAGGATAAGATTGATAGAGAAAACATGGAAAGAGAAGCAAGATAGTAGGAAATAGCAACTTATGCCCAAGCATTGCAGTCCAAAGAGAAAGGAAAATCTATCATACAAACCTATGGCAGTGGTCAGTCTTTGCAAGATATGGAAGTTCTTCAAAGAGGGTAACCATTTAAACTAGGTCTAGCCAAGCTTAGTGCTCATCTTCAGACATATGTTTAGGAGCCTGAAGCTGAGTTAGAAAAGAATAAAAATCAGCTTGTTTGTTAGCAACCATAAGTTTTTGAAGTATTAGTGGTTAAAATAGAGAAAATACCTTAGCAGGTAGCCATGGATCAACAAGCATTGCAAATAGGCCCACCTATCCTTCAAGAGAAACTTCCTCTCCAAGTTTCCATGATTCGACAGGTTAACCTCGAATATGAACATGAGATTGAGATCTATTAAATTGATAGTGATCTAGAGGAGGAGACTAGAAACCCCACTTGCACTGTCAATATTGTTACCTTGATGACATCATCTGTCTTTGTTTCAGAATTTTCAGGTGATATTTTTCATGCTTGATTTTCTCTATCCTCTTTTTCCCATGTGGATTTAAATCCTATTGTTGAGGAAAATTGTAGAGACCAATTAGTATCAAAAGAATTCCCTAGTGATACTCCCCCTCCTTCTCCATGTGTTTCATCAATTCCCCATGCATCTGAGCCTCCCACCACATATCTTGGTATCCCTTTTTCCCAAGTGGAAAATCATTCTATATATAATATCCCCTATCAAGTGGAAAAACTCTATTCCTCCTTCTTCCACTTCCCTCATATCTATATTCTCTCCTTCAGTGTTGGAAATTTCTCCTCTTAATGTAGAAATTTCAGTGTCACAATTAGAACCTAATTCAACAAGCTCACCCAAAAAAGAAGTTGTGTCATCTATAGAAGAGATAATAGATTTTGGAGAAGATGCAGTTGTTTGCTTAGGGAAATATTATTGGAGAAAGAAGAAGAAGGCCATTTTGAAGAAAGGTTCAAAGAGGATAAGAGAAGGCATGCTCAAACATGTGCCCGCACTTGATGAAATTGTTTGGAAAACTGATGCTCCTAATGAAACATAGGGAGCATTAAATACGACAGCTACTATTAGATATTTTTCAGGTGCTAACTACAACTCAGTGTCGCAGCTGACTAAAGATCTCTTCAGTAAGGAAGAGGAACTACAGAAAGGAAGAAATGATCAGAATGCATCTCAGGAATGTCACCTTAAGGATATTAAGTTGCTTAAAGAAGAGTATCAAGATAAATAGACACAATGGGAAAACAAATTCAAGAGTGTGAAGCATCAGCTTGATAAATTAGAGGTTTCCAACAAGCAACAATTTGATCACAATTATACCCTAGAGAATCAACTGAAACAATTACAAATATCTTCAGCATTAACAATTGAAGAATTTAAACAATTGGCTTGTAGGGTAAATGAGCAGTATCATTAATGCATGACCAACCTGTATACAAGGTTGTGTGAAATACATGAATTGTACAAAACATTTGAAGAACAGTCACATGTCCTCATGGATCATGATACTCGGAAAACTATGGCAATTAAGGCATTGGAAAATGTGACTAGTTGGAAAATACATGTGAGAGACAAAGAAAAGGATATTCCAATAATGGATAAAGTTCAAAATAAGAAGGTCAAAGTGACTTTTGAAACCTGGGGAAGCATTTGCAATGCAGTACAAAGCATCATCGAAGATGGCCAGGGAGCATGCAAGTGTAGGTGGAAAACTTCTAATGTTCTATTCGATTTCTTAGGGTTTCCTATGCTAGAACTGATTGAAGAAGAATCTTCCCCCACGCTAAAATTAGATGAAGCTAAACAATGTGTTTTTGTAGCTCAGAAGATAATTCAGGGTTTGACTTAGATTAAGCTCGAAGAGATTTCGAATTGGATCAAGATACCTTATTCTGCGATAGTTAGGATAGAGGGTTATGTTGGTAAATGGAAAACGGTGAAGAAGAGGGAGATTGCATCCGATGTTTTGAGGGCACAAATACATATGGAATAGGATAAATCCCAAGACATTGATTTCTTGATGGACTTAGATGCCAAGTGGCATTCCTTCCTTGGTCAAAATTAAACTATTTAATCTTGTAACCCTACATGTTGGGAATACTTTTTTGTTGTAATACTTGGTAACATTATTTCAAGGGAAAAATTTGCCAAGTAGGGGAGAGAAATTGTTTAGAGAGTAAGAATAGCAATGTGTGAATGTCCTACATGTTAATGAAATTACAGTTATTTATGCTTTCTTTCGTGGTTGTTTGTAAAATGTTTGATAATAGATTACGGTTATTCTTCTATTTTGTATTGGCTTGTTGATTATCAATGGTATCTTAAAGCAATGTTACCTGGTATATATAAATATGTTTTCTTCTATTTCATATATCGTAAATGAATGTTTTTGTTTTGTTTGATATTTATTTCAGGTTGGTTGTAGAGACAGATGCTAACTTGAATAGTTGTGTGTTAAGAAAATAAATCACTTTTACCTTTATATTTTTCAATTATCAAAACTGGGTTTCATGCTGTATATGATTTAGTTAAATGGGGAGTCGATCATTGAAACCCTAAAGAATAGTTTTCCAATTATCAGTATTGAAGAACAATAATGAAATATATATCGGGAAAGCTGTATAGTTTTGGAAACATTGTAATGCTTTGCAATTGAATAATATAACACTATTAGTTATGTAATGTTAGTATGGTCTTTTATTAAACTTGTTTTTTCAATTTTGAGTTATTCTTCAGTATTTGTGGTATATTGATTATAGGCGGCTGACATATTAAATGTGTTGTTTTATATATTGAGATTGCATTACAATATTGACATATAAAATGTGCATTTAGTAATTATTTCCTAGTTATCAATTATATATCATAACTGGGCTACTTAAAATCTTTCACAGTTACTATTTGAGTTTGCTGAGACAGTTTAGTCTAGAAGCAAAATATTTCAAATTTTATTGGATCTTTATGAAACAAAAGTAGATATTTTACATTAAAAAGTGACCAAAGAAAAACAGTACATTTGTGCAATATACAATGAGAAGATTCAACCACAATTTGGTTTTAAAGACTTTGAAGCAAGTAATCTTTCCTCTTGTTTCCTACGCTGGACATATCGATTTCCTTGCATTCAAGAGTATCTGGAAAAAGATAAAGGTGGAGAAATGCATAGGACTGAAAGAGATGTAACTCTCGATATTGCAATGAATGCATGTCATTGTCTATCAATGTTTCCAATATTTATTATTACATTTTGTAGGGTCATACCTTGGGCTTTATGAATTGTTAAACCCCATGCCATACGAAGAGGTAGTTGTCTACGGGATCCTCTTACTATTGCAGATATTAGAACATAAGTAGGATTAGAAGCAACCCATAAGGGTCCTTTGTAATGGAGGAATTCGACAACAACAAATGATGGAAATATATGAGGTTGCTCATTTGAGTTGTAGACAATATCAATGAATTTTCCAAGTGAGCCATTAACAAGTCCTGCTTGAACCCATAAATTAGCAGTTAACATGACTTGCTGACCAACAACAAGAAGGACCTTTAATGCCAATTGTTCGTCATCAATGGAACGATGGGAATTTTTTATCCTTTGTTCTGCAAAGAAATGTGCAATTGGCATATTAAGTTGTTTCAGCATGTGTTTGTTGTGTAGTACAACATAGCTATTTGTGGGATACAAGTGGATAGATTGTTTAAATGAATAATTTTCAACATGTGAAAGGCATAAGCTTGTTCTTTTCATTAGGAGTGCCCAGTATTCAATAGTCGTTGTTGCATTTCGAAGGTTTAGAAAGACTTTCCGAAAGGAAGTTTGAGAAGGACTGTTTCCTTGATGTCGAAAAATTGTTTCGAGCATGATAAAAGTATCAAATGTACGCGAAAGAGTAGTTCCAACGGATGAGCCTTCATACATGGCCATGTCTTTTACAAGACAAAATTGTCTGAAGTCACCAAGAATAATTATGGAGCAACCACCAAATGGGATTGTACAGTGCGAGGGGAAATCTTGACGTAAGCATGCATCAATTTGAGTTAACTTTTTTTGGCAAATAAAGCTCATTTCATCTATGAGAATATAACGAATATGGTGAAGTTCTTCTTGAAGTTTTGAAAGGGATTGGCCTTCAAGAGGGTCCATTTCACCCATGGGTATTCGAAGAGCAGAATGTATTGTAGATGCATGTATGTTAAAAGCAGCAACACCAGTTGGAGCAAGGAGAAGAAGTGAGGAGGCATTTTGTTCAGATGCAGTTTGAAGTGCAAATTTCAGCTAGATATGAGGTAATGTTTTTCGGTGCCTGCAGTACCTTGAATCACCAATTTTAGCGGTTGAGAATATGTAGTGTTTCTGAAATAGGACATGAAAAGATCAAAGGCTATGCGTTGTGTGGGAGACAAGGAATTAGGAGAATTGGAGAAGGATGGGGTGTCTTCATGTAGTTGGATGGAAAAGCGATGGAGGTCAATGAATGATGTTGTTGTCTCATGCAAATGGGTGGTTATATTGTTATGTGACCAATTGTGATTTTTGTCAAATTCATGATGCCAAAGCATTTCAAGGTCATTAACTTGGATGTTATTGTCTGGTCACATTTGAGAGAGAAGTTCCCATTCATCCATGGTATGGGGCAACGAAAAGGTAATAGAATCGGAGTTTGAATCATCGGATAGAGGTCTAGATGGTTGTTCTTCTGCACGTTCAATATGCCACACAACATATGTTACTTTAATGTGATTCCAATGAGAAATAGTTTCAGAAGTTGTGGTTCCAATATCGTGAGGGATGGACCGAAAAAGTTTGTATAGAATAAATTCACTCCAAAAAAATGGTTCAAAAGATGAAGAATGAAAGGGAGGAATGGAAGTGAAATGTGAATAGACTCTAACAATCTTGTCACGCAAATTTTGTTTCCATGCATTTTTTTCCTATTAGGTGAGAAATACCAAGAACAAGCAGCTTCAAGCAGAGTTGGATGTTCAAGAGCAATGGTTCTTTGCAAGTAAGCAAAAATGAAGGGGGGGTGTTGCAGGGGTGTTATTAGTGTCATTAGAAACACGGCGGAAGACAGTTTTGCTCACATTTAGGGAAAAGAAGTGACGGCTACACAGCACAAGAGGAACTTTTTGCATCATGTGACATGTCTCTTGTCCACTAATGTCTCTTTCTGCAACTGTTTGTGCAAGGAATTGTTTGATTGGATGAAGAATGGGGCTGTCACTTGGTGCAACATGTGCAAGGAAAGAGAGAATTGCATGGTAGGTTTTTGATTTTGGCTCTACTTTTGATGCATACTTTGAAATGTATTTGAGAACAACGTGTTGACAAAGAACAGGTTGGAAATCAACACTATCCATCCATATTGAAAGCATGGTAGGGTTGTGAATATTTAGAAGGGGATCATTTCTTACAGGATTGTAGGTTTTCTGTCCATTTGGATCAATGAATAACGAAGAAGTAGCTTGTAACTCATATGGAAAACCATAGCAACATTGAGTAGATGTTCCTTTTTGCGAAAGCAAGTTGACTTTGAACATCTGGCATGCCTTTGAATAAAATTGACAAGTTCTTCATAGTCAGTTGAGTAGTTTGATGCAAATACCAATGGTGATGCAAGACTGCATGGATCATTTGTAGTAGACTGGTGTGACCTAGATGTGGACAACTAGGAATTACAAGGATTCCAAGCTATCACATGTGTGTCAAAAACGTTTTTTGTAGCTTTAACTGCAACATCATCTTCCCAATCTAACGTGTCCATATTTGGTGCATTTTCCAACCAAATAAAACCATGAATGTGTGTGGATACTCTATGCTGCCATTCATATATACATGGGAGGAAAAAAGATATATTAGAAATCAATTGTATAGATTCAAAAATATCAAGAGAAAAATAAGAAGGAATAGATGGTATAATACCTACACCAAGAATCCAATATATGAAAACCTTTTTGAAACACCTCTTGAAGAAATGTTTTGAATCTATTTTGCATGTATTGTGATGTAATATGTGGAATTGATATGATGTTGTGAACCTTCCATTGATAGTCTTGAGATAAACCACTAGGATGTTTAGCAGGAATTAGAGCATGCAAATATGGCCATTTTTGTCAGCTACACTAAGGGTGAAGAAGAGCGTTGGTGTACCTTATTGATCGATCATATTTGTTAGTTCAGCTCTACTTTTGTTCCAATATGAATTCATTCCACGTAATGAATGCCCAAATCTTGTGACCCTCTCATCAATTTTCTCATTAGGCATGTCTTGCAATTGGTTGACAAGCTCAAGTACTCTGGGAGGTAGTGTATATTCAAGATTTTTTTGAAAAAAACAGAGGCAGTAGCATTAATTCGATGATGCATAATTAGATTGTATATGTAGTTTCAAAAGAGAGGATGTTGGCCAAATCTGTTTCATGATAGTGAATGAGGTGAAGTGCATATTCGTGCATGTCAACCTCATGAATGCGTGGTTGTAATAACATTGTTGTACCTGTGGGAAACAAAGTTGGAAAAGCCTTGGAAATGAGGCCTTCTGTGTTGTACACATTGATAGGGGACATTTCTATAAGGGGCCAATAAATGGAAGGTGGTAGTGGGATATTTCGTATGTGCAACAACTATCTAATTTCTTCAACCTCCATTCTAGCATTAGTTTGTGTTGAAATAAATGATGAGAATTCCAATTCATAGGGTTCAAAAGAATTTGGTGGTTGATCTGTATAGGACAAGCTTTGATGATGAGATAATTTATCATTTCTATTAAGATGCGGAATTGAAGGTGAAATATCTGCTGAAATAAGAGGAAAAGAAGCTAATGCAATTGGGTTTACTTGTACATCCTTGTAGTATTGGTCATTGTCCATTTTGAATTGAAGGGAAACAAGAACATGTGTTCGACTAACAAACAATTCATATGGGATTTTTGTAGAATTTCATTTTCAAACAACGAGGATGTCAAGTTCTGATACTAAATGCGATAGGTATGTGGAAATATTGGAAATGTCTTGGGGGAAGCAAATAGTATGGCCAAAGTATTTATATTGACCACCATGAGCATGTGTCACTTGCAATATTTGGTTAGCATGACTAATGAGCATTTCTTCAACCTGTGTAAGTACTGCAAGGACAGTTGGTTGGTTTCCCAGATCCATATTGTTTTCCAATGAAAAGCGATGGCCATTTCGTTCTACAATACAACGAGAACAAGCTTATGCACCATGGAATTTTTTTGTTACAATACCAGGGTAACATTCTTTGCAAATCGAGCAAACATGCATATCAGTTAAGTTGGTCCAATTTTTAAAGAAATCGTTGATGTGCATCATTGAGGTGGTTGTTCAATGGATTTGGAAAAGGAGAAGGAAGTGAAGCTGTGTTGATAGGTTCTGCAAGAGAAATTAAAGAAGACATAGCCACAGGAAGATGAGCAGCCCTATAAAGAAGACGTTGTTTCTTGTTGTTTTTATCTCTGTTTTGTGCATATAAAACTCTGCTTCATGCATTTTCTTGTTCATTGTCATGATTTGGCATAATTCCTACAAGAAAATTGTAAACTTGTTAAACACCCAGAAGCTTTGATTGTTGGCAGCGACACATTTTTGTATATGTATTAACTGCAAACTATATGGATATAAAGAAGAAGATAAAAAAACAATTGTTAATTCATTGCATATGGGGAAGTCAGAATGTAGCTTAAAATAATATCACTGGAGTAAATTTTGTTTTTCAAGTGCTAGCTTTATAATTGTAAGAAAACATCAATATAGAAAAACAAAGTGTAGTGTTAGAAAGTATATATGAAAAAAAAAGTAACTTTAATTGTTGTTATGTACAGAGTAATGAAAAATTGTGCTCAGAAACAAGAGAACAAAGTTGTGCATTTTATAAAAAACATAATAGAAAAATAGTATTGTATTTAAAAACTACCATATAGGTTTTATCAACAATTTGGGTAAGAAATGGTAAGTGATAGCTTGTACATTGGAAGTATGAGACTTCAAGAAAGTGGTGCTATAAGAGAGTTAAAAAAATATGCTGCTATGTTAAACAATGAAACATGGAGTTAAAATTGAGAATTGAAAGCATCCATTATGGACAATGAAGAATGGTTAAGTATCAAGTTGAAAAAACTTATATATTTATGTGTCCATCTGAAATTGCTGTTTGTGTTTTCAACCATGACAATTACAACTTTTAGGCGTGCAACTCAGCAAAAGGTCTCTGTTCTAACTGAAAGAGTAAGAAGTAATTTTTTTTTGCAGATGCTCTAGACTATTTCATCAAATGATGTTCTTTCAGTTGAGAGAAGACACATATCTTTTGCGGAAATTCCCATGAGTTGGTTTGCAGCATCATCAAAATCTATCACACCACGGAGGTATCTAGTGACATCTTCCAAGTCAACCTTTAGTATATATCGGTAGTCACATTCAAGAAACTCTCCATCACATTTAGCACAATGCAAAATCTCTCCAACTTTGTGGGAAATATTTTTCATGCATTGTATTCCGTCAACAAAAAGAGGGCATGAAAGGAAATAAAAGTCATCCATGTTAACATTTGTGATGGTTGATACAAGAGATCACCAAATAGGTTTTTCAGATGATTGAAGAGTTTATATATCATTGATGGTAATGACTTTACAAGAACTAGAATGAGAGGTGTTGAAATACCAGCTCAAAGATGGTGATGCTGAATGAAATCCATTGTCATGAAACCATTTTTGGAGAAGTGAAGTGTCTTCAATTTTTGGGTTTATAAAAATAGTAGTGTTGGAAATAGTTCCAATAGTTTTTCCATTAAAATCTGTAACACGGCCGCCTTTGATTGCTACAACTGGAGGCATAGGTAAACCATACAGGTTGGAAAGCTTAGCTCCTTCAATTTGGAAATTCTCTCCCCAAAGTGTTATGTCAATACTATAGCCTGACATGTCACGGATTCCAATAGTGCACCTAATAGTATCAACACCATCTCCTTTTCCTATTGTGGATGTAGGAGAAACTGAAATGACAAGGCCAACAAGGTCCACCATGGAATTGACAGGTATAGTTTGTATATCCTAAATAGTCTGTATTAGCGGACAAAGGATGACAACACCATGTACCATACTCTCCATAGCATGATGATTATATTTTCCTATGAAATGAAAGAGGGCATGAACAAAAAAAATTGCAATGTGACATATTCATGTGATTGGATAACAACAAATAAAAAGCATATATGACAACAATTTGTCTTCGCATGAACATATTTTATGATTTTGGTTATTGTTATTCATTATCTATTATAAATATTAAATATGGACTATTATTCATTATCTGTTATAAATATTAATGCTAAAACTTGGATTTGGCATTTCGGCTTGCGCTTTCCGGTGAGCAGAAAGAGGAAGTCAGAAAGAAATTTATTTAAACTAAAAACGTATGCAAATTTTGGATTCCGCAATTTGTAGTTTCGAAAGTGGTAGGAAAAAATTTGTGAAGGAAAAATGTCAAATAATCAATCTTGTCTTTTTCTCATTTTTTCTGATTTCCACTTTTCTCAATGTGGAAGGCGAAATTCGGAAAACACAGAAAGGGAAATACGAACATGTAAATTTCTCTTTGCGCATTCTGCAAAGACAAAAGTGAAAGTTGGCAAGAAATGAATTAAAATATAGAATCCACATAGGAGGAAGGAAGAAAATGGGAATATATTTTCTCGACGAGTTGAAAAGATCGATTTCGGCGTTCCAGACTACGGAAAACGGAATGGGAAGCGCTAAGCAAATTCTATTTTCATAAATACTTTTTGTTATACTTTCATATTTAATATGTTTTTTTAGTTGAATGAACTTCACTTTTAAAAAAAATAGAAATAAATGATTATGCAACATAGTTACACACAAATCAGAATTTACAAGTTCGTAATAAAACTGTGTATTTCCAACTTTTAGTTTTCATAACTTGCGGGATGTGGAAATCGCGAAAGTCTGTGTATATCTAGATTTCCACTTAGATTTCATTGCAAATATGTAACTTTCGATTTTCACAATGAATAGTTTGTGAAAGTTGGGATTTGGTGTTTGCAGCTTTCGAATTCCGCACAGTGGAAAGCGGAAGTTCGAAAGGAATTTATTTCAAGTAAAAACATATCAAAATTTTGCATGCCGGGAAAACAAAAATTTCAAGGAATAAAACCCTGTATTTTGGGCCTCCCGTTTCTGTGGGGCGGAATTTGGAAATCGGAATAGTATTTCACATAATTTTTTATCTTATTTCTTGATTTCTGCTTTCATTCCATAGATAAAAGGAAGAATTCGGGAATACATTTCCCTTATCAATTAAAAAAAAATTGAATGCCTCGTTTCGCACTGCGGAATTGATTTGTCATTGATTTTTCTTTGGACAAAATTGACTCCCTCACTCTGTACTGTGGAAAGTAGAATGTTGAAACGTGGCCCAATTTCTGTTTACATAAATAACTTTTTCACCTTTCTTACCTCAGAAAGTTGAAAGCAGAAAAATAAAAACTTCAAAGTTCCTATATCTGCATTCCAGACGGCGGAATGCGGAAGGTCGAAGTAACCCTTGTTAAATTGGCCTTCCATAATTCAAAAAGTGAAAGTAAAAAAACTTGGAAAGAAAAACATGAAAGATCTCAGATTTCCGCATTTTGGTAAAATAAATGCAACAGACATTTCCGATTTCCGCATTGTGCACGGTGAAAAGTGAAAGTCGGAAAGCAAGGAAACTTATATTCTCCATAGCATGATGATTATATTTTCCTGTGAAATGAAAGAGGGAATGAACAAAAAAATTGCAATGTGACATATTCATGTGATTGGATAACAACAAATAAAAGCATATATGACAACATATTTGTTTCGCATTAACATATTTTATGATTCTGGTTATTGTTATTAATTGTCTATTATAAATGTTAAAAATGGACTATTATTCATTATCTATTATAAATATTAATGGTAAAACTTGGATTTGGCATTTCGGATTGCACTTTCCGGTGACCAGAAAGCAGAAGTCAGAAATAAATTTATTTAAACTAAAAACGTATGCAAATTTTGAATTCCGCAATTTGTAGTTTCAAAAGTGGAAGGAAAAAATTTGTGAAGGAAAAATGTCAAATAATCGATCTTGTCTTTTTCTCATTTTTCTGATTTCCACTTTTCTCAATGCGGAAGGAGAAATTTGGAAAACATAGAAAGGGAAATACGAACATGTAAATTTATCCTTGCGCATTCTGCAAAGAGAAAAGCGAAAGTTGGCAAGAAATAAATTAAAATCTAGAATCCGCATAGGAGGAAGGCAGAAAATGGGAATATATTTTCTCAGCGAGTTGAAAAAATTGATTTCGGCACTTCGGACTATGAAAAACAGAATGGGAAGCGCTGCGCAAATTCTATTTGCATAAATACTTTTTGTTATACTTTCATATTTAATGTCTTTTTTGTTGAATGTACTTCGCTTTTAAACAAAAATAGAAATAAATGATTATGCAACATAGTTACACACAAGTCAGAATTTACAAGTTCGTAATAAAACTGTGTATTTCCAACTTTTGGTTTTCATAACTTGCAGAATGTGGAAATCGCGAAAGTCTGTGTATATCTATATTTCCGCTTAGATTTCGTTGCAAATATGTGACTTTCGATTTTCGCAATGAATAGTTTGTGAAAGTTGGGATTTGGTGTTTGCAGCTTTCGAATTCCGCATAGCGGAAAGAGGAAGTTCGAAAGGAATTTATTTCAAGTAAAAACGTATCAAAATTTTGCATGACGGGAAAACAAAAATTTCAAGGAATAAAACCCTGTATTTTGGGCCTCCCGTTTCCGTGGGGTGGAATTCGGAAATCGGAATAGTATTTCACATAATTTTTTATCTTATTTCTTGATTTCTGCTTTCATTCCATAGATAAAAGGAAGAATTTGGGAATACATTTCCCTTATCAATTAAAAAAAACTGAATTCCTCATTCCGTACTGCGGAATTGATTTTTCGTTGATTTTTCTTTAGAGAAAATTGACTCCCTCGCTCTGTGCTGTGGAAAGCAGAATGCTGAAACATGGCCCAATTTCTATTTACATAAATAACTTTTTCACCTTTCTTACCTCAGAAAGTTGAAAGAATAAAAATAAAAACTTCAAAGCTCCTATATCTGCATTCCAAACGGCGGAATGCGGAAGGTCGAAGCGACCCCTGTTAAATTGGCCTTCCATAATTCAAAAAGTGGAAGTAAAAAAACTTGGAAATAAAAACATGAAAGGTCTCAGATTTCCGCATTATGGGAAAATAAGTGCGACAGACATTTTTGATTTTCGCATTGCGCACGGCGAAAAGAGAAAGTCGAAAATCAAGGAAACTTGTATTTGAAAATGTAAATTTCGATTTCCGCATTCTCTAAAGTGGAAAGAAGAAATCGAAAAGATACACTAAAAATCTTAAATTCACATTGATGGAAGTTGGAAATCAGGAATACATTTCCTTCATTCCTTACTGAGGAAAGGAGAATGTAGAAGCGCTAGCCAAGTTCTATTTACATAAACAACTTCTTTAGCTTTTCTACCTCGAAATACGGATGATGAAAAGTGGAACACAGAATGCAGAAGTGACCACTCGTTATAGTATTTAAGGATAAAACAGAAATGTGTCCCAACTTCTATTTACATAAATAACTTTTCCGCCTTTCTTACCTTGGAAAGCTGAAAGCGGAAAATAATAACTTCAAACTTCCTATTTCTGCAACACAGCAGTAATAACAGCAAAAAAAATTAAGGTTGTTTGACCATCTCATAATTAGACTAAATGATTACTCAAAACATTTAAGCATACTAAAGGAATACATGCAAATTTAAGAAGGTGTGAAAACATTTGTTGGAAACTCTCTAGTGTAAATGAAGCACAACAAAATCAATATGTACGAAGAAAGATTTAAGAAATAGTGGTTACCTGAAGGCCTATTTATATGTGCAAAGCAAAGGTGGTGCAACAACAAATGTGGTAAATGTAGTATTGTAACAAGATTTTGAAGATCATCATAAGCTGAGCAAAGATGAAGATATTGACCCATGTCTGAATCATATGACAAGCTTTCTTGCATTAATTGAGCAACAATGCATTGATGAAACATTAATGCCAGTGGATGAAGGGACATGGGAAAAGTGTATTCAATTGATTGAAGCACCGGTGAAATGAAACCTCGGCCAAATTGTGAGCCTAAATCCAGAAAATGCGTCGAGAATATCTTAGGATAAACCCACAAAAACAGGTGGACCGAAACTTTAACAAAATCCTCGATGTAAATTATTGGCAAGGACTTTGCAGAATCGAGAGAAATGAACTGCACAGAAATATAGTAAAATATTCTATAAAAAAATGTGAGGACCAGTCCTTTAGGACAATAGATAGAAGTGTAGTGAAAACACCCAAGACACCTGTTAGAAAAACACGTTAAATACCAACTGCAAAGAACGATCCGCAACTGACAATCAATCCATCAAGCAGATCAATCCATTAACATGCAGCACCAACCATAACATAGAGGATACAGGACAGAAGTTCCCAAATCGAGATTGCAGAATTGGGGACCCAACTAAAATGCAGTAAAAAAAATAAAAAATTTGATCAACATACGCGCATGAAAAAAACATAAGGACAATAAATCCATCATGCCATTTGGTCAACATGGAAATAATTTCCTTTGAAACCAAGACACAATGCGTTTCCAACCTCTATTCTCTAATCCGATGCGACACCTGTCAAATTGTTAATGGCCAGGGAGACAAGGAATCTTTTGAGACTGCGTCTCCATGGAGAAAATGCCTTCGGCGTAATTACAATACATATTCACATAAGAAAAAACATAATAAAATAAAAGTAGATATAAAAGAAATATAATATTATTACAATGAACATAAATCCATCTAAAAATAATCAAATATTTGAAATACAAACATTTTTTATATTGTAAAAATTTGAATAATCAAAATTTTGAGATACAAACATTTTTATATTATAAAAATTCGAAAAAATACTTATCCTTGAAAAATTAAATTTATGATATATATATATATATATATATATATATATATATATATATAAGATTACAATCTAAACTCAAATTGTGCAAGGGATAAAATCCGAACATCCTTCCAAAAAAATCCAGGAAAAGATCGTTGAATCAATAAAATTATATTCCATTCAATATAAATATCAATTACTAAGTTAATGTTATGAATTCAAACATCAAGCACATACACAAATAGTATTTTCACATTGAACCCTTAAGAAGTGAATGTTGTTAAATAACATGTATTTTTTTTCATTATTGAAATTTTGAAGTTCCGGTAGTTGTCATGTATAGTGGAGGGGCATGGGGGAGGGGGTCTTAGTGGTATGGGGTGACCCGTGGATGTGTGTGTCTATGTGAGATAGAGAAAGAGAGAGAGAGAGAAAGGGGTGTGTTAGGATTTTAGGAGGCGGGTGGGAGGTTAGATTAATGTCGGGGTGTCTAGGTGTTGTAGAGGGGATGTAATAGGAAGTTTGGGGGGTTAGGAGCATATGTGTTACTAACATGTATGGGTTTTTTCTAATAATAACGTGCATTCATTTTAATTAAAACAAACATTTACGTGTTTTTATTAACATAAACAAGCACATGTTTTGAAACTATATTGTTTGGTTTTGTGATGATACCATTAAAAGGTTTGGGGGAGGGGGTGGCAAGGGGACAGAGGTAGACATGGAGAGGGAGTGTTAAGGGGTTAGAGG
>LPNX010606781.1:293987-328419 GCA_001517045.1 Pseudotsuga menziesii | reverse complement strand
GGGGTGTTAGTGGTAGGGGGAAACAAAGGGACTTGTGTGTGTGTGTGTGTGAGAGAGAGAGAGGGTTCGAGAATAGATATGGGGGTGGGGGTTAGGTGTAGTTGGGTGACTTGGGGAGTGAGAGAGAGTAGATGAGGGGTGGTGTTAGTGGTAGGGGGAGACAGAAGGATGTGTCTGTGAGAGAGAGAGAGAAATAAAGAGAGAGGATAGGGGTGTTAGTGGTAGGGGATACATAGGGGGAGAGAGAGAGAGACATGGAGAGAACGGTGGGTTGTTAGGGAATTTGAACGGAGTTGGGGAGTGAGAGAGAGTGGAGAGAGAGAGGTGTTAAGGGGATATGTGTGTGTGTGTATGTGACAGAGAGAGAGAGAGAGCGGGATGGGTTAGGGGTTTCAGGGGGGGTGTTAGTGATTAGAGATAGAGTAATAGGGGGGTGGTTAAGAGTCAGAGGTAGAGACAAAGGGTTAGGGGTTTAGGGTTTGGGGGGAGGGGACATACATGTGTTAGCGGTAAGGTGAAACANGAGAGAGAGAGAGAGAACGAATGGGGTGGTGGTGTGTTAGGGAGAGAGAGGAGGGGGGTTAGAGGTAGGGATAGGAGGAGGGAGGGTTAGAGGTAGGGAGAGGAGGAGGGGGGTTAGTAAGAGTTAGGGGGAAGAGGGGGTGGGAGGGGGGACATAAAATAATAAATGTATTGTTATAATTGGAAATGTAGTCAAATCTAAAGTTATAGGCTTACATAATGCGCACGCATTATAGTCTTACAAAACGTGCACACCTTTTGCACTAATATAATGTGCATGCATTTATAATTGGTGAGAAAACAAATTTGAATTTAAACAAAACACAAGCGCCCCTTATTTCCACTGTGGTCAAGCCTCCACCCATGATGGCCTGGTATTCTTATGCCTATGTGTCTGCTTTGGACTTTGCTTTGTATTGATCATTCCTATGCCTTGGAGTATGATAAGCCATGGCTAATTGAGAATTGTATCCAAATTTTCAATATGCTTGTAAGTTAGCCATTGGTTACAGTATGCTGCACGCCTCCATTTTTTATGAAATTTTAAAAACAGATATGGTTTTTTTTGCAAATTGCAAATATGTAATTTTTAACAAGAAAATATAATTTTTCTATTTTTTTCTTATTTATCTTGTGCCATCACTCCTCAACTCAAAAAACACACTCTTAGTGTTTTGTTCATAACTCTTTCATTTCTCAACCATTTTGAAAAAAAAATATGTATGGTGCACTAAAGAACACAAACCAATACACGTTGCACCCACAATTGACATATCGTTTTTGAGGTTTGATCACTTAGATAATTAAACAAAAAATTAAAAAATAAAATATTTTTATTATTGAAAAAATAGTTGTGCACTAGTACAATATGTTCTCTATATGTCTACCAGTTTTCGTAAGCTTATTCCATCATTTAGTTACTCAAAGGATGCACCCACAAAAACATATACCTTATAATTTGTGCCAAAAATAAAAAGTGCCCGTTAAAAAAGATCTAACTTTAGATAGTTAAGAACATTTTTAATAGAAAAAAATTATATATTTGAAAAATTCATTCAATTTTCTACTAGGGCTGTAATCCTCCATTATAAAGTGTCTGAGAAGTTGAGCTTAACTAATGCACTTAGCTCAGATGACCGTTTTTACAATGAAAGAAGATCTTCATTGGTTGGTTTTTTCCTACATGGGGTTTTCCAAGGTAACCCTTGTGTTGGTATTGTGATTTCTCTCATTTATGTATTTATTTTTCTCTAGTCCAAATTTTATTCCTAACAATATGGAGGAGATGTTCTCAAGTATGTAACTTAACATTACAAAAAATAATAAGTAGTTAAAAAATTTAAAAATTTAAGATTAAAAAAATTACATGTCAAGAAAATGGATCCATCTTAATGCTTGATAAAGAAAGTTTAAGTTAGATATATGCTGGTGGATTTTTTTTTTTTGCCAGAGGAATCGACAATTTGATACAACTGGAGACTAGGCTGGTACTCGCGTGACATAAGGTCCAAATATCCAATCCCGCTACTACTATACCCCTAGGTGCCCCAAACACCCCGCAAGCATGGGAAATAGGTAAATTCAGGTGTGATTTGAACTCGTGACCTCCAATTTACAATGTGTGACTTCATAACAATTGAACAACCAATGAGCCACACCCGTGCGGGCCTATGCTGGTGGGTCATAATTGAGATTGAATTTAACATTAATTAAGTTGAGAAATATTATATTCTTCTAGGTGCAAACTTATTTTAAGATCTAAAACACTTGGGACATATCCTCACCTTAATTTAATTCTTCTTAATGCTTGATATTTATAAATATATATATATATATATATATATATTTTTACTAGTATTTGAAACTTGTGAGACTAGCAATATTTATAAATATCATGTTTACATAAAAATAGAGTGGGTCCCCTTTGTAAATCCCCTCTTACACATAGATCCATCTTAAATACACATAGATCCATCTTAAATGATTAAAAAATTTACACATTAAAATAACAAAAATGTGAAATTGAGAGATTACCTATAAAAATAAGTATTAACTCAAACAAATTGATTTAGATCCATCTTAAATAATTAAAAAATTTACACATTAAAAAATGCAAAATGTCAAATTGAGGGATTACCTAGATAAAAATAAGTATTAACCTAATAAGGGGAGATGTGTAAGTCCTTCTTTGCTAGAACCACATTTTATTATAAAAAATAATAAATCTTTATAAAAATAACATGTCCATTTAATTTAGATTTAAAATATTTTGTAGAACCACATATATAAAACTACAAATTAAAACCATAACCATTCCCTTCACATTTCCTTAACATATCCACTCTAAAAAAAGGTTTCCACTTAGAGAGATTTGATCCATTTCAAAGTTTGCTAAAAGATCTATACTTGTTATTAACAACTTGCCTAGTGTTCTCCCCGAGTGAATTCAAATCCCATTCATTCAAGGCGGAAGAATAAGAAACTAATTATTGTCCAAACCCATCATCCCACTCCACAATACATATTCATAGTGGTCCAATTCAATTGCATCACTTTTATTTATATTTGACTAACATACAACATTACTATTGTTTATGTATTGTATTTTTTTGTATTACCTATGTAAATGTAAATATCTAAGATGGATTCACTTTTTTGAGGTGTAATTATTTTTTTTTAATTGTAAGCTTTTTATACATCAAGAAAAAAGTTTAGTCCTCAAGAAATTGAATCTCTCTAAATGTTTAATACAAGAAATTGGATCTCTCTCAATGTTGTTAATTAAGAAGGATTTATGCTTCTTTGGTTTTAATTTTTTTATTATTATGAACGCACATAAAATGTTTAAATTACTTATGTGTAATACTAAATTGTAAATACCTTCCTACTTTATCATATAAATACTAGTTTGTAATGCATCAAAACATCAAACTCAGCCTTCCATCTCATAGACCAACTCATCAAAACTCGCTTTTTAATATTATAGACCAACATATCAAATCATCAAAAGCTTTGGAATGTTACATGACAAAATGTGACTAAGATGACAAACTTGACATCTCTCGTACTAAATTGTAAACACCTTACTGCTCTTCATATAAATACTAGGTTGTAATGCATCAAAACATCAACCTCAGCCTTCGATCTTATAGACCTAAGTCATCAAAACTTGACCTTTGATCTTATAGACCAACGCATCAAAACATCAAAAGCTTTGTAGATAGTTCTTCGATGAAAGGCTTCAGAAGTAGACGCGCAAGGACGTAAGAGCCAACTCCGAGTGAAACTGAGATAGGAAGAGCAGGTAACGGCCTTTTTATTACATTTAACAGTGCAAGTGTACATCCAAGCCCTAAAATGATAGCAAAATAACAAGCGTAGGCTGTCGTCATATCATACATTGCTGCTCTCCCAATCATAACACCGTAAACGAAAAAATCTCCGAGGCCCAACTGTATTCGTCGTGATACTAAATTAACAGCTTTCTCTTCTCTTCCTTCTGCCCTTCTATCAACTTCATCGCCTGCTGCAACATTTTTTGAAACACCTTCATCGCCTGCTGCAACATTTGAAACAACTTTATCTCCTGCTGCAACATTTGTTGAAACAACTTTATCTACTGCAACATTTGTTGAAACGTCACCGGGATTGGAAGTCTCCTTGGTAAGAGTTATCTCAGCGGAACCTGCTTCTACATTAGAATTATGATCGGAAAGCAGATATGGAAAATCAGCATAGACTGTAATGGGTCGAGACTCATACAACATAGAGGGAAATTGCTCATCGCTTCTTTTCATAACATTTACAAGCAAATTCAGAGGACCACCTGGACTCAAGACTGACACCAAATCATATACTGCCAAAGCAACCAAAAGCGTCCAGGTAGTCCATTCAGGGAGTATTGTAAACCAGTAAGCGATAACTACACCGTTCACCACCATATAAAATTGTTTGATGACAATTGGCATTGCAGCTTGAGACATTGAAAGGATGCCCACAACGATGAAATTGAAAAGAAATATTGAGAAAGAGATGACATCGACAGGTATTGAGCAGGCCTGAATTATATACACAAAAATTGGTCCTCCCAGGCATCCCAGGACCTCAATTGCACTGACAGAGTTCAAAATTTTCATATAACTGACGCAACGGTAATAGTAAAGTAATATAACTAAAAAAGTGACCACGATTACGAGGAGGACAAATACCAGGGCATCCATTAGAGCCCCTTCGAATTTCTGTAGTGTGGAATCTGAGGACTTCGCCATGTGAAGTACATAGGAGACTATAGCTTCCTGTAAACTGGCTGGGTGACCGATGCCCCGAACTAACAGGACAACGAACATCATGCATATTGATACAGGGACCATGACCCCTAGCTGCTCTGCGCCCACAATCTCAAGAAGGCTAGTCTCCATTGATGTTTTGATGTTTGTAAATACGCCCTTGAAATTGCCTAGAATGCAATTGTTACCGCTCGACTGATCAAACCTTTGGAAGAATTCAAGTTGGCATTTCTTCCGAGATCTTGCAATGGCTATTTAAGAATTCAAGTTGGTATTTCTTCGGAGATCTTGCAATGGCTATTTATGGATTTATATTTTTGCTCTTATAGAAGTTTTATAGCAAAGGGTTTTCTAGATGTGGTAAGGTTTCATAATCTTTCTTCTTAAAAATAATAAAAAATAAAATTTTTAATTATTAGTCAAAAAAATGTTGGTCATAAAAACCACCAAATATGGCGAAATTTTCTTAATTATCAGCTAAAAAAATGTCACATTGAAAAACAACCCAATACCTGGCAGATGTTGTAACTTTCCTTCCTAACAAAATAATAAAAAATAAAAAATTTAATTATGAGCAAAAAATTGTCCCCTAGAAAAACAACCCAATATGGGCAGATGTTGTAACATTCATTCCAAAGAAAATAATAAAAAAAAAAAAATTTAATTATCCGCAAAAAAAGTTGTCCAAATATGGGGGAGATGTTGTCAAGTTCCTTCCTAACAAAATAATAAAAAATAATAATTTTAATTATCCACTAAAAACATGTCGGCTAGAAAAACAACCCATCATGGGGAGATCCTGTAACTTTCCTTCCTTACAAAATAATTAAAAATAAAAATTTTAATTATCCACCAAAAAAAAGTGTTGATCATAAAAACAATCAAATATGGGGGAGATGTTGTAACCTTCCTTACTAACAAAATAATTAAAAAAAAAAATTAATTATGCCCCAAGAAAATTTGTAGCCATAAAAACAACAAAAATTTTAATAATCCTCCAAAACATGTAGGCTTGGAAAACAACCCAATATGGGGGAGATGTTGTACCATTCCTTCCTAACAAAATAATAAAAAATATTAAACAACCCAATATGGGGAAGATGTTGCAACCTTCCTTCCTAACAAATTAATAAAAATTAAAAATTTTAATTATCCCCCCAAAAAAATGGTGGCCATAAAAACAACCAAATATGGGGGAGATGTAATGTTCATTCCTAACAAAATAATAAAAAATAAAATATTTAATTATTCGCCAAAAAAATATGTTGCCCATAAAAACAACCAAATAGGGGGGAGATGTTGTAAGGCTCCTTCCTAACAAAATAATAAAAAATAAAACATTTATTTATCCGAAAAAATGTGGATACAAAAAAAACCAAATATGGGGAGATGGTGTAAATAATAAAATCAACCAAAAATAATGTTAGCCATAAAAACAACCAAATATGAGGGAGATGTTGTAACATTCATTGCTAAGAAAATAATAAAAAAATAAAATTTTTAATTATCCGCAAAACAAAATGTTAAAAAAATTGATGATTTTATTGCACATGGTTTTAAAACCATGTGAAAGGCCCTCCTAAACAGCCCATGGTTTTAAAAGCATGTGTTAAAACCATGGCTTTAAAACCATTTTCTATTCTACATCAATAGATTTAAGAGGTAACTAGTCTATATCCAAATCCTAGTCTCTATAAAGCGCCCAGAAGGATTAAATCTCTCAAGGTGCAAACCTCTTCTCATGTAATGGGATTCTCATGTATTGGTAGGAGCTATTCAAAAAGAGGTTCACACCTCTAGATATTTCATGATTGATCCCTCTCACCCCTTTATTGAGCCTAGGATTTGGATCTAGGTTGGTATATATATGACTTTATTTTAATTATGATAAGAAAGTTATATAGTATGGATGTTTCACTCTCTAATAGATTTAAACGTTAAGAATATGTGCTTCCTCTAAAGTGAATACTACAAATAGTTTGGTTTTTCAATAGAAAAAACATATAACTTTTTATTTGATTATAGAATCAAAGTTAGATATAAACCCTCCTTCTCCATCATATAAACCAAAGAGACACTAATGGTGTCCAAAAAACTAAACAACCTTTTTAAAAAAAACTTCCATTATCTTCATCACATCACCACCCATACTTAGAAACTTACTTTAAAAAACTATTTAAAAAAGTTCAACATAAAGAAAATGTCATAATTATCTATAAGAACCTGTTGATGCCTCAAAAAATCCCAAGTACCAGACAGTAGGGATTCTCCCCGGTAAACAATCCCAATTGGATAGTCCACCATTTGGTGTTACGGTTTTGGCTACCATAGATTAAGTTCTTTAAATATTTTACTGGTTACGGCCCAGTCCACCATTTATATGATTTTTGTTTAAAGAATGAAATGTAGATGCCTAAGCTAAATGCATGTCCAATCTAGATCTAAAACTAAACTACTCTATCCTTTGCCAGGGAGAAAATATAGAGTTCAAAGTAATATACTGTAGATGCTCATAAAGGTCTAACCAATAGTTGTACCAACACAATAATCACATTCACAGCAAAAAGAATACCAAAGATAGCTCTGATATAATTAAACGATGTATTATCCTATCAACACGGACATTTATACGGACAACAGACCATTCATGAACAAGGAAATAGTTCCAGGAGGTTAGATCAATCTCACTGTATGATGTACAAAAGCAAGAATAAATAGTTCTACAGTATGCATTCCACACATTTCGATTCAATCGTTGCGCGGGAATTGTTTTCCAGCAAATTAATCATTCTTAATAGCAAAGAGTTAGCTCTTTTACAAAATAGTCTGGTATTCTCTTCACCAGCCAAAAGTACTTTCTATGATTCTTTGCACCCCTATTTATACTATCTCTATTTGTCACCCAGGGGATTCCCATTCTTCTTATTCTCCCACCTGGCTAGATACAAATGGTTTCATAAAATAAACAAATAAAAAATTATATGGGCCTTTCCAAACTGGAAAAACACATGGCCAAAGGTCCATATAGAGTTCAATGAAGAGTGGATTCCAAATCTGCTATCAACCCGTTTTCATAAAGGATTTCGCTCCCATATCCCACAATTAACTCCCTTGCTAGTTCACTAGAGAAATGGATGAAGGACCGTCAGATCTAAATCAACGGCGGACTTCAATTTTCATAGGGAGGATTTCATAAAGTATCGTGCTCATCAATATTTTCTTTAGCTACGCTATTTTTCCCAATGAAATGCCTCACAACCATTGATCTAACCATATTTTCATTTGAACCATTGAAAGATGCAACCTTTAGCCAAGTTCACAATCTGCCAACTTGATAAAATTCCTGCTTGTTCCTATCACGAAATTGATTCTGACCATAGATCAAAAAGTCGCCTAGATCCCCCTCATTCAAAAGTGGAGGGTCTACATAATTTCACAGCACTAAAATATTCCATCTTCTGTGCACATTCAATCCATGAAATCAACCTCAAACCTTCATCTCATTCGTTCATAAATGTAGCCCTTTAACCAATACCACAGATTTCAAAAGTTAATTTCCACGAGCAAGTTGAATCAGCGGAATTCACCCCCACCGTAAATATGGTTCCACCTTTAATCTTGGCCATTGAAAAATGCAGGTCCTACACCGTTCCATCGATCTGAGAAATTTATTTCTCCTTGCATGTTAAAACAACGGAATTCTTAAGGACCGTAGATCTTAATGTGCCAGGAATCTCAGTCATTGAAAGATGCAACCTTAACCCTATATCGTAATTGCCCATTCTAACTTGGTGAATCATAATACCTACAAATATAAAGAAAACATCATGAGAGGTATGTTTGTTCTGGAAACAACAATAATTTGCCAATGATACTGCAACTAATCACCATCTTTTCAATTGTAACTTTAATGATATATGTCGATTATTAAACATAACAAAACATGATGAATAACGCCCTATTAAGAAAGTAAATTCTACTGAGTTTAAGTTTTGGGAGAAATATTTCCCAGTTTCCCTAATGGTTCATAGTCACAAATGAAACAAAGGTTGGACGAATCAAATCATCTCAAAAGATGGATCGGACTTGATTTGAACCATTAGATCATGTGTCCTAGCAAGTTCCTTTCTGCTTTTCCCTAGATCATTGATTTTATTCTCGAGTCATCCTTAGCCGTTGATCTGAGATCAAAGCTGTGGGCTGCGGGTTTTTCAAATTTACATTATAACTTCCGTGATTTGGTTTCTACAACAAGCTTTCTGCACCGTCGATATTATGCAGGATCTTTATGGACCGTCGGATCTTGATTAGAGGAAAGAGGAACACAGAAATTTAACTTTTTCACAACCGAAACTTGAATTTTCTACTTCCTCCTTTCCACTTAATTCTTTCTGCACCGTCGATCTATGTGGAAGCTTTCTGAACCATAGATATTGCGGGTTGCAGGAAGCGGCATTATAACTTTTTATGACCAAACGTCTAACTTTCGACCTCTGCTTTTCTTCTTCTACCTTTTTACTTCTTTCTGAACAATTGATCTGTGTGGATTCATCCTTATCCGTTAGATCGCAGATTGTGGAAAGTGAAAAATGAAACTCTAACCTTTTCATAAAAGAAAATTGACTTTTCTGCTTTCGCTTTTCCTTGACTGTCGATCTTCGCGAAATCCTTCTGGACTGTCGGATCTTGAACTGCGGAAGGCGGAAGGTTTTTGCAACTTTTTTCACAAGTGAAACTTGCCTTTTCTGATGCCTCCCTTCCACTCCCTCCATTTCTTGGCTGTTGGATCTTTGTGGATTCGTCCCTAGCCGTCGATCTCGCAGATCACAGACTTCAGAAAGCGAAATGTGGGTTTCAACTTTTTCAAAGGTTAACTTTAATCCTTTCGCTTCCGCTTTTTTGCTTCTGTTTTTCTGCTTCCGATTTTCTCAACCATTGATTTATTCGAATTCAACCTTGGTCGTTGATATTAAATCAAAAGAGGATTTTTTTATTGAAGGATTGTCTCCAATTCACGCCTAAGGATTTTTACTAGATTGACACTTCAGGCTTAAGAAAATTCTTCTGCTCAAATTTATAGGAAATACTCGGTATGCAAGAGCAATAAAATGAGCTGGGAAATATGAGTGTAAAAATAAAAAAATGGAAGGAGGGGCCCTAAAATGTAAAATCTTTGGAGAAACACTTGCAGCAACAATAATTGGCGACTAGCTGGTGAACACAGATCTTTGAAAAAACCTTGTTTGAATAACAAGACTACCATATGGTATTGTACTACGCATGTTCAATGATTACTTACAAGCATTTCCTGAGACTTATTTAAACCCAATTGATTGAGGGATGCAACTTTCAAGCATCACATTTGATACCATTTCTTTGGGAGTCACAGAAACCAAGAGTTCAGTGTCTTGATAACTCTACTGGGGTCAAAGTATGAAGTTCATTACCCCTTGTTCTTAATTTTCCACCAGATAGTGACTTCACAGGATCGTAACAAACTAAGACAGATGTATTCGTTTGTTCCTCATTCCCATTATATATGCATTCTTTTGATGCTTTATTTAAGACTGAAAAAGTCTTGTGAGTCTTCCTTTTACTTTGAGAATTTTGTACAAGTTCTTCCATCCACAATGTCCTTTTGTGTGAGTGACAAATTTGTTTTCTTATCATGCTCACGGACAGAGAACAACCTTGCTGATATTTGTTGTTTTGACAACCCTTTTGGTCTAATGATTTAATTCTTCAACACCATTTATTTAATTGAAGATTGAATATTTCAAAAAATTGACTTTTCAATCTAATCCTTTTGACCTTTTTCTTTGTAGCAATGGGATCATTTTGAATACTATACATCAGTCAAACCTTCTTCCTTTCCCTAGTTCCATCATGATATGCTTCCTGAGACATGTATTAATGTGAGAATGGATGAAACCTCAAGATAGTAATCCAAAACTCATGAGTTTTGGCTATTTCATATGTGTTGTAATGATTCAAATGTGGGCTTGAAGATTAGCTTCCCTTTCCATCATGTGTACAGTTAAAGGATCTCATTCTGATCGAACTTTACCATTTTCTCTTTCCCATAAGCAATTCTTGACATCCAAAGATTTTGAATTTAATCACATGCCTATATTTTCAAGAACCAAAAATTGATCTAGTTTATTAAAAGAAAAAAAACTAAGACTATGAAATAAGGTGAAACCAACAGGAAAATAAACAAATTGGAAAACAAAACAATAAAAGAAAGTTTATTTATACACAAGGGTTTCTAGATTCTAGGTAAAGTACTACTTGAGAACAAAACCAAGCTTCCTCAACTACTTTGGATCAAAGGGTCAAGTTTAAGGTGTGTTTCTCTGAGTTGTTGCTTAAAAGGATTTTCCCCAGAATTACCAAAAACTTTTAGATCTTTTACATCTAACTCAACAACCCTTCTCAAACCTGGAGCTTCATTCCCAACAATGTTATTCGTGCATTCTGCATCAAAATATAAAATCCAAAAAATCTAATCTAAATCTACTATATTACAATCAATATCACTAGTCTGTGAAAATCGAAGGAGATCAAACTACCTATATGATTCCTGACTAACTTGTTTGGCTTGATAATTTTTCTGGTTCAAGCTCCAAAAAGTGATTTCCAAAAATTGAAGATGAGAAGTTCACAGGTTCATTCTTCCCTTCTAACTAAGTTACATTATATTTCATATGTGGTTCCATCAATATTTTAATTTAGTTTTGACTATTGTTGTATGGCAGCCACATGTGAGACCAATCGGTTGCAAATTAACCATTTAGTTTCGTTGAACAGTCCCTACTTAATATTAATCCATATACTTTTGGTATATCAACCACCATGATATCTATGAATTGACAAACTGTAGGGTATGCAGATAATCAAATCAAAACATATTTCATTTCCCCTATGACTTTAACAACAGATCTGTCTAGTTGAATTATCTGAGAGGGACATGGTATGGGTTTTCCATTAATCCTTTTACAAATTGAAAGTGGTATGACATTTGATGAATCACCAGAATCTACCAAACAGTTATGCACATTATGATTAAAAATTTCAAATGAAAGAAAAATATGTAAAGTCTGAGATTTATATTTTCCTCCAATTCTTGCTTCATTTACTTCATCAATGGCTTCTAGGATACTATTAGGTTGTGGATCAAAAGCTTCTGGAAGTTTCTTTCTTTGTTGAGGCACATTACATAGTTCAAATTGAGAGATATTTGCCTTTGTTTTCTCAATGTATTCTATGATATCATACCCCATATCCTTTTCTTTAGTAGTCTGTATTTTATTGCCAAAGTTTCTACAGGTTTATTAATTGTTGGGTTATTTTCTCTCATGCCTTTTGAATTAACCTTTTGTTGTGTTTGGGTAGTGCTAATAATTTTCTTAAAGGCTTCTTTTATTTTCCTTTCTTCAGGTAGCACTAAGATTTGATCTTGTTGGGATATTTAGACACTTAGGAGTTAGTTAAGATCAACTTGTGTAATATATCCGTTAGGTAAAAGTGTGCTTCTTTGGTATGCATTAGTATGCATTTGTAAATATTCTAATCTGACAGTCACGTTATGTTCTAGACATAGAGTGATCTGACGGTTCAACTTCTCTTAGATCATACCTACCATTGATCCATGGCTTAACACCTGATTGGTCTATGATCTCTATTTAAATAGCATAAAGGGTCCTTGGCTAGTTGATCGATTATGAGAAGCTCATGTAACTTTCTTTATTTTGCATAATAAATTGCTCAAAGTAGCTATTTGGCTGGGGCCGTGGATTGTTTCCCTCTCGAGGGTTTTAACCACGTGACAAACATCGATGTGTTGATCTGTGATCTATTTGTGTGAAGCATTTTCTCAAGGTGTTCGGTCTTTTGGGAGTACCCTGTGTACTTGAACATGGTATCAGAGCGTTTATGAAGAGTCGTTTTTGTTTTTTATCAAGATCTAGAACTGGTGTTGTCGAAACTTTGAAAGGGTTTCTGGTTCTAGATTATATGTGCATTTGTGGCCTATGGGAGTTGTTTCATTGTGTCTGGACCGTTGTTTTCATTGGGAAATAGTTTTCGTTTCACCCAAAACCCTTTTCGTTTATTCCAGAAACACCCATTTCGGCAAATTTGAAGGTATAATGTTATAGTGACGGATTTTTTATTTTTTTTTTAAATCTCTCATATTTTATTAGTTTTATTACTAGATATTTACTATTTTAGTCTCGAACTATTGCCTTCCCTGGCTGCGTATGCTCTTTTCCATGCACTTTGTGCGATCATGGCGAATCAGAAACATAAAGGGAAAGTTATTTTTTTTTGTCTTCTCGGCTACATATGCTCTTTGTTGTGCACCTTGTGCAATCACGGCAAATCAGAAACAGTGAGAAAAATTGAAAACGTAGACTTTCCTGGTAAGCTAACCAAGATCTAACCCCATTTTAAACTTAGCTCACTTGGTCCAACGTTGTTTTATTCCTTAATAGGTCTTGAGTTCAAGTCTTATTAAGATATTTTTTAGTACATGCAATTTCTATTTTCAAGTTACTTTATTGTAAAAGTGCAGTTTTAGTACATGCAATTTCTATTTTCAAATTACTTTATTGTAAAAGTGCATCTCACATAAATAAATTAAAATAAAAAATGAGTCACTTAAGTCTTTTAATTTATTGCTGCACTATTTAAAAGTAACATTATTGTAAAAGTGAACCTCACTTATTCTAAAAAAGTGATTCACTTCAAAGCAAATTTATTGTAAAGTGATTGTCAAAGGTTGATCTTGGGAAGAGTGGGGTTCTTTTTTTTAGTTGGTCAAGTCAATATATGCTAAGTCTCTATTGGGGACATCTTCAACATTTTCTTTGATCAAGCATAACTTCATCATCCAGAATCAGTTTTCAGTGTCGTTTTTTTTTAAACCACATATTTTTTCGAGCTCTTTGCATCCAGATAGTTAGTTTCTATTCTTTCAGTAATTATTTTATAGTATGGCCTCCCCTTATGATATTATACTTACAAGTTCTAACTATTTCTCATGGAAATCTCGTATGGAGGATGTTCTGCGAAGTAGGGGACTTTTTAGGGTAACCTTAGGGAAATAAATAGAACAAATTGATGATGATAAGAAAATTAAATGGGAAAATAGATGTGTTGAAGATCGTGGATTGATTGGGATGTCAATCTCTACTAATTTTCGATTCCACATATCTAGAATTGATGAACCTGATTTAGCTTGGGAAAAGTTGGAATCTATGTTTGATAAACACAATGAAATTTGGGGTCATCAACTTGAGAATGAGTTGATTTCCTTGAATCCAAATGATTTTTCATGCATTCAAGACTATTTATCTAAGTATAAAACTCTTAGACTCTTATTTTCAGAATACAAGATTAAGAAAGAAGACAAACAATGTATTTCTCTTATTCTTTCCAAACTTGGACCTGCATATTTTGTTTTTGTATCTACATTCTACTCCATAAAAGAATCCTTGACTGCAGCTGGCTATCACGAGCCTAGTATTGAATCCTTTTGTGATTCCTTAATTAGAGAGCAAGATAAGCTCATTCACCTTGGAATAATTAACAATGCAGATACATCTGAGAAAGCCTTATTGTCCCAACAGAAAGACAAATCCAAGCCTCCCAAGAAATAGAATTTTCGCAATAATAAGCCAAACAACAAGGGTCCCAAACCCTCTCAGTCAACTCCTTATTTAAAAAATGACAAAGGATCCAAGCCAAAAGTAAAGAAGACTGAGTGTCATTGCAATTTTTGTGGGAAAGGTAATCATGATGAATCTAAGTGTTTTAAGAAAATGGTAGCCTTGGAAGCAGCAATGAAGAAGCACCACATCAACCTAGATTCGTCTTCAAAATCTAACTCTCATGGACATGCACTTTGTGCTTCTGGTTACTCTAATACTACATCTTCTTCTTCTACTTCAAATTAATGGCTCATTGATTCTAGAGCATCTTATCATATGGCTAAGGATCAAGCCATCTTTTCTACTATGCATGAATGTAACACCAAACAAATATTTGTTGGTGATGATAGATCTCTAAGTGTTGTAGGATCTAGAATAGTTCCAGTAGAAAATGGTCATTTCAGTGATGTACTATGTATTGCAAAAATTTCTTGCAATTTGTTATCAATCTATCAAATTACTAATTCAAATGAAGGTAAAACTGTGACGTCTACACCTCACCAAGTTGTAATCAAGGATTTTAAAAATCCTCAAAATGTCCTTGCTACAGGAACTATTGATGATATTACCAGGTTGTACAAATTTAACAACTTTGGGTCATCACCTTTTCCTTCATTTTTTGTTGCTCATAATGATAACTTGAGAAAACTTTGGCATGAGTGATTTGGTCACTTAAATTATCGCTCATTGCAACAACTATGTAAATACAATATCGTGACTGATCTTCCGATGGTATCTTGCAAGGATGGTGTTTGTTTCGGTTGTGTACTCGGAAAACATCATCAAGGGAGTTTTGACAAACGTGCCTCTTGGAATGCCTCGGTTCCCTTGGAGCTTGTGCATAGTGACTTGTGTGGCCCTCTTCCATTTGCTTCCTTTTTTGGTTTCAAATATTTCTTAATTTTCATTTATGACTACTCTAGACGCACTTGGGTTTACTTCCTAAAACTTAAGATCGAAGTATTTAACATGTTATTAGCCTACAAGGCCCTTGTTGAAAAACAATCTAGTCATCCAATTATTAAGTTAAGATCTGACAATGGAGGAGAATATGTTAACAACAAGTTCATTACTTTTTGCACTGAACAAGGAATCCAACAATAGTACACTGTTCCATATACACGACAACAAAATGGTGTAGCTGAACAAAAGAACCGCACTTTAAAAGAAATGGCTAATTGTATGATCCAATCTAAGGGACTAAGTCTTCAATATTGGGCTGAGGCCATAAATTGTGCAAAATACATAGTTAATCGCACACTCACTAAATTTTTACAAGGTATAACACCGAAAGAAGCATGGAGTAAAATTAAACCAGATGTAAGTCACTTTCATCTGTTTGGTTGTGAAGCATGGGCTCACATTTTGGATGAAAAACGTAAATCATTGCAACCTAAAAGTGAAAAGTGCATATTTGTTGGATATTCAGAAGATGAAAAAGGTTATAGACTTCTTCAGCCCCATTCACATGATATAATCATTAGAAGAGATGTTAAATTTGACGATAATCTCTTGTCCTGTGAGCCTAACTTGGTGGGTGTGCCATCTTTGGCCTCCGAGCCTGATTCGGCAATTGTTCCTTCTTCTTCTTCTTCTTCCAACTTCCTTGAAAGGTTTCTAACTCCAGTTTCTGATGATGTCAGTGAGGATGAAAATCCACCTCCGCCTACTCATGTTCCTCCAATTGCACCATCACCAGTGCCTTCTCGATGGGTCCGTTCAACATGTGAAGCAGTTGGTGATCTTGCCGGTCATCCTAGAGATCAACGTCGAACACATTCTCAATTTCAGCAAGCCTTTTCCCTTTTGGCTCAAGTTTTTGAGAATCATGATCCATAAACTTTTGCAGAAGCTTCAGGAAATCCAGATTGGGATGTAGCTATGGATGAAGAATATCGTTCCTTAATGGAGAATGATACTTGGGATCTTGTTCCTCTTCCAAAAGGAAGAAAATTTGTTAGATGTAAATGGGTCTACAAAACTAAGTATGCACCATATGGAAGTGTTGAAATACTTAAGGCAAGGTTAGTTGCCAAAGTTTTTTTCCAAGTTGAAGGGATTGACTACAATGAAACCTTTACCCCTGTAGCAAAAATGAACTCCATCCACCTTGTTCTTTCCCTTGCAGCCTTACATAACTGGGAAGTCCATCAAATGGATGTCAAGTCTGCCTTCTTACATGGTGATTTACATGAGGAAATTTACATGGAACAACCTCCTGATATGTTCAGAATAAATCTAGCCTTGTTTGTCTCCTTAAGAAATCCTTATATGGCCTTAAGCAAGCTCCTAGAGCTTGGTATGCCAAAATGGATATCTTTCTCCTTGACACCGATTTTTCTAGATGACATTCTAACACCAATGTCTATACCAAGAAAGTAAAAAACCATCGCATCATACTTATTCTTTATGTTGATGATCTTATCCTTACTGGTAGTGACCCTAAACTTATAACCCATGTGAAATCCAGTCTTAAGCAAAATTTTGAAATGTCAAACTTAGGACATTTGCATTATTTTCTTGGTCTCCAAGTCTTGCAAACCAAAGAAGGAATCTTTCTTTCCCAGTCTAAGTATGCTTGTGACCTTCTTCATCGCTTCCACATGGAAGATTGTAAACTAGCCCCTTCTCCCTTCCAGTCTGGAGTCAAACTTTCTACCACTTGTACTTCATCTAAAGTAAATGCCACCTTGTATCGTCAGCGTGTTATACTTGACTCATTCCCATCCTAACCTTTCCTTTGTCGTTGGTCGTGTTGCTCGTTATATACAAACTCCTCATGAAAGTCACTCGAAAGTAGCAAAAAGAATACTTAGATATATTCAAGGTACAATTCAGTTTGGGATTCATTATAGTACAGGGTGGAACCTTTACTAGTTGGTTTCACTTATTCAGATTGGGCCGACGATCCTAATGATCGAAAGTCTACTGTAGGTTATGTTTTCAGATTGGGATCTGGACCTATCACTTGGGCTTGTAAGAAACAACAAGCTCTTGCTCTTTCTTTAGCAGAAGTAGAATATCGAGCCGCAGTTAATGCCAGTCAGGAAGCTTTATGGATTTGACAGATCCTTTCAAAGTTTGGATTCGAGTAGCAGCAGCCTACTCCACTTTAGTGTGACAATCAAAGTTCCATCAAGCTTGCCAAAGATCCAGTTCTACATCAACGCAGCAAACACATTGAGCTACACATGCACTTCATCAAAAATCTTGTTAATGATCATGTTCTTGAAATGCTCTATTTCCCTATAGATGATCAAGTTCCAGACATCTTCACTAAGTCTCTTACAGAATCGAAGTTTTCTAAACTTTGATCTATATTAGGAGTTCAGGAATGTGTCCATAAGGGGGGATAGGCTCTAATGCCTCCTTCCTTCTCCTAATAGTGTCACTTTTGTAAATATTTCAATCCTATCCCAAGTTGTTCTTAAGGGGGGATGTTAGGATATTTAGACACTTAGGAGTTAGTTAAGATCAACTTGTGTAATATATCCGTTAGGTAAAAGTGTGTTTCTTTAGTATGCATTAGTATGCATTTGTAAATATTCTAATCCGAAGGTAACGATATGTTCTAGACATAGAGTGATCTGTCAATTCAACTTCTCTTAGATCATACCTACCATTGATCCATGGCTTAATACCCGCTTGGTCTATGATCTCTATTTAAAGAGAATAGAGGGTCCTTAGCAGGTTGATCAATTATGAGAAGCTCATGTAACTTTCTTTATTTTGCATAATAAATTGCTCCAAGTAGCTATTTGCCTAGGGCCGTGGACTGTTTCTCTCTCGAGGGTTTTAACCATGTGACAAACATCAGTGTGTTGATCTGTGATCTATTTGTGTGAAGCAGTTTCTCAAGGTGTTCGGTATTTTCGAAGTACCCTGTGTACCCGAACAAATCCCCCATTAGTCCTTTACTCCTAGTTGTAACATTAACTGATGACACTTGAATTTCCTCAGTAGGTTCATCTTCACTAAGATACAAAGTAGGTGTCCAATCCCATAACACCATAGTGGTTTCTTCATTTGTTTGTTTTGGCTCATTAGTTTGGCATTGCTCTTCTTCAGGATCTGCCAACTAGGTATCTAACAATTTATTCATAACCAGAGTCATTGAAATAATCCACTGTGGACAAATATTTTTAGAATGATGTTCTTGGTGAAAGTATAGAAGTGATCCATGCCTACTTCATTAAAATTCAAAATAATAGAATTATGCATAGGTGGTTGGGGCTTTTCACTTTCTTTTTTATTTATAATAAGGGTTGAATGGATTTCTATAAGAACTAGCTCTCTTATCCTTGTCCAAGTCCACTACCTTGTTTGACAAATTCTGCACCATTTCCACCACATTTCCTAGCTCATTAGAGTGTTCTTGTTTGGGATTAGTTAACAATAAAGGCATTTTTCTTGTGGTATGTTTCAAATCAGGTTATAGAGTATGATTTTCTATACTATCCAGATATGCCTCTATTTTCTTGTCCTTTTCATAGTTTTCTACCAATGTAACTTTACTAGACCTTTTTTACAAACATTGCTATTGGTAGATAAAGTGTTGTAGTATAATATTCTACTGGAGACTTTTCAGCTGGTTTTGTTGCAAAACTATAACTATTCAATAAAGTGGTGAATCTCTGATTAAAGTCTTGGACCTTTTATTTATTTCCCATCCTCATTGACAGTAATTCTTTCATAAGATTTGCTACAGTTTTCTGGTTTCCATATTTCCATAAGAATGCATTTTCAAAACCATCCCAATTTACTATTGAATTAGTTTGAAAACTAAAGTACCATGAATATGATTTAGGTTCAAACATATATTGAAAAATTATGCACACAACATCTTCATATTCAACATTTAAAACACTCAAATCCAGATAAAAAATCTGTAAATGATCTTCAATAGAGACACCCTTTCCAGGATCAAATTTTGGTAATACCTTTTGTGGGTGCTTAGGTAAGTCATGCAATGCTCCAGTTTGAGTGGCGTTCTTTCTCTCCATGCAGGTTGATTAAAAACAACCATGATTTGAGGTGGATATTGGAAGAACACATAAGTTGTAGGGGATCTTGGATCTAATTGATCAAGAGGCTAAACAAATTATTTGATGGATAGATCTACCAGTTCTTCCAAATTTTTCACAAGAATTGAACCCTTAGTGTATGAGGGTACTTTCTTGGATGCTTTCATTCTAGGTAACACGGGAATCAATTTTAACCCCTCAAGTTTCTTTACGTAGGATCTTGTATGTCTCATAAACTGATCTATTTCCTCAAATGGGACAACATACAAACGTTCTAATTCTTCATCCCCGAAAATTGACTGTTCTTGTTCTTTTTCTTTAAATTCATGAAAAATATCCTCAAGGAAAGTATTTTTTGATGTTGCTCCAGTGTAATCTTCTCTAAAAAATGGATTTCCTCTACCATCCATGCACTAGTTTCCCTCCTTCTAGTGCTAAATCTATTGATTCCTGGAAGAATCCCAGGTACCAGATAGTAGAGATTCTCCCTGGTAAACGATCCCAATTAGATAGTCCACTGTTTGGTGTGGGAAATCCACCTGGTTTACAGTTCCGGCTATCGTAGATTATGTTCTTTAAATATGTTATTGGTTACGACCCATTCCACCATCTATATGATTTTTGTTTAAAGAATGAAATGTATATTCCTAAGCTAAATGTAGGTCTAATATAGGTCTAAAACTAAATTATTCTATCCTTGTCCAGGGAGTAAATTTAGAGGTCAGAGTAATATACTGTAGATGTTCATAAACGTCTAACAGATAGTTGTACCAACACAGTAATCACATTGACATCACAAAGAATACCAAAGATATCTCTGATATAATTAAACCATTTATTACCCTATCAACACAAACATTTATACAGACAGGAAACCATTCATGACCAAGGAAATAATTCCAAAAGGTTAGAACAATCTCAATATATGATGTACATAAGAAAGAAGAAATAGTTCTACAGTATGCATACCACATATTTTGATTAAATCTCTGTGTAGGACTTTGTTACATCAAATTGATCCTTCTTATTAGCAAAGAGTTAGCTCTTTTACAAAACAGTTTGGTATTCTCTCACCAGCCAAAAGTCCTTTCTCTGGTGCTCTGCACCCCTATTTATACTATCTCTATCTGTCACCGAAGAGATTCCCAAGCTTCTTATTCTCCCACTTGACTAGATACAAATGGTTTCATCAAACAAACAAATAAAAAATTATACGAGCCTTTCCCAACTAGAAGAACACGCAGCCAGAGGTCCATATAGCGCTCAATGAAGAGCAGATTCCAAATCTATTGTCAACCCATTTTCATAAATGATTTCTCTCCCATCTTCCACAATTAAATCCCTTATTATTTCACTAGAGAAATGGCTGAAGGACCGTCGGATATAAATCGATGATGGACTACAATTTTCATAGGGAGGATTTCATAAAGTATCGCGCCCATCAATATTTTCTTCGGCCACGCTAGTTCGCCCAACAAAATTGATCACAACCATTGATTTAACCATACCTTAATCTGAACCGTTGAAAGATGAAGCCTTTAGCTGATTTCGTAATCCTCCAACTTGATAAAATTCTTGCTTGTTCTTATCACGAAATCGATTCTGACCATAGATCAAAAAGTCGCCTAGATCCCCGCCGTTAAAAAATGCGAGGTCTACAGGATTTCGCAACCCTAAAATATTCTATCTTTTGTGCACATTCAATTTGTGAAATCAACCTCAAACATTGATCTATATCAAACCTTCATCTTAATCATTGATAGATGTATCCCTTTAACCAATTCTGCAAATTTCAAAATTTAATATCCACGAGCAATTTGAATCAGTGGAATTCACCTCCACCGTAGATCTGTTTCCACCTTTGATCTTGGCCATTGAAAAATGCATGTCCTGCACTATGCCGGCGATTTGAGAAAAGAATTTCTCCTTGCATGTTAAAACAACTGAATTCTTCAGGACCGTATATCTTGATCTTCCATGAATCTCAGTCATTGAAATATGAAAACTTTATCCGATATCACAATCACCCATCCTAAATTGGTGAACCATAATACCTACGAATATAAAGAAAACATCATGAGAGGTATGTCTATTCTAGAAACAACAATAATTTGCCAATGATACTATAACTAATTTCCATATTTTTAATTGTAAATTTAATGATATATGTCGATTATTAAACATAACAAAACATGATGACTAACGCCCTGCTAAAAAATAAATTTCTACTTAGTTTAATCTTCGGGAGGAAGATTTCTTAGTTTCCCCAATGGTTCATAGTCACAAATCAAACAGAGCTTGGACGACTCAAATCATCTGAAAATATGGACCAGATTTGATTTGAACCGTTAGATCATGCGGCCCAACAATTTCCTTTCTGCTTTTCCCTAGACCGTTGATTTTATTTTGCAGTCATCCTCAACCGTTAATCTGAGATCAAAGTAGCGGGATGTGGTTTTTCCAAATTTACATTCTAACTTCCACAATTTGGTTTCCACAACAACCTTTCCACACCGACGATATTATGCGGAATCTTTCTAGACAATTGGATCTTGATCAACGAAAAGCGGAGTGCAGGACTATAACTTTTTCACAACCGAAACTTGATATTTTCCGCTTCTTCCTTTCCGCTTCCATATTTTAGCACCGTCAATATGTGCGAAAGCTTTCCGAACCATAAATCTTGTGGATAGCAGGAAGTGGGATTCTAACCTTTAATGACCTAACTTCTAACTTTTTGCCTCCACTTTTTTTCTTCATCTTTTCTACTTATTTCTAAATCGTTGATCTGTACAGATTCATCTTTAGCCATCAGATCACAAATCACGGAAAGCAGAAAATGGAACTATAACCTTTTCAAAAATGAAAATTTACTTTTCCTCTTCCTCTTTTCCCTGACCGTCGATCTTCATGGAATCCATCTGGACCATCAAATCTTGAACTGTAGAAGGAAGTTTTGTAATGTTCTTCATAAGTGAAACTTGGCTTTTCCAATTCCGCCCTTCCACTCCCACCATTTCTTGGCTGAGTGATATTTGTGGATTCGTCCCTATCCATCGATCCCACAGATCACGGAATTCAAAAAGCAGAATGTGGGTTTCTAACTTTTTTAAAGGTTAACTTTAATCCTTTCGCTTCCACCTTTCCTCTTCCGCTTTTCTTGAACATTTATTTATTCGGATTCAACCCTGGTCGTTGATCTTAAATCAAAAGAGGATTTTTTTATGTAAGGCTTGTCTCCAAGTTGATCCTAGGGTTTTTTACCAGATTGACATTTCAGGCTTAGGAAAGACTGGGTATTTAGGAGGGCTAAATTGAGCTAGGCAACAAGTGTAAAAATAAAAAATGGAAGGAGAGGCCCTAAAATGTAAAAGAATTTGGGAAGTAGTTGTAACAGCAACATAACCTAGCTAAGAATAGCATATAATAATTTATCCCATAAACAAGAAATCTTATAGAAAAAACTATACTTATAATGTTAAAAATTAAATTATTATTATTATTGAGTTTTGCTTAAATTTAAAAATAGGTTGATTTTATATGATATGTATAAATAAAATGAAGTTAAGGTATATATGGACTAAATGTTTTTATTTCTTTACTAGTGGTTTGTAAAAAGTACCTCAAATAAACACAAAAACATACCTACGATGTGCTATGTACTAAATTTGCATAGGGAAGTTGGAAAAAAAACAATATATTGATGAACTAGTAATCCTTGTTATTTCGGATTGAAGCATGTTGTTCAAAGTGCATCAATAAAAATTAAAATTCGTAGATAATTGTTGACATGTAGTGCTTGTAAAATACCTTAACACTCTTAAAATTACATGACAAAATCATTTAGTAAACAAATAATGACATATCATAAGGGTCAATAAGCATTATTCTTATATTTATAAATTTGTATTAAGGACAAATAAGTTAGTCATCAAAAATCAATGTAAAATATGTCTCTTTACAATTAAGATGTAATACCCCATATTTAACTTGGAATGTATTTAGTCAAAATTATGTAAATGATGTAAATGTGAAAGTATGGATTCCCAGTGTAGAGATCAAGGTCAAGGCCCGACTAGTGAATGGATAGGCATGTATGATGTGTGTTTGGATTATCATGGCAATTCGAACTGCATGTAAATATTATGTTGGGGAATAATAAAATGGCCCAAGATGGTTGTGTAAAGAGAACTAGAGGGGATAGGATTCCACTAGAGAGGAAGAGGAAAGTGGGCCTATGGGAAACTAAATCCTTTGCTACAAAGTGTCAACCTTAGAAGTCATCCAAAATTTTGCATGTTATTTAAATGAGGTAATTACTTCATCTTGACTATTAAACCCAATTATTGAATGCGTGTGTGAGGTTCATGGGAAAATTCATTTCATTTAGTTATTGAAGCATGGGGGTTTGACAGTTATGTTAGTTGTCAAAAGTCCTTTATTTTATGGTTAGAAGCTATGCCAGTTGTCTTTCACCATCATCTCATATTATTTGGAGTCAACACTCATTCTATTTAATCTCTCAAGTAGATTTCTACACTACGTAGAGCTTCTTACTATTGTTCATGATCAATACCATACCGTGTTTAACCTAGAAATTCAAATTTAGAGATAAATATGTAGATATAAGGTGACAAATGCATGGTTGTAGGTGAAAATTGAGGTTGGTAGATCTATGAGCCTTTAACCAATTGGGTTTTCTACTCATATATGCTTGAGAATCCATAGTTATGCTACATGAGATGCTCTAACAACATACAACATATTGGAATCCTATTGCACACACTGGTAAGCACTGTAAGGTTTGGATTTCCTGATGGAACTGTTGATTAGTGAAGGTGAATTCCTTCCTTTTGTTCCATGGGGAATTTACATGGCTATGATAGTTGAGCGATATATCTATATATTTATGGAGGATCATTTGGCTAAGCATATGGAATAGAATCGATTGTGGGTGGAGAGAGAGAATCATGTAGGTGTTTCCTTCACATTGGTGTCATCATAACCAAGATTGGGGGTGGCCTATCAGTAGAAAGAGTATATGCTAGAAACAGTGACTAATTTTTGGAGGAAAATTACTCTTACACATCTATTTGCTTTGATTTTCTCTGTTAAAGATAAGTATTTTCTTGTATGTGAATGTCCAAGGTTTTAATTGATGTTTGTAATGATTATGCTTTTATATGCATGTTAGATGTGTGTGCATAGAGTTTGTTTCCAGTGTCTTTTTTTATTATAAATCTGCAAACACATTTTAGATGTTATGAATTTGTAATATGTTCATTTCAAAAAATTAGAAGCCCGAATTTAGTGAGTGTCCTATTCTAGGGTTTTGGACATTTGGATATTATTTAAAGAAGCCTCAAGGCTATGAATCATTTTGTGAAGAAGATTGTAATAGAGATCTGCTCAAGTGAAAGTTCACCCTACCGTAAGAGGCCTATGGACACTATTCTCATCATAACAAAGCTCTGTTTCTAGCATATTCTACTATTATTGTAATGCCCCATATTTTAACCAGACATATTTACTAGCCATACATACTGCACTTTATTTGCTTGTTAACTTTTAGACTCAATTCGAGTGAGTAATATTTATTTACGTAATGATGGAACCAATATTATGATGTTACCATGTTTGTGATGGCACTATGATTATCATGTTACTATGTTTATGTTGTCACTATGATTATGGTGTTACTATGTTTGTGTTATTACAATGCTGTGATTATCATGGGATTCCTTTATTTTACTATGAGACTATATGTTTAAATGTTTTTCATTATAAAATGTTAAATATAGGATGTGGTACGTAGATATCATCTTATGATGTGATTGATTGAATTATTATGTGTCATGTGTAATTGTGATGAGCAAAAATTGTTACGTGAAAAGAAATAATGACATGATGATGTGGATCAATTGATGATCGAGTGGAAATGCTTTTTATAAATGTGTATTTTGCAAAATATTAATCCACAGGGCACAGGTTCTATGTGATAGCTCGGTATTGAATATGATGTGTGGATAAGTACTTACTTATGGAAAAAACCTTATTGACCAAACTGATGATACGATGACACATTTCGATAATCTCGATAGCAGCAAGATATGATTTTTTATAGGGTATAGACCCAGTATGTTGAGATGGATGGAGGTGTTTCCCACCCTATGTTTTATGATACTCGAGGTCATGGAAGGGCTGTGTTGAGTCATGCTTCCCTAGACATGTGATGACAATGGTTGGATGCCTATTAGAGGAGGCTAGGTCCGCTATTTGTCCCACGCTATCGCTCTTAGGTTCTATATGTGGCTAGGTTGGTGAAGCCGGCGACACACCTTTACTAGCAGAGGAGGGATAGGGAGGATGCAGAAGTAGGTTGGGATGGGAAGATATGTTAGCTAGTATTCCTTGGAGGTGAGTGTTATGACACCAAGATATTAGTAGAGAGCACATTTCCCTTGAGAATAATGGATTGACTATCTATTATGAATTTAAAGTATATTGACATTATAACTTTATTTGTTAATTATTAAAGGTTTCTCATGCTAAAATAATTATGTTGGATGTATGTTGATATGGTTATATCTATGTGATCCTCATGTAATATATGTATGATACTTCTGTGTGCACAAATGATTATTATTTTGTAGTCAGTATATATGCATGGATGACATTATGTTTTCTTATAGTACATATATGATCTAGGCATACGCTGGCCACACACACAAACCTTGTACATGTACACTAGTATTGTTGTGATAAATTAATGTAATTTGTTGTTCTAGATAAGATTTAGTCATGCATTAATCAGGTTTGAATGATAACTGTTTAATCATGTGCATATAAATAACTGATCTATTAGTTACGTTTAAGTGATTCTCTAGGAAATAATTGTTTGTTGTCAAGACACCATTGTCATAAGATAATCGTTACATTTACTATAATTATTGTTTTATGTATACAAATCATGTTTTGTTAACATGTTCATCATTATGTTTGAATAGTCACAGGTCTTTTGTTTAAAAGTGAAGAATGTTGTAAGTATAACAATCATAGTTGTATTAATTTATCTATTTATTATTATTATTGTTATTATTATTATTATTATTATTATTATTATTATTAAGGATAAGTTTCATTATTGTTTGGAATAAGTTATTATTTATTTATTTGGATTATTGTATATGGTTGAATAGAATATTATTTTGAAAGTTATTGGCTGATTTAGTCATATTATATTATATTTATTGATTATTTAAAATTTATTTATGAATCAGAACATCATTTATAGAATCTAAGTTGATTTAATAATAAATATATAAGCACCCTCATCATTATTTAAGTCAAGTTTTATTTATTTATTATATTTTCCTAAACATTTAAAGAAAAAGCTATCCGTAATTTTATACTATTTAACTTGTCTAGATAGCGAATAAGATGAGTCATGGTTATCTTGCATTAAAATAAATCATAGGAAGTCAAATCAAAATGTAAAACTTAAATGAACATTTAACCATTTGACTTGCCAAGAGAAGGAGAAATCCTAGAACTAATATTATAATTTTTTTCGTCATTGGTTTAGAATCCCAATAGCATGGGGGAGATAAGGTGGTGGAGTAAGAATGAAGTTAGGAGGAGAAAAATGGTATATAGGAGAGGTTTGATGGAGAAAGAGAGGGGTTGGTTTTCTTTGGGAAGAGTTAGACTTAGTATTTTTTTTTTTTTGAGAAAATGAGTAAGACCAAGGAGAGGGTTAACTCGGTGATATGGGGAGGTGGGAACTAAAAGGAAAAGGAGGAAAAATGCACCATTAATTGAGAGATTTGAACTAAGGAAATATTTGATTGAGGGGATTATCGGACTCTCGGCTCAGGGGTTAGGAAACCTGTTGGTTTCCTAAGGCCAACACGATAAGCTGGTAGCATGGTGGTTTGTTGGTTTGGTCAATAAGTTTGGTGAAGGGAAGTTATAAGAGGGAAGAAGCTACCAAAGGAGGACACCGGAGCTATGAAAATGGTATATAAACTACTATGAAAATGGTATATAAACTACTAAATCCAGGTATTCTGCAAGCATGATCTTAGACTATTTGAATTCTTGTATGAAATGGAAATGTGCTTCATAAATTTTGATTTATCCCATCGCTATGTTGCACAATTATTTTGTTAAAATTCAAATAGAAATATGTTGCACATTTATTCTCTTGAAATGAAATTAGAATTATGTGAACAAGGGATGTTGTAAATATTTCATTTTATTAGAAAAGCATCAAAATCTTAGAATTTATAAATTTAGTGGATCTCGATGACAAAGGGGCACTTCAAAATGGTATCAAGCCCATAGGTTCTAATGCTCGGGCCTATAGGGCCATCATGCATATAAACTACCATTTATGATGAAAACAAAACTACTGTTATAGTTATTAACAATATTAACAGAATGCAAACATGAAACTTCTTAAAAAAAATCCTTCACAAGAATCAGAAACATAAAATTAGTTTTATGATAAACGATTCAAATAACACATTTTCTAAACTATCCAAATAACACATTTTCTAAATCTCTGTATAAGGTAGAAATATGAGGACCCTTCGTCCTTACATTATAGAAGATGGAGGCCCAGCAAACAAGTCTAGAATAGTACTGTTAACAAGGTCTTAACCACAACTATTGCATTCAAAATTGTAATGTCTCAAAAGGAGTAACCCAGATTTAAATTTCAAGTTTATCTCCGAGCTGGGCTCGTCTTCATGATAGTATGGATTTGATATATCAAAATCCAAATGCAATTAATTAAGTGAAGCATTGTTTGAACCTCGCGAAACTCATCTTTGTTTTTCTCCAAAAGTGTGTTTTTTTAACATAATAATACTTATATGTAGAATCAATAGATGATGGCAGTAGATTAAGCTCGCTCAAAATACTCATTTCTCTTCTCAATTAAATCATTAAGTTGTTGTCCGTCTCTGTGGGAATAGAAGAACAATTCAGTGGTAATGAAACACAGTAGAATATTGAGGGGATAGTTAGCACGAAGCTAATTCCTAGCATGTTGTTATTCCTCGTAAGGACAATAATCTAAACCCAAGATGGAATGTTTTTATTTGCTACAGATGCTGCGAGGGACAAACACATCGTCTCCAAGATAGAGAAATCTATTCAACATACATAGTGGTAATTTCAAGCTAGGAGAGTAGTTAACACTAGGGCATATTATCTATCATCCATGGGAAGATACTGTAGAATGGTTTAGATCGTCCAACCTCTATTCTAGATGAGTAGCCACAAAGGAGTGACTCATCATCTGGAGTAGAATATACCTGCGGTCTGAAGCTACCCATTGGGCCAACATTATCAAAATAAATAATGTGAACAAAACGAATTGATTAACTCTTATACTCCTGAAATTAATGTTGAAATATGCAAAATAAATTACAAAGAAATCAATTCTAAATACATGAACTACCAAATGTTTAGGAGTAGCACAAGCTAAAATTGTTTCGAATTTAGATGTCACTTTCCGGAAGCTAGAGATTAGCTAAGAAAGGTCATGAACGTCTTTCTAATTATTGTTATATTGACTCTTTGAGGTGGTCACCAAGTGGAAACTGGAAACTTTAAGCCCATGAATTAACAAGTTATGGAATTGTATTAATTATCTCTTTGTATTGTTTCCTTTGCATAGCAATTGAGAAGTTGCAGTAAGGGGAAGCTATGCAATTAAAGAGTAACTAACCTTGGTTTAACAGTAAAATCTATCTTAATAACCCCTATTTATTAATGAAACTCACCGATATTCAATTCTAGTGAATGACTCAATTTCCTATGACAGAGACGATTTCCTCAAATACTTATGCTTATGCCAGTTACTCTATGTCCAGGGAATATCCTATTTTGATGAAGTGAACAAACATATTGTATTATTTATTAATAATATTGATCACTCAAATCCAAATATACAACATTTAAGCTGTCCCTTCAATTCTGATCTCTTTGTGGGGTGGGCTAGCTACACTTCAATTCTTATCTCTTTGTGGGGTGGGCTAGCTACACTTCAATTCTTATCTCTCGGAGGCGTTGTGCTAACAACGGTCAGTGATCAGTTCCCAATAAACTCTCACTTCCCAATAATTTGCCAACTACATAATCTATCCGCAAGATATAATGGTTTGCGTGTATGAGATTTGAGTTTATATTCGCTCAGTAAAATTGCAGTCTTGTCGAGTATATCTGTGATCCTGTGTAAATCAACTATCTAAATTCCCACTTTTTTCTTAAATTCCAACAATTTATTACCGTTGATGACTCTTAGCCGACACAACCCAAAAAAATAAGCATTTAAGGGCATCTTAAAACTAAAAAAACAACAGAATTGAAAAGTGTGAAGGTTGACATTGATTAATGAACTCCTTTATGAAGTTGCGTAAATACAGTGCCTGTAGTAAATACAGTAAAGTTTCGATGATGCTGCGAGAAAGAAGATCTACTTCCCCGGGTGACATGCAAGATGACGAGCTATTTACACAGAGGTAAATATGGCCGTTTCCGGGAGGCTGAGAGCGCGTCCTTAAATAGGAGATAGGCAGCGAAAAGCTAAATAAGTGGGGAGATTTCACTAAAAGTTGATGTTATAGTTGGATAATAGGGCTAATAATATTGCTTAAAGTGCAGCCTAGCTTTTCTTTATTATATAATAAAGAGGCTATTCAGTTCTAGTTATAATCTTAGTAAGCAAGGTAAGGATTGGCAATAAATAATAAGCAATCAAATCTTCTTTTATCCCTTCTCTAATAAATACGACATTTACCAGTAAATAGAAGTTCAATATTCCAGACACACAAAGCTTAATGCATAGAAATGAAAAAAAACCCGGTATAGGGCAGGTTATTTAGTTTAAATTTACCAATATGCGGATTATTGATAACTAAAATGCCATGTTTGTTATGGATAATTGACCAAGATGTGCACCCAACCACTAAGTGCAAGATCAATTCCCAAGCCTACGACCAGTTTATTGAAGGTAAATCTTATAGCATAATGTCAGTTTATGAAAGTAGAATTGACTACTAATAGGCCACGTTTGTTTACTATAAATTTCCAAATAAACGTCGCCCTAACTAGTCAAATAACCCAGCTACTATATTGCCATCTTGAAACGGTAAGATTACCAGCTCCATCGCCAGGCTCTTGAAGGATAAATTACCAGTAAACGCTAAGTTATTTCTATAGGTTAACGCTAGGTCTATTATATAATAATTTCCCATTTATAATTGCATAATGAGTGTATTTCAGAATTTTCATATAAATTTGTAGGTTATACATATTCAGATTGCTTTCCTAGGCTTACCTGTGGTTGCGATAGTAAATCTATTTTAAAAAAATATATATATATAAATAAAAATAAATTAAAATAAAATTTCAGAACAGTCAAAACTCTGTATAGTGATATAGAGGGATATCAATAAGGAAAAATAGATCTGAAAAAAAAGATAGAAAAAAAATTGATTGGTTTTATATCAAAATAATTAGTGTGACTGAAAATAGTTTTTATCAGTCACACTCCAACCCATACTTAATAAAGGTTGGAACAAATACTGGGAGATCGAACCTGTATTTTGAATCAAACATTTATTTCATAATTATTTTTTGTTGTTTATCCACATTTTTTATTGTTTTTATTAGTTTTATAGCATGACTTTCATTTTATTTTAGATTTGAACACTCTGCACATCTCTGGGTGCGTGCCTTTGCTCAAAACAACCTTCACAAATCAACTTGGCTAATGCATTTAATGGTTTGTTTAAATTTGTAAGTGTTCTGTTAAATCTTAATAACATAAGCATTTTATATATAAATAAAAATAGTTTATTCAATAAAGAAATGGTATAATAAATTTTGTTTTGTTTTGGATTTGATAAATAAAAAAAATTAAATTATAATAATAATAATATTTTATTTGTAAATTCAATTATGTATTAAAATGATGATTATTTTATTTTATTAAATTTTGAGATTATATAACTTGTCAATTAAGATTGTCTTAAGGATTTGATTTAGTTTCATCTATAAGTGAGACTAAAAGTATGGATGTAGTAAGCCTAATTGTTAATTGAATCTTACAATTACATTGAATATGGATTTTCAATGAGATATTAGACATGCTCACTATAAAGTCAAGCTCTTAATTTAATGGTGTAACTTAAATTTATTACACTAATAAACTTTTATGGATTTGATAAATTAGTGGTAAGATTTGATGGAATTGACACTATATATATATATATATATATATATATATTCCAAAGAAAAAAAACTTTTATTCATATAATAAACATGAAGTGCTTTGTTGAGCTGATATCACACGACCTTTGTGTGGTCATAAGACTGATCAGCCTTATCCATAATCTATAAGTCTTACATCTCAGTATCTTGCATTTAGCCAAAACAATCTTTGTTACTATTTTAACAAAAACAAATTCTTTGAGTCAAAAATGGGCTTCATTTTACATTTTCTTTCCCTCCTATATCATTTCAAAACTGATCTTTGAAGTTCCTTCTGCTACTTCTTCACTCTCCATTAGCCCCGGTTGATAAGCCAGAGCTTGTTTGGAGAGGGAGTTTGCTTCTTCATTCACTTATTGATAAATGTGTGCAAAAGAGATCCTTCTAAACAATGTTTTCAATATCTATATTTCTGTAAGCAAATGTTGTAGCCAAGGGACACAAATAGTATTCATTCCATTTTCCCAATCTATCACAACTTTAGAATCCTTGAAAATCTGTATGTCTTGTATCTGGTTACTATGTACCACTTTCAGAGTTGCCCATAATGATGTCAATTCTGCCCTGCTATTGGTTTCTTGGCCCATTGCATATTTTATCATTATCTTTCTCTTTGTTGTAACATGGATGACTACTCTAGCCCCTCCTAATGGAGACTCTCCCAAGGAATTTATGTATTCTTATTTTGGTAATGGCCCCGTCCCTTTTGTGTTCTTGTACCTTAATATATATATAAACGAATATCTTAGATATATTATTTTATTTAAGATTTAAAAGATGGAAAGTGTATTTAAAAAATTAATTATTTGTTAGATTTGATGGTCACACATTTACATAAAATGGAAATTGGTAGGATATAACATTTATGTCGATGGGGAAATTGAAGATAGTTGCTTTTATACACAAGACATTAGTTAGCACTTAGATAAATGAGGAATGTAGAAATATTAATGAATATTTAAATATGTTATTTGGTGTTTAGAATAATAATACAAGATGTGTAAAGTTATATATATATATATATATGAAAAGCTGGTAAATAAAAGACATGTATTTATTATTATGTAAAACATCATGTGTCACAAAATAGGTACATGGATTAGAAAAATAATTAAACAATTTAGATAGTTATGGGGAGTTGAAAATATTGTTAATTATGTTGACGCTAGTGAATATCTTAAACTTTTGGGGTGGAAAACCATTTAATCTTTTAGACTATAGATGATGATGAGACAAGTGTACTCTCTAGATGGATTTTATGGCATTTATTCCAATTTTTTAGAAAAGAAAAAGATTAAAAAAAAAGAAGAATATTTTTATTAATAATAATAATAAGAAGAAAAAGAAAAAAATAAACAAGCAATGACTTGAGAGTATTTAGGAATAATCAATGACATAAGAGTATTTAGGAATAATCAAAGACAATAGACGGTAATAAGATTTCGAGTTAAATTAATTAGTTTGTATGTAAGAGAGGTGGTGGTCCAAAACTCATGATGTGCACCAATGATTGCACTAGTGGAAAATTTAGTCAGTACTATAAGGATAGAAGAGATCTAGGTATCAATTGAAACCATAAGTATTTTTGGAATAATATGAGGCTTGCTTGCTAGGGCACTACGCATTAAGAACTATACTAAATGTGAGAAAAGTTAAAATAAGGTATGACTACTACTTATAGGTTTGGAAGAGCCTACTCTAGAAGTGCATGAAATCATGGAATATGATGAATATAGATAATACAGAGGTTAATATGTAATATAGCCTATATCTAAGATATAAAAAGGGATAAAAAAAGAGAGAGAAAATAATAGTGTATTTGGTGTAGAAAAAGTATTACTATATTTTATAAATGTATAAAATAAAGGCAAAGTATACTACAAGAGAAGGGATAATAAAGTATAAAGTGGAGTGGAAGAATGAAATTAACATGGAAATGATGGTGATAACAAATTATATATATGAGAAGGAGAAAGTTGATAAGGTTTATTTTCTTCTTATAAACACTATTGTATAGTAAAGGACAAAAATGATATTCCTATACATTATCAAAGTGCCTATCAACTTGGTTAAAGACAAGTTATTCTCTTTCGACTTAACTAAATTTGGGATCCTTAATAGGTAGGTGGGAGGAAGTTAAGGAGAATTAAAGTCAAAGGAAACTTAAAGTTTGTATTCAAGACATATTCAAAATATTGATAATGAAAGGCAAGGAGGATTTGAATGTATGAAGGCTATGTAATAGTACAGCTATCAAATTGACGTTAAGACCACAAATCAACTATGACATAATAATATAATAACGATATGATGATATATAAACAAAATTATGAACATAAAAGTTATATATGTAAATAAGAACATATTAAAGAAAACATTAATGATGATGTTATGAACAAGGAAGGGAGAAAGACCAACCTTTCTTAAAAAAAAAATCAAAACAAGAGGTGGCTCTTTAAAATACATAATTTGCAAGCATTAGAAGACAAATTAGGTGAAGAGCTAATATATAGAATAAATTGTAATTTATAAATTTATTTTATTGTAAGTGAGCCCACTCGATTTAATTTGGATTCTTAATAAGTAAAAAAAAATCATATAA
>LPNX010606781.1:144795-285688 GCA_001517045.1 Pseudotsuga menziesii | reverse complement strand
ATCATCCTCACCATCAACATCATGAACATCATCATCATTCATCATCATCATCCTCATCATCATCACCACCATCAACATCACGAACATCATCATCATCATCATCCTCATCATCATCACCACCATCAACATCACGAACATCATTATCATCGTCCTCATCCTCATCATCATCATCATCCTCACCATCACCATCAACATCATCACCATCAACATCATGAACACCATCATCATCATTCTCATCATCATCCTCACCATCAACATCATGAACATCATCATCAGTCATCCTCATCATCATCATCATCATCATCATCACCATGAACATCATCATCATCATCCTCATCATCACCATCAACATTATCATCATCATCATCTCCAACAACATCATGAACATCATCATCATCATCCTCATCCTCATCCTCATCCTCATCCTCATCATCACCATCACCATCAACATCATCTTCATCACCTTCATCATCATCATCATCATCATCCTCATCATCACCATCTCCAACAACATCATGAACATCATCATCATCATCATCATCATCACCATCAACATCAACATCATCATCATCATCATCAACATCCTCATCATCATCACCGTCAACATCATGAACATCATCATCATTCATCATTATGAGTAATAGGGTTCTTTCATTCCTTCAACAATATAATATCTATTATGTGATAATTCCCTTTAGACAATGGCATTTTGTAGGCAAAAGCATGCAACATGTGTAAGTAAACACAAAGTATATGTGGGTGGAAGCAATATTTTTCCTTTTCCTAGTACCCTAAAGAAAAATATCGAGAGTGTAACCCTTAACCTAATAAGTTCTATAATATGCATGGTGTAGGTTTATATCTATAAACAAAAGCTATATTAAAGCAAAACCAATGTTTTTAACTCAAAATTTAAATTATAATGTTGATGCAACATGTTAACACTAGTACATGTGTATATTAACACTAGTAAATTGCCGCTCCTTGAGGTTTTTTGTGCACCGGGCCCAAGTCCACGAGGTGTCCCTAAACGGTATCTGGAGGTGACCTGCAACTCGCCATAGATCGATGCTCGGGCCTCCGATCGACGAACCGTCGATTCCATTGGATTTGTGACGTGGAATTTTAGCTAGGGGGGGGCCTCTCCCTCCTGTCCATTGCTCGGTGACCTCCGTCTATGGTGGTTTCTGAAGCTAGGGTTTCGCTTAGTAGGGGACAATGCAGTCACGCCAACGAGGGCCAAAGCTAGAAAGCCACGGATGGTGGGGATGCGGTTGGCATTGCCATATTTCCCATGCCCAAACACACTAGCAGGAGTTGACATAATTCAAAATTGCCGCTCCGTGAGGTTTTTTGCGCACCGGGCCCAAGTCCACCAGGTGTCCCTGAACGGTATCTGGAGGTGACCTGCAACTCGCCATAGATCGATGCTCGGGCCTTCGATCGACGAACCGTCGATTCCGTTGGATTCGTGACTTGGGATTTTAGCTAGGGGGGGGGCTCTCCCTCCTGTCCATTGCCCGGTGACCTCCGTCTACGGTGGTTTCTGAAGCTAGGGTTTAACTCAGTAGGGGACAATGCAGTCATGCCAACGAGGGCCAAAGCTGGAAAGCCATGGATGGTGGGGATGCGATTAGCATTGCCATATTTCCCATGCCCAAACACACTAGAAGGAGTTGACAAAATTCAAAATTGCCGCTCCGTGAGGTTTTTTGTGCACCGGGCCCAAGTCCACCAGGTGTCCCTGAACGATATCTAGAGGTGACCTACAACTTGCCATAGATCGATGCTCGGGCCTCCGATCGATGAACCGTCGATTCCATTGGATTCGTGACGTGGGATTTTAGCTAGGGGGGGCCTCTCCCTCCTGTCCATTGCCCAATGACCTCCGTCTACGGTGGTTTCTGAAGCTAGGGTTTAACTGAGTAGGGGACAATGTAGTCACGCCAACGAGAGCCAAAGATGGAAAGCCACGGATGGTGGGGATGCGGTTGGGCCATATTTCCCATGCCCAAACACACTAGAAGGAGTTGACAAAATTCAAAATTGCCACTCCATGAGGTTTTTTCCGCACCAGGCCCAAGTCCACCAGGTGTCCCTGAACAGTATCTGGAGGTGACCTGCAACTCACCATATATCGACGCTCGGGCCTCCGATCGATGAACCGTCTATTCCGTTGGATTCGTGACATGGGATTTTAGCTAGGGGGGGCCTATCCCTCCTGTCCATTTCCTGGTGACCTCCGTCTACGGTGGTTTCTGAAGCTAGGGTTTCGCTCAGTAGGGGACAATGCAGTCACGCCAATGAGGGCCAAAGCTGGAAAGCCACGGATGGTGGGGATGCAGTTGGCATTGCCATATTTCCCATGCCCAAGCACACTAGTAGGAGTTGACAGAATTCAAAATTGCCGCTCCGTGAGGTTTTTTGCGCACCGGGCCCAAGTCCACCAGGTGTCCCTGAATGGTATCTGGAGGTGACCTGCAACTCGCCATACATCAATGCTCGGGCCTCCGATCGACGAACCGTCGATTCCGTTGGATTCGTAACGTGGGATTTTAGCTAGGGGGGGGCCTCTCCCTCCTGTCCATTGCCCGGTGACCTACATCTACGGTGGTTTCTGAAGCTAGGGTTTCACTCAGTAGGGGACAATGCAGTCACGCCAACGAGGGCCAAAGCTGGAAAGCCACAGATGGTGGGGATGCGGTTGGCATTGCCATATTTCCCATGCCCAAACACACTAGAAGGAGTTGACAGAATTCAAAATTGCCGCTCCGTGAGGTTTTTTGGGCACCGGGCCAAGTCCACGAGGTGTCCCTGAACGGTATCTGGAGGTGACCTGCAACTCGCCATAGATCGATGCTCGGGCCTCCGATCGATGAACCATCGATTCCGTTGGATTCGTGACGTGGGATTTTAGCTAGGTGGGGGGGGGCTCTCCCTCCTATCCATTGCCTGGTGACCTCCATCTACGATGGTTTCTGAAGCTAGGGTTTCGCTAAGTAGGGACAATACAGTCAGGCCACTGAGAGCCAAAGCTGGACAATGCATTTCATGCCAACGAAGGCCAAACTTGGAAAACCCTATCCCTAACTAGGGTTTATTGTTTAACATGCATGTCCCATTACCATAACCCTACCAAGGAAACCCTAATCCTAACCCGAATCTTATCTTACTGTCACATCTCAATTCAGAATCAATCTAATGTCGAACTGAACTTTTTCAAATCCGATGGACTTATGCTTCAAATCATGTTGATTCACAAAGTTGGTTCTCAGTCTTTGGATTCTATTGTAGTTCCTTTAATGCTGAGTGATTAGTCATTGGGTGCATGAGGTTTGTTGAATAGTGTTGTTGGTTGTTGATGAAATGTAAACCATGTATTGCACTTAGTTTTATTAAATTACACTTGAGCATTGACTTAACTTGTAATTTAATGAATCCAAACTCACAATTTTTAATTAGATATATCCAATTGGTGTGAAAGTAGTGAGTTCATTGAAACCTTGAAATACATTGTATATTGCACTTATATTTATTAAATTACACGAGCAAGAACTTTCACTTTAGTGTGCATGTATTGAGATCATTGAAACCTTTAAATATAATAGTTTTTTCTTTTGACATAGTGCATTCATAAGTAATAGATAATCCTCACAAATCAATACAATAGATTGACACAAGAACATGTGGAAACCAAAGAACAAATTCAAAGTGAAATGTATATTGCCTCCTAACAAAGATTTTTCCTATAGACACATGATTATGATTGGAATGTTTTCTGGATTATCAAGAATGGGAGTGAATGTACATTTTTGTCATTACGTAGTTTATTGTAATTGTGCATTCTTCTCAAATTTATAACTGATATCTCCATACAATCGTAAAATCTATAAGAAATTGGGAACATTACACATAGAAACATTCTTCGCCACACATGTATAATCACACTTAAAAGACTGAACCATGAATATCTCAAGAGCCTTGATATGAAATATTTTTTATACCATGAAAGTTATAATACAAAAATATAAGGCCTAGATCTATGGCCTGTCAATGTACATGTATCAAAACATATTTGATGTACATGTGCAAACAAAAGTACATCTGTCCTGGACCGCGCCCCTATACTCTAACTCCGGACTGTACATAAAAATACATATTTGTCCTGGACTAACACATCAAAATTCTAACTTTCTCTTGTTTTTCCCAGACCTTGATGCTCTTTGGCTCCGTCTACGACCACTGTGCATCTTTGGTGACTGCAAATCAATGACAATATTTCTTGATTAGGTAACTGAGCTAGTACTGTCCATCAAGAACAAAGTTTGAAAATTTAAAATATGACTCAATTGTAAATAAAACAAAGACTCATTGCATCCGTCGGGGGTATAGGTGCCTGTGGTGTCGAGGGTGTAGGTGCCTCTACTATACTCAACCTTGCAGCGAGCCTCATTGCCATGCTTCTCTGCGAATAAAAAAAAATATGTCAATTATCTCAAGAATTATCAACATGTACATGAATGAGAAAGTATTAATCAATTATGTAAAAAATGAGCATTTCACCGGAAAACCATTTCTAGGGGATGAGGCTGGTGCTCTTCAATAGTAAGAGGAGCCGTAGGTTGAACACCAACCTCACTTTCATACACTAATGGACCAGGTCATGGCTACATTCACCAAATGATTAAATAGTTAGACAGCGTGCATGTCCAGAAACAATACAAATGAAATGTACAATTACAAATATTCAAGTAGATGTACCTCACTGTGACTTATCCCTATTGTATATGTGGCATTGACAGCGGCATCAACAATCCCACTAAGATCTGGCATGGATGACTCTACATCCTGATGCTGTAAACATGCGAAAATAACATTAATAAAAACCACTTGTGAAGTGAATACATAGCTAACCAACAACTGCCATTGGAAGTGTGTACATTACTGTGGGATGAGTAGGTTGATCCTCATGAACAACCGCTCTGTTCAAGGAAGAGGGACCTCGTCTGGTGTAAACAACCCCCTTATCTATGTTTGGACTATGGGGAGATCCATACCAAAGAGGTGGTGCAGGGATATGTGATGACGTCTGCATTCATAGTGTTACCATAGTTAGACATGGATTTGAATGGATGGAATAATATGTACTGAAAAAATAAAATGTTGTAATATACTTACCCCTTCCTGGGACATATCTCCACCACGGGAGTGACCACTTCCATCAATTTGGTGCACCTCTTTAGATGCGTCTAGCATCTACAAGTTTAAAAATTATATTTACATTAGCGATCTCTATAAAGGAGTGTACAGTAAGAAATTTAAATAATTCGAACAAGATTCAATCATAACCTATGTACTTACATTCTTAAGTAGTCGTAAATTCCACCTTGGACTATGTCGTTCATATTAATGTCTTCAGCATCATGTTCCAAGTGGGCTTCCTGCAACTTCAAAAATTGTAAATATTAGACATTTTAATAAATTAAACAAGACTAACACATGCATTAACAAAATTATACATGTAATAACAAAATGACAAGTGTTTAAATATTACCTCAACTGTGGTTCTCTGGGTCTCAGGTACAACCACACCGGGTGCAGTACCACCCCCGTGAGATGCATCAAACTCCTGCAAGAGTAAATATTGCATATATATTACGAATCTTTTAATATGTTAGATATAGTATGGAACAATTAAAAATTGAGTTCAATAACAGAGTTTTAAAACAAAGTCCTTACCTAACCACCAGTCATAGTACTGGTACCATGTCTTGGTCCAGGACCATAACAGGGTCCCCCACACGATGTGCAGACATGCGGCTCACTCTGAGGCACATCGGATGTCGGTCTATCCCCACCAACATATGTCCCTCCACCACCAAAAGCTGTTGGTTGTACACCAGCAGAGGAAGAGGGCGCTCTCTGGTCAATAGTGGCCGTGTGTCGAGAGACCATCTCAGCTAGAGTAAAAAATGCATCCTATGTCTGGGCAACCATGTCATGTGCAGGAGGGATGTCTGCCCTCGGTAGTTGGGCACAGGGTGCAGGTATCTGTGGATTGACATCTCTATGCCTAGCATTGGGTCGGTGTTGGGGCATTCCCCTACCAACTCCCTGGAAGCCCAACATGTCAAAATAGTTGACATGTTTCCCCATCACAAACTCTGCATACAATTTTCGGAGGAAGTACATCGGTACTTCCCTATTGTTGTGAGGGGGGATGTCAAAAACCATGTACCACCTATCCATCCAGTTGTCTCTGATGGGTGTAAAAGTGCACAACTCAATAGATATATGTGGCCTACTGATCTCTGGGATGTTATCCGTCCCAAGCAGTCTAAACAATGAATAGATGGCTTGTTTTGTTATTTTCAGCTTTTTTACCTCATTGTAACTCAAGCCATCAGCATATTGTTTCCTTTTTCTCTCCCTGTAAGATGCGATGCTATACAACGCATCATTTGATATTGTGATCATATCAACAATAGATAACAATGAATCTGACAGGGAGCGGAAGAGCTCATCTCCACCCCTCCAAGCCGACCCAATCTCTCTCAAATGGCCAATGAACCTCAGTATCTCTGCATTGTCACGATCCATAGTAGCCACTGCAATCATAAATACAAATAAAATATCATTAGAAATATAAACACATGATATAATGACATATATAAGAACTGAAAACTGTATAACTATTGACATATAAACTAAATCTATCATGTAAATTTAAAGATTGATCTTGAATTTTACAGTAAAGAATAGGCGGCATAAGCTATTTAGAGTGTTAGTCTATTCATAAGCTATTTATTGTTAATGAGAGGAGCTATTGTTGAATGAAGTTGGTAATCAATTTCTAAGCCATTTATTAATAATGAAGATTATTATCATTTTGATGAGGGTGATATTCAATGGTTATGGTAGCTATTGTTAATGAGGGTGATATTCAATGGTTATGGTAGCTATTGTTAATGAGGGTGATATTCAATGGTTATGGCATAACAAATCCTGTAGTAGTTTTATTCTTCCCAATGCGCCCAATGGAAGTATGTAAGCACAATATAAGAGTGAATATTTTACCACATTGATATTTCAATTTATGGCAGCCTGGAAACTGCTGGTTACACTCTTCCCATGAATCATTTCATCTACAGCAGCAAAATTTTGAACTTCTTCTCCACATGAAGACCCATGACTATATACTGTCAGCGGGCATTAACAATATTGACGTGGGTGCTATATATACAAATTGACTTAATGCTTCTGGTTATTAATAGTACATTTTCTATTGTGAAAATGACTATGTTCCTTCAGATTTTTAGAGATGGAATTTTACAATAAATCAGAAGTTTTGCCAGAGAGCATATTAAATTACTTTGAATAACAAAATATGATAGCTATTTTAAGTTTTTTAAAGATTCTTTTAGAAATGAAGTAGCTACAAATGATTCAACATAGAGAGGACTAACGTACATTATTTTAGTGCAATTGTTTTACCTCCTAATCATACTACAAAATGATTGTAGACAAGGCAAATAAATAGATGTAGAAAATGAAAAAAACATGAAAAAAATTGAAGAAATTACCTCACAAAGGGAAGGTTAATCCAAAGGTGGAGATGGAGGGCTCAAGCACACCCAAAATCGCGTATGCACAGTCGAGGTTTTGCCTTCGTTCGTCCAATAGCCACGCCGAAAATGAGAAAAGGACGGCATCGACCGGTTTAAAATGAAAAACAGGTTTTAACAATCACGCCTCCATTTTAGCAAAGGAAATCGCGCACGCGATTAGCTTGAGTAAAACGAAGGCACGATTTTGTTTACTAGCCTAGTTGGCATGACCATTGCCATCCTTAGGACTAGGCTTGGCAGGTTCGGTGTTGCTTGGGTTGATTTTTTTTTTTTGGATCAAGAGTGAATGACTTCACTCCACCATTGCATCAAAAGGGTCCCTCAACTTCTTGCACACACCCAAAAGTGAAGTATGTGAGATGTTAATTCTCATAAGAAAAAGACTATGTAAATTTTAGAGAGTAATCGTGATAAGGAGGGACACAATCTATGTGTTAAAATTTAAGTTGTAAGTAATCTATGTATCATGTGAAACTTGTTAGTAAGAGCTATACTTCTCCAAGAGTTGATTGATAATGGGTACCTGGTTGATAGTCAAGAATTATTTGAATTGCTATGGTAAAATGCACAATATTTCATCACCATTAGGGTCTAATTAAAATATTAAAATTTAAAAGCAAGTAGTATAGGACGAAACATTGTACAATGAATTAGAAGTTCATAAAGTATCATAACAAGAACCTTTACAAGAAAAATGTTAAATGGGAGTTGAGATTCCCTTATGAATCACGATATAAAAGAGCTATAACATTTGGAAAGTATATTAATTGGTGCAAGTAACACTCGATCAAGGGGTAATGAACCTTGATGGGTGTTACAATTTGAGATCCTCAAGGAGGGAATAAGAATTGCTTGTATACGATACATGATTGATATAAAAATACATCACATATAATGAAAGAAGTAAATATCAGATAGCATTTTCATATGGATCATCTAACTATTAATTCTATCACAGTAATCTTGGACAAAGTATAAACTCACAAGTGATTCAATTGACAAATTACACATGAAAATGATGCAACGGTACTAAAAATAGGAGGTTGCAGTTCTGTATTATCAGTAAAGAATGAATAATTACAATACAGTCTCATCCAAAATGCATGAATTCCAAGCTAATTCGAATACTCAAGGAGGTCATTCAAATTACATGGATGAGTGTTGCTTAACTGAATGTCAGACACACTCGACACACTTAGTTAACCACTAATCTAATCAATAACTGACTCTCACACTAAGTCCTAACTAAATCAAAGTGCAATAGTTAACTGAGTCTAACTGAAAGTGACTCAACACATGTAACTGCATGTCCAACTCAAGGAGGTAGTGCATCCATAACTCCAACTAGCTCCGATGGAGTTAATTGAAGTGCCACTTGTCATCAAAAGTGGTTGGAGGCGCCATAGTTGTCTCCAATTCATAAATATTAACCAAAAATAGGAAAATAATAGATGGAGGCACCTTTACAACTCAACTTAATTGATTGTTAGGTGAAACAACAATCGTTTAGCAATTAGGTACACTTATGACACTCAGATCAACCTAGAATTTCTCCCTGTTTGAAGGAGGAAGCCCAGTTATCCTCCTAGAATGAAGGAGAAGGATTATTTGGCCTCCTTGACTAAAGGAGGGTGTGGGTGTGCTCATGCTGATGTCATAGTGTGCTCATCTGATTCCAAGTAAGTCAATTAAACCTAGGATAGTGGGTAAATAGGCCAAAATTGATTGGGTAAATGCCTCCAACACCCCCCCTTAAGCTATACTCAGGAGGAGTAAGATTAAAATGTATGAAATGCTAGGGCCCTGGAAACAATGGCCATAGGTCACCCTGTACAAAGATGTAAATCTAACAATGCTCAAAAACAAATCTAAGTGAGGAAAGAGGGAAAAACCAGTGGGAACAAAACCCCCCCTCAAGCTGAACACTGAAGAAAATCATCTGATCACCCTAATGAACTCACCCCCAATAGTGAACAGAGGTACGTGAACTTTTTCTCTGCAAATATATTGGTGAAGATACCTATAATCTTCTCATCTGTAAGGAAGTATTGCAGATCTATGGTCTTGTCATGCACCAGCTCCCTGATGTAGTGCATATGAATATCTATGTGTTTGGTCCTCTGCCTGGTAACTGGATGTGTGGATATCTTAATATTACTTTGATTGTCACAAAATATGATAGTGGACAAAGAACCACCAAAATCAAACTCTAAAAGAATGCCTTGCAACCAAACAGCTTGGATGCAAGCATTCACTACTCCCCTGTACTCGGCCTCTGCTGAAGACAAAGCAATGGAAGCTCACTTTTTGCTGGACCATCAAATGGGGCCACCACCAAACATAAAGACATATCCAGGAGTGGAATTTTGATCAGTAGAATCTCCTTTCCAATCTGAATCTGTGTATCCAACCAACTCTATCTTCGAATCTGCAGCATAGTGGAAGTCGTAGGATCTTGTGCCCTGAATATAATGAAGGATCCTCTTGGATTCCTTCCAATGTAGTTCATGAAGATGCTGCATGTATCTTGATACATCATTCACATCATAACATATATCATGACCTGAATGAGTCAAGTAAAGAAAGCTACCAATCAGTTGGCGATAGATAGTGCAATCCATGGGTGGAGTGTTTTTTCCCTCTTCAAGGTTGACTCCTGAGAGGAAATGGAATGGTACAGCCATACATTCACCCATGTTAAACTTCACTAATAGGTCTGAACATTATCCCATCAAAGTTTTTTGCAATTTCGAGCCCCAAAAATTGTTTCAGCAAGCCCAAATCGCTCATCTCAAATGCATCATGGAGGGTAGTTTTAATGAATGAAATGGAAGCAAGTATGCTACTAGTGATCAAGAGATCATTAACATATAAAAAAATGATAAGTAAATTACTGTAATACTATTGTATATAAATATTCGAATCAGGCTTACACCTTTGGAATTTTTGTGAAAGTAGGAAGGCATCCATTTTGGCATACCATGATCTTGGGGCCTGTTTCAACCCGTATAAAGACTTATGCAATTTGCAAACCAAAGTAGGATATAAAATGTATCCCTCAAGATGATTCATGTATATCTCCTCATGAATATCTCCATGTATAAAGGCACTCTTAACATCCATATGATGCACCTCCCAGTGCTTAGATGTAGAAATTGCCAAAACTAGGCGAATGGAGTCCATCTTTTCCACTGGTGCAAAGGTCTCATGATAGTCCACTCCTTGGACCTGGGAGAACCATTTTGCAACCAACCTTGCCTTATACTTTCATTTTGTTCCATCAGCATCAAAATTAGTCCGAAACACCCGCTTTCATTGAACTAATTTCCTTCCAGGTGGAAGGGAAACTAGCTCCCAAGTAGCATTCTTTTGAAGAGAGTTAAACTCTTCGTCCATGGCAGCTTTCCATCTCGGATATTTTCGAGCATGGTAGTAATACTTTGGATTTTAACCTATAATTAAATAACAGGTTTCAAACAGTAAATCATCATGGAAAGAGAGTGCAATACCTGCTCTTTGAAATTCAGACCCGGTTCTTCTCAGATCAACAGGATTTTTGATGTTTTCCTCAGCAGAAGAAAGTGTTTTCTTGGCCCAAGTTGGGAGATATGTTTTCACTTCAGAATATGATTCTGAATCTAATATTTATTTCTCACTGATATCAGATATTAGTTCTGAAAATTCAGAGTCATCACCCTCATTTTTATCACCCAAATTGTCAACAGAACTAGAAGGAAGATCAGCAAGATTTTCTTCAACTAGCTCTACCTCTTGGAGAGGCTCATCAAACTTAACACTTCTTTTGATGAAATTTTCTTTTTCTCTGATATTTAGCAGCTTGAATCCCTTGGATTCTTCTGGATACCCAATAAATAGACATTCAATGCTTTGTGGTTGCAAATATTTCCTTTTGTCAAACGGAATCCACACCCATGCAGTGGACCCAAACACCCTGAAATGTGACACATTCGGCTTGTTTCCAAAATAGGCTTCAAAGGGTGTCTTTCCCTTCATGGAGGAGTGAGGTAATCTATTCTAAACATGTGCTACAACATGCATGGCTTCGGCCCTTAAATTTGCATCCAATCCCTTTGCTTCTAGCATGCATGTGGTCATCTCCTTTAGAGAGTGGTTTTTCCTTTCCGCTACACCATTTTGCTTAGGGGTGTAGGGAACAGAATGTTGGATATTGATCCCACTGTCATAACATATATTCAAAAATTAAGTATTGATATATTCCCCACCATTATCATATCTCAGGGATTTTATCTTTTTCCTAGAGACATTCTCAACCAGTGCTTCAATTCTATGAATTTTTCTAAAACTTCTGACTTTTTCTTGATGAAAAACACCCATGTGTATCTAGAAAAATCATCTATGAAGGTGAGAACGTACTAAGATCCATTCATGTATGTGATGGGAATTGGTCCGCTAATATCAGAATGTAGCATCCCCAAGATACTTTATGCATGGTAAACCTTCCCTCGATCAAATGTATGCTCAAGGTGTTTGCTCACAACACAGCCCTTACAAATTCCTTTGGTAGTTCTGATTTCCGAGAGGCCTTCAACCATGGAATTTTTCTGTAATTTATGCAAGTATTTAAAATTTAAATGAACAAACCTCTCATGCCATAGTCTACTGACCTCATTTCCATGAGTCAGAAGAACGGTGGGCTTTGCATCCACCAGAAAATGGGAAAACTCATAGGCTTTTGCATGATGGTTTGCAAAGCCTTTTGCAACAAGTTTCTCGGATGAAATCTCATTGATTTCCATATCATTGGGGCTGAAGGTTACTCTCTTCGGCACTCTAGTATAAGTCATTTGATAGACACTCATGAGGTTGGAGGTAAGACAGGGTACATATAGAACATTGAAAAAAGAGCCATGTTCAATATTTACTATACCTTGTCCTTTCGATATGATGGTGGAATCACCTCCCATGTGGATGAGGATGTTATTTTCGGTGTCCAGGGAGGAAAAATAATCTCTGCTTTCCATCATGTTATTTGAAGCTCCATATTCTATTAGCAGAGTTGTGGGCTTCGAGGTGCTTGCCATGAGAGAATGACCTCTTTCCTGCTGTGGATTCCGATCTTGATTATCTCTCCTTCGAATATTCTCAAGGAGATTGATGTTGTTTCTCTTGAGGAGAGAATTCATCTCATCAAGTTTCTTCTTCATGCAGGCATGCTCAGGGTGGAAGCCCTTCCCGCAGTAAGAACACTTGACTTTTTCCTTGCCTTGATGTCCTTTGTTCTTGTGTTTCTTAGAGCCGGAACGCTCCTCTTGCTGGTTCTTTTCTTTAGGATTTGAAGCCTCTACTTTATCCTTTGGATTCTTCTGCTTTCCTTTTCCTTTTGAATCCTTTGGCCCCAAAGAAAACAAAGCTTGATATTTTTAGCATCTAAGGATCCCCATCTAAGCAAGCTTATCATGATCATTTCTAAGGGTCTTGATGAAGGCATTTTCCAATTTGGGGTAATGAGATTCCCCATGTGGAATGATGAAACAAAGACAGAAAGTCTGGACCCAATTTGGAGAGGATAGCTAAGATGAGCTGGTCATATTCCTTCTCCACCTTGCATTTCTTTAGTTGGAGGACTAGATGCTTGAATTTTGTGAAAAAATCATTCATGGATTCGAAACTGCTTGGATTCAAGGATATCAACTCATTCTCAAGCTGATAGATCCAAAGATCATCTTGTTTATCAAACAAGGTAGTGAGATGGTCCCAAATATAATTCCGAGACTTCAATCCCAAGATGTGGAAAATAAGATCCTTGGATATGGACAAACAGAGAAATCCATAGGCCTGATCCAGTTTATTCTAGTTTTTTTCTTCTCTACAACAACATTAGGCTCTAATTATGTGTTCATGGTGACTCGGTAGAGCCCTCTTGAATGGAGCTGAATATCCATCTCTTCCTTCCATTGATGGTAGTTGAAAGAGGTGAGGAGATCCAGAGAATGAGCCATTGAGCTATTGTAGCGAATGCAAAGAACCTGTAAAAACCTGCAATCAACACAATAAAGTCACTATAAGGTCGAACATCCTACACATTTCAGGTTTTCATCACACCCATCATAATTGATCAAGCAAGCTTGATCAACAATTCCTTAACTTGGGGTATTAAGTGGTAAACCTTCTTCTTTTGGTGCAGTGCTGGAATTTGAGCTTTTGCTCAATTTTGCATGCAAGATCCGTCAAAAACCATTTTTTTCAAGAAAATAGCTTTGTCCCACCATAAGCTCTGATACCATATTAATTATGTCACGACAAAATTGGACAAAGTATAAACTCACAAGTGATTCAATTGACAGATTACACATAAACATGATGCAAAGGTACTGCAAATAGGAGGTTGAAGTTCTGTATTATCTGTAAGAATGAATAATTACAATACAGTCTCATGCAAAATGCATGAATTCCAAGCTAATTTGAATACTCAAGGACATCATTCGAATTGCATGGATGAGTGTTTCTTAATTGAATGTTAGACACACTCGGCACACTTAGTTAACCACTAATCTAATCAATAATTGACTCTCACACTAAGTCCTAACTAAATCGGAGTGTAATAGTTAACTAAGTCTAACTGAAATTGACTCAACACATGTAACTGCATGTCCAACTCAAGGAGGTAGTGCATCCAAAACTCCAAGTAGCTACGATGGAGTTAACTTAAATGCCACTTGTCATTAGAAGTGGTTGGAGGCGCCCTAGTTGTCTCCAATTCATAAATATTAACCAAAAATAGGAAAATAATAGATGGAGGCACCTTTACAACTCAGCTTAACTGATTCCTAGGTGAAACAACAATCAGTTAGAAATTAGGTGCACTTATGACACTCAGATCAACCTAAAATTGCTCCCTGTTTGAAGGAGGAAGCCCAGTTAGCCTCCCCTAATGAAGGAGAAGGATTAGTTGGCCTCCTTCACTAAAGGAGAGCATGGGTGTTCTCATGTTGATGTCATAGTGTGCTCATCTGATGCCAAGTAAGTCAATTAAACTTAGGATAGTGGGTAAATAGTCCAAAATTAACCAAATAAGTGTGCATGTTGGGTAAATGACTCCAACACTAACGTCCAATAGGATAGGCATAGCCTAGGTTTTGATACATGGGAGGATGAAGACACTATGTGTTGAGACTTTTCCTCACTATTTTGACCATAAATTCAGGACGAAGTTTCGCGAAGGGTGGGTGTATGTAATGCCCCATATTTTAACCAGACATATTTATTAGCCATACACACTGCACTTTATTTTCTTTTTATCTTTTAGACTCAACTCGATTGAGTAAGATTTATTTACGCAATGATGGAACCAAGATTATGATGTTACCATGTTTACGATGGCACTATGATTATCATGTTAATATGTTTAAATGATGTCACTATGATTATGGTGTTACTATGTTTGTGTTATTAAAATGTTGTGATTATCATGGGATTCCTTTATTTTACGATGACACTATATGTTTAAATGTTTTTCATTAATAAGATGTTAAATATAGGATGTGGTACGTAAATATCATCTTGTGATGTGATTGATTGAATTATTATGTGTCATGTGTAACTGTGATGAACAAAAATTGTCACACGAAAAGAAATAATGATGATGATGTGGATCAATTCATGATCAAGTGGAAATGCTTGTTATAAATATGTATTTTGCAAAATACTAACCCACAAGGCACAGGGGCTAAGTAATAGATGGGTATTGAATATGATGTGTGGATAAGTAGTTACTTATGGAAGAAACTTTATTGACCAAACTGATGATATGACGACACATTCCAATACTCTCGATAGCAGCAAGATATGATTTTTGATAGGGTATAGACCCAGTATGTTGAGAGGGATGGAGGTGTTTCCCACCCTATGTTTTATGATACCTGAGGTCATGCAAGGGTTGTTCTAAGTCACACTTCCCTAGATGTGTGATGGCGATGGTCGGATTCCTTCTAGGGGAGGCTAGGTCCACTCTTTAGCCGACGCTACCGCTCTGAGGTTCTATATGTGGCTAGGTTGGTGAAGCTGACGACACAACTTTACTAGAAGAGGAGGGATAGGGAGGATGTGGAAGTAGGTTAGGATGGAAGGATATGTTAGCTAGTACTTTTTTTGAGGTGAGTGTTATGACACCAAGATAGTAGTAGCGAGCACATTTCCCTTGAGAATAATTGACTGATTATCTATTATGAATTTAAAGTATACTGACGTTTTAACTTGATTCGTTAATTATTAAAGGTTTCTCATGCTAAAATAATTACCGTTTGGTTGTATGCTGATATGGTTATATCTATGTGATCCTCATGTATTGTATGTATGATTCTTCTGTGTGCACAAATGATTATTATTTTGTCAGTTAGTATATATGCATGGATGACATGATGTTTTATTATAGTACATATATGATCTATGTGTATGCTGGCCACGCACACAAACCTTGTACAGTGTACACTAGTATTGATGTGATAAATTAATGTAATGTTTTTCTAGATAAGATTCAATCGTGCATTAATTAGGTTTGAATGATAATTGTTTAATCATGTGCATATAAATAATCGATCTATTAGTTTATCTATTAGTTACATTTAAGTGATTCACTAGGAAATAATTGTTTGTTGTGAAGACAACATTGTCATAAGATAATCGTCACATTTACAATAATTATTGTTTTATGTATACAAATAGTGTGTTGTTAACATGTTCATCATTATGTTTGAATAGTCAGAGGTATTTTGTTTAAAAGTGAAGGATGTTGTAAGTATAACAGTCATAGTTGTATTTATTTATCTATTTATTATTATTATTATCGTTATTATTTTATTATTATTTATTATTATTATTAAGGATAAGTTTCATTATTATTTCGAATAAGTTATTTATTTATCTATTTGGATTGTTGTATATGGTTGAATAGAATATTATTTTCAAAGTGATTGGTTGATTTAGTGATATTATATTATATTTATTGATTATTTAAACTTTATTTGTGAATCAGAACATCATTTGTCGAATCTAAGTTGATTTGATAATAAATATATAAGCACCCTCATCATTATTTAAGTCAAGTTTTATTTATTTATTATATTCTCCTAAACATTTAAAGAAGAAATAGTGGGTAATTTTATACTATTTAACTTTTCTCGAAAGTGAATAAGACAAGTCATGATTATCTTGCATTAAAATAAACCATAGGAAGTCAAATCAAAATGTAAAACTGAAATAAACATTTAACCATTTGACTTGCCGAGAGAATGAGAAATCCTAGAAATAATATTATAATTTTTTTTTATTGGTTAGTGTGATTTTACTAATGGTTTAGAATCCCAATAGCATGGGGGAGATAAGGCGGTGGAGTAAGAATGAAGTTAGGAGGATAAAATTGGTATAGACAATAGGTTTGATGGAGAAAGAGCGGGGTTGGTTTCCTTTGGGAAGAATTAGACTTACTATATATTTTTTTTTTTGAGAAAACTTGGTGATATGAGGAGGTGGGAACTGAAAGGAAAAGGAGGAAAACTGCACTATTGATTGAGAGATTTGAACTAAGAAAAGATGCTATGGGGGATTATCGGACTATGGGCTTGGTGGTTAGGAAACCTGTTGGTTTCCTAAGGCTAGCACGATAAGCTGGTCGGCAGGGTGGTTTGTTGGTTTGGTCAAAACGTTTGGCGAAGGGAAGCTAACAGAGGAGGACACCGGAGCTACAAAAATGGTATATAAACTACTAAATCTAGCCATTCTGCAAGCATTATCTTAGACAATTTCAATTCTTGTATGAAATGGAAATGTGCTTTATAAATTTTGATTTATCCCATAGCTATGTTGCACAATTATTTTGTTAAAATTCAAATAGAAATATGTTGCACATTTATTCTGTTAAAATGCAATTAGAATTATGTGAACAAGGGATGTTGTAAATATTCCATTCTATTAGAAAAGCATCAAAATCTTAGAATTTATAAATTTAGTGGATCTCGATGAAAAATGGGCACTTCAATTATTGTCTCATATTTTTTGTTATGCATTGCTTATTTCTCCTTTATTACATGTTAATCTTATTATATATTGTGTTATGCTCAAGTTACATGGTTAAGAAAGACCACACTTAGGACATTGAAACACTTCTTCCCTTGGAAAATAATTATCGATCTACCATTTAATGGCTCACTTAAGTTTCCATTTATATAGTTGTGTTAATTAGGGGTATCATTTGCATTGAGCAAACAATTTTATTCATTAATAAATTATTACTATTGTGAGATAGATTTATCTTGCTATTGAAGTGTTGATGTTATTTCTTTATTGATAAATCCAAATACCTATTTCAATGTTGCATTTGTTGGATTCACCTAGAGAAATATTATTCATTGTAGTTGGGTTTTTCTGAGAAGGTCATGAGACAATTGGAATCAACATTGGAAGCCCTGTAGTTGGTGTATTATTAAATATCAATTCTCAATGTTGAATAAATGCTCCCATAGAAATGGATTTACTTTTTATATTGATGTGTATGTACACTTGAAGGTTTAGAGAATATACTTAGATTATGTAGGAAATGTGACTAAAATACACCCTTGAGCTACAATATTTTCTTAGTGATTGGAGCCTACACCCTGTAACTCAAGTCCTCTATATACTTCAATTTTATAAGAAATTGGATGAGCCTCTTTTTTTTAAAAGGAACATGAATGAATTGACCAACATTCCCATAATTGTTTTGGTTTATAAATTTAGACATGATTACTAGAAAGCATGGCACTTCACGAGATATCCATATCCTTATTTCTTTTTAATCAATCAATAAACTATTGAGACAAAACTTGTTGTGAAAGAGAGTGATGATTGTAATGTTGTTCTCTATTTCAACAATTTTTACACATGAACCTTATTTTAATTGATGAAAATATTGAGTATTGCGTAGAGTGCGTAAAATAAAGGTTGCATCCCATTTCATTGGTAGTCCATTGGAGAGTGGCGATGTAAGTTGTTCTTGGATTTCCATAGAAATAAAATCCAAGCCTTGAATTAGAGAAGCATATCAATTTCATGTCTATCTAATTGGTGATAAAAAATAAAGAAGATAACACTCAAATACCTAGTCATCATTTTTTTTTTAACTAATTTCCCATGTGCATGCTACATCGAACATAGGAGAGAAGGCATGTAATCAATTATGAGCAGAATTTACAATGAAATTTTTTTTCTATAGAGGATCTAAGTTGATGAAGCATAAAGGTTATATTTCCAATTTTTATGGATTAGATGTATATCCTAAATTTATTAACTACTTAATAGAATAAAGAAAAACCACCTAGAAAAGGTTTAGTTTTTAGCATTACAATGTGTGTGTGAGAGATGTTTTAAGGTTGTTTTCTATAACTAAAAATTATGAGTGGCAAGAATGAAGTCAAGCTTTAATGTAGATTATATTATATGAAATTGAAGTAGTGATGCTTTATATATGTTTTAAATCATCAATCCATATTCAATATTTTGAAAGCATTACTATGTCTTAGCTATTTTTAAAGCATTTGGTGCATAAATTACCTATTAATCAACATCAATATATATATTGAAGTATTGGTAATGGTAACAATAATAATAATGGAAACAACAATAGTATCATTGAAATGAATGGTGGTGGTGGTGTAGTTTGGAGCATTGGTATGTAAAAATAATAAAATGTGTTGATGCATAACTATAATGCAACAACACATAAAAATGAATAACTAGAATGAAAAATATTCAAATAAGATATGGATAGAATGTATCATGTTTTTAATTGAATACATTTAACTCATCACTTCTTTCTTTCGCAGGCATGAAATGATAATGTGTAGAAAGATGGACTCACCATGAGGCTATGAACTACATTATAGCCTATATGGCTATCATATGATCTTCTACTTCTTATGTTTTACTCAAAATATATCACTCCCTTACTTTGATAGACTATGCAAGAGTAAATCAATACAAAAAAAAATGTGATCCCTTCCTTTTTGTGTAGCCAAGTAATTAACACATTTTGATCATCCTTTGTATTGATTAAGGAATAAAATTTTAAAATGTAGTATTGGTTTGCTATCCAACCCATAAAGTTGATTAGTCTGTTAAATCAATCAATTCTAGCCTTATACTATGTATGACTAACTATTAGAATACAACAAGTTATAGTAAAAACCTAACTTTCCCTCCCCCTTTAGTGCAACATTTTCCTCAATAATAGAGGTATGAAAGTTGTTGTAAAATGTTGGTTGGTTTCCAAGTGGCATATTATAGTAATATGTATTGCGACTATATCAAAAATTCCTTAATGATCTTCCCTCAAAAATTGTCTTTCCCTATAAGACAATACTATCATTGACTAAAGCCAAATGGAGCCTTCATGATCCAATTTTTGTATATTGGTTTGTACTTTGCAATTTAATCCCATTACTTTTTTTAGGCATGTGACATTGAATATAGGGTAAATATTTGAGTGGTACGACAGAGAAAGTTTATAGGTGACTTATTCAATGCAATGTAGAATTGTGTAAGGTGCATAGAACTTTTAAGCGATCTTTTGATGGAGTTGGTGTAAGAGACGTATGTTTATACGGTTGAAATTAAAGAAACACTTGATTCAAAACATCAAAGAAGTGCTTGTAGTGATGTTGATCGACATGTTGCTTCATTTTGTATCGGGTAAGAATCATATTGTATTTAAGTATGTAGAGAATTCCATCCCCGGTATGGAGTGTGCCATCCACTACCTGAACAATGAGGTAATTGGTTATAGGAAATTACTAATAAAGGTTTTTGGTCATACATTTATTTATATGGTGTCATGTTTATGGAAGAATTATAAGTGGTATTATACAACCATTCAACCAAAGGGATCTAGTGTTTCCATTGATGTGGATTATCATATACAAAGAAGTGCAAGTGGTTTTCCAAGAACTTAATGATCGCTTCAATTTGACCACATGTTTGAGGGTGGTATGTCATGATGAGATTCAACTGATTTTCTTGAAGTTTATACAATACCTATCAAAACTTGCTAGTAAAAGTGGGGTCATGATCAAAGGAAGTATAAGAGTGTATGTCATGGAGTTTGAATATTTGATGCAGGAAAACTTGGGCCACCAAGGAGGGTTTAAAAGTGGGTGGTAAGGAACATAAATGGGAATATTTGGTTTGAAAATATACAACCATCATAATTATAGTTTTATTTCATCCCTTGGAAAGACCCAAAAAAAAATCCATACAGATGTCCATCTAGATATGATTGGTAATGTGGAGCAACTATAAAGAAGTTGTTGAGTTTATTATTTCACTCGTGTGCCATTGGAAAATGTATCAGGTGGAAATGAAGTTATGGGTATTTTATTTCCTTCTTTCCCGGAAGAATAATAGAATTGAATTCTTTCATAAGTTTTATGAAATGTTGAGTGACCTAGTGTGGGTGATGACTGAAATTACACCGAGGTTTTAGTTTTAGTGAAAAATCTAATGTGAGAAACATGCACTCATTGTACCTCAAAATATTTTGATTGCATGTATACCTAGGTGGAGGATTCAGGTATTTTCAAATCTATTTGATGAGGTGGTGAACTATGTATTATGCCAATCATTCTAGTTTCACTTCATTGAGCCATTTTGGGAATAGAAAGGATAAGGAGAAGAATGAACCATCCTCTTGAAATTACCTAAACAAGGCATCAATAACCACATTGTTGTGACCCTTCTTATATATGATTTCATAATCATAACCCAATATCATAGTGAACCATTTCTATTGCATGAGTGAGGAAATATGTTGTTCCATGAAATACTTGAGATTGTGATTATTTGTCTTCGGCTAGAAATTTCAGCTAATTGGATTGGGGGCGCCATGTCTCAACTACATGAAGGATAGCCATCAAATATTTTTCATAGGTGTAATTTACCAAGTTTCTATCACATAACTACTTACTAGTGAAGGCCAAGATATGCCCTTCTTTGGATAAGATGACTCCTAGTCCATGGCCATCTGAATAACATTATAAGACTAATGTTTTAGTGAAATTTAGCATAGATAACACATGTGTAATACACATGTACCCCCTTGAAGGATAACAAATCCTTCTCTGTTATTTGATGCTAGGAAGATGCATTCATTTTTAGCAATTTTGTCAATGTAACTACAATATTTTCATAGTTTTCAACAAACAAATGATAATAACCTATAAGGAAAAGGAATCTTCTCAATATTTGGAGAGCGTTAGGGCATATCTAGTTGTTCATAGCTTCCACTTTCTTAGTATACACCTGCACCTCGTCTTGACACGTAATATGGCCCAATTATTCAACCTCGTTGACCCCAAATCATAGTTGGAGCATTTCAACAATAATTGTGTGTTTCAATTAGTGAAAATGATGAGAAACATGTTGGAGGTGGATTTCCAAGGTGGGACTGTAGAATAGGATATCATCGAAGAAAACCAAGATAAAATGGTGTAGGAAGGGGCTAAAAAACTTATTCATGAGGCTATGAAAAGTGGATGGAGCATTGTAAAGGATGAAGGACATGACCAAGAACTCATAATGAACTTCATGAGTGGGGAACGTTATTTTTTCTATAACACATTTTTCACCCAGATTTGATAATAACCTAAATAAAGGCCAAGTTTAGTGAATAATTTGGATCCATCCAAGGCATATAAGAGATTGTCAATGACTGGAATAAGAAAACTTCCATTGATGATGAGTTTATTGAGATCTCATAAATCAGAACACATGCACCAATAACATTCCTTTTTAGAACAAAACCATAGGAAAATAATAAGGGCTAGTGCTAGGATGAATAACACCAACAGATGACAATTCCTGAATGATATTTTAACTTCTATATTTAGGTGTGAGTCTCAACATTTTTTTTAAATGACAGTGGAAATCGTATGTGTTCTCGCAATTCGTTTGAATTTTTTAATTTACCCAGGACCTAAATCACAATTTTGATATGTCTTCCCATACATCAGTATTATGACGTCCATATGTTAGAACAATGAAATATTTATACATATTAAATGGCCATATTTATTTGACATGGTCAACTAAATCCCTTGTTTAACTGGTCAACTTTCGTTGGAATTCCAATGACTATGTGGATAAAATAATTGGACTGTTGTAGTAGTAGGTTGTAAAGTCAGTAAAACTTGCATCTCAAAGTGGGCATATTAAGGAATCATCATAGTTCCAACATTTATATAAGTTATATATAAATTTTGAGAAAACACTTTTTGAACAAGTGGACAAAAAAGAAAATAACAGAAGGGATAAATATTCCAAGAATAGGGGTGGTGTCTAAAGGTATTATTTACAACACTTAAGCACAAAGGAGTATGATAAGAACATCACAATGCATTATTCATATTTCATAGAAACATAAGGAAATATCAATACAACCCATAGGGTCATTCTTTTATAATCTACCTATTTAAAATACTTCCTTGAAGTGGTGATGATCTGGTCCATAGATAAGGGCCATTGGTTCTAACTATTTCCAGGAAATCCACAATGTCCCATTAATAAGTCAAGTGTTGTAGTTGAACTGGCCACTAGTGTGTCAATGATTTAGTCAATTGATCAATTAAGCACTCAGTCAAGTGTCTAGTTTATTTCTCTGTGAGTCAAATATTGTCTTTTGACTGACCGTATTTCTAGAATATCCATAGGTGTGATTGACCACAGTATATACTTTGGCTCCAACACCCCCCATTAATACAACAATTTGGAGATTCAAGTGGTGGAATTGTATTGTTCTCTAGACACCCCCCTAATTGCAGCTACCTGAATCCTTTGCATAACATGAGAGTTCACAAACTTATATTTCAGTATATCATTCATAAAGATATCCAAAATTTGATTATTTATCCTTCAATAAATAAGTGCTACAACATTTTCAGGTATAAATTGTCTCAAGTAGTGGACATGATGTTCAACATCCTTCATTTTTCTATGTACAATAGGATTATCAACAACATGTATTGCACTTTCATTGTCACAATGGTATTCTATTCCCAAATAGGAAAATCAATCTCTTACAAAATACGATGATCCAAAATTCCTTTGTATATATATTGACAACTCCATGATATTCTACTTTTGTAGACAAAAGCGAGACTACCTTCTATCTCTTACATGACCAAACCATTGATCCAAAACTAAGAAAAAACACATGCCTAGAAGTAGATTTATGATTGTTAAAGTCACTCCTGATTTGGAACTGGTAATCCCAACTAGTGTTTCTAAACTAAAAAAATATTTGATACCATATTGATAAGTTCCCTTAGTATACCGAATAATTTTGTTTGCATATTTCCATTGGTTTTCTTGAGGATATTGAATGAAATTAGAAACCATGCTAAGAAAAAAGGAGAGAATGGGCCAATTGTGATTTAAGTAACTCAAACTACTAACAAATTGTCAATAAAGGGTGGCATCAACTTGAGGAAAGTCACTATCCTTGGAAAATTTAGTGCCCGACTGATAAGGTGTAGCACAATACTTAAAGTCTTCCTTTTTGAATTGTTTAAATATATCCCAATCATATTTTGGTTAGTAAATAAATATACCATAATTCATTTGCAAAATTTGAATTCCCCACAAAAAATGCAATAAACCAAGATCAATCATTTCAAAGGTATCTACAAGATCTTTCTTAAAGATCAAAATCAAGACGACATTGTTTCCATTTATGACTAAATCATCAGTTGGAAACTTGGCTTGAATGATTGGTATTGATGTCAATTAGGGATATGCAGATGACAAGGAAACAAAAACAGAGCAGCACAAAAGATGATAGAGCAGCATTAGCAAGGCTTCTTAGTTTAGGGAACATCAGCAGCAGGATAGCCATGGTCTATGTTTATGTGCATCAAGACTACTTTGGCCTATGTGGGAACTTCTAGTTATGGTTGTTAAGGGAGATTCCAGTGATGATATGGAAATAGACAAAGGATTCATTGTTTGCAGACTTCCAATTGAAGCTATGCATATTCTTGAAAAGAAAATCAGGTCATTATGATAACTGTGTGGAAGGCTTGATATTGTATGACAGTTTTAAATAAACATATTAAGCATGCAATGCATATTAGTGCCATCATATGTTGAAGCATAAAATAAATGGCAGTAACATGTGGAGTTTTTAATTAGCATCTCCAGCAAAGGGAGAGTCCAAACTTGCACAATGATGAATGAACCAGCCTCTCTTGTTGTGCTATTAAAATATGAAGAAGATGAATATGCTACTACAGTTTTATCTGGAAATAAGAAAGCTAAAGGAAAACGCCTGGGTGGTGAGATCACTTTGAATATGGGTGCAAAGAGATAAAAATGGGATTCACCAGTCGTCATATCACCTATCCATTTAAGTTACAAGAGCGATTTCAAGTATCAAAGAAACTTTTCATATGAAAGCCATGTGCAGGTAGAAGTAAAACCTTAAATTTGCAAGTTATCTAATATGTTACCAACAAAAGATATAACATAAGAAAGTTTATGTTGAAGTTGAGTGTCGTATGTTAAGAGGGTGGTTTTCTAGAACGAAGAACAAAAATATTTATTATATTTATCCTTGTAATAATCCTGGAGGTTCCAGATCCCAGATGCATGCCTCCAAATGCACGATCATATGTCATTGATGGTATTTGAGCTCTATAACATAATGATCATAATAAATCGTTTAAAAAAATCATAATGTCAAATCACACTAGGGATATTCCCAATTCAAAGTAAAAAATGAAAGTATGTAGTCATCGAATGTGCTTTAAGGAAGGAAATAAATCAATGTTCTTTCCAATTGTTGCAAGAGTATTTAAATACAATAACCCCAAATATCAAGAACATGCACCGACTCTGATTCTGAGGAAAAACAATTCCAATTGAGACTCAGTGAAGAATTTGCAAAAGCCAGAAGATGTGCTACCCAATATGAGAATGAGAGGCAGAGACTTGGAATTCATACAAAGACATAAACACAAAACTGCCAGGATGATGAATTGATTCGCAAGAAAACATAGGGAGTTACATTTTTGTGATAAAGTGAAATACAATTTCTGAGTTGGATCTATTGAACTGTGAATGGTGTACACCCAATGATCGTTTTCTTCCAAAGAATTATCCCAAGCCTCCTGCAAGTCATTGCACTGATTCTTGTAGCAAATAAAACCAACGAGAAATATGCCAGGGGAAATAATTTCAGGGAAGACTGCTACAAAGAAGAACATGCATATGATGTAGACGTGGAAATATGGTCGTCAAGGTGGACGATGAAAGGGTTTGTTTAAAGTTACGGATGCAGACAGTGACGAGGTCGAAATGTGCAGATAATGTGGACAAATATATGGCAGGGATGTGCTATGAATACAGACAACAATATAATCAAAGTACTCTGATGATGTGTCACAGAGACGTGGTGTAAACAAAACCAAACAAGCAGAAATATGTGTAGTCATCAGACAAGTGTACGTCCTAATGGTTGTTTTGTAACCATTTCTATTCATCCATGATAAAAAACATTTTAATTGATTGCAATGTACATTCTATGGTTATTGTAGTCAGAACTGGAGGCACATTAAAGCATTTCGGTTAAACATTTTTTGAACAGTGAAATAGCACCTTAAGAAATAAAGTGGTAAAGTTTTTATTCCTAGAGGATTTGAATGATAAAAGAGTGCTAATATAAAAAATCGAAAGCTCTTATAGTGCTAATGTTTAAAACAAGGCATAGAAACTATGAATAAAATGATAAGTCATTGTTATAGCTGATTTTACCACAGATGGTGAATCACATTTTTATGGCCTTCCCTGTCCCTCTGCAGACTCCTTAGACCCCATGAACCATTTTTGTTCCTTTTATGTTTCCAATATCATCCCTAAAAACATGAAAAAATTGCCATACGCGACTCTTAAACCCTTTCTCGCGTATATACGCGGGTTTGACCCCTAAAACCGTGTACATCGGGAAGTGTGCAAAAGGCCAAATTGTTTTGGAGTTTTCCTTGATGTGGATCCAACTCACTTGTCTCCTGGCCTTCCATATGCCTTGAGATCGCTCGGATTCGACCTTTCATTACCCCATTGAAGAGCTATATAAGGAACCCTTTGGATACATTGAAGGCGTGAGGAATTGAGAGCAAGAGAACTATAGTCCATTGTTGTCGAAGCTTATACTTGAGTCTTCATCCCTTTCTCCCTTGGATAATTTTTGTGTTCTTCCCAAGCTTTCCCTTTGCTTGTGAGCTTTCTATTGAGAGATGGAGGGTTGAAGTGGTGGACGCCCAAGTGGGGGACTCAGTTTCTCCGATTCACAGACATGCCGACAGAGGTTGTCTCTATTGTAATCTTTGTTTTATATTAATAGAAATATCTTTTCCTGTCCAATAATGTGTATTTGAATGAATATTTGATCCATGGATGATTTCAAATGCTTATATGTTATTGATTATATATGCTAGAGTAGGTCTAACACGATTATATATAGCATGCTTGTCTTGTTTATTGAATGTTGAGGAATCAATTTATCAATTCAAGCTGAAGTTGGAAAGCTCAACAGGGATCTACATCAACGGTCCAGAATAAGGTACAAATCGAGATCCTTTAGTGTTAGATATTTGGTTTCTCTTGCATATAGGAAATGATTGATTTCTAGAGTTAAGCTGTCTGTTGTGGTACCCCAAACCATAGGAATTTCTCTCTATAATAGTCATAATGGATAAAAGAATAAAAAATGGAGAACAGACTAAATATAGTTATGACTAAGTCATTAGTTTAACCTTATTTACTTATTATATGAAAAGATACATCATTCCATGAAGATTTGTGAAGTACATGAGAAGACACATTGATTCATGAAGAGGTGTGAAGAAAGAGTATAAATACGAAGACATGAAGAGATCAATTGTATGTCTCGGTGGATCATAAATGATATCTTGGTGGATATTCTACCATTGATATGGACCTTGTGTTCATTCAAATAGATTGGTGTTTGTAATCAGGTTGGAGCCTAAATGAGGATTGTACTCCTCTCTACATACTGGGTCCTGTATACAAGTTGGGTCTTGTAAGAGAGATGGGTTTCTCAATCTAGCTGGGTCTAGATCATTAATGCTATGTAATGTAAAATCTTATTTAATAAAAACATATTTGACATATTCATATATGTGTTGTTCTTCATATGTGTTTGTATATTTCATATATATATATATATACACAATTGGTAAACGTCATGATTGGTTCATAACACATATGACTGGTTAAATTAGTGCTTTGGCAAGAGATTTTTAACTTTTAAGAGACACTAATTCACCCCCAACCCCCCCCTCTCAGTGTCTGAAACTTGTTCTACAATTGGTATCAGAGCAAGGTTCATTTGGAACAACTAACTGCTGGAAGGTGGATCCAAAAGGAAAACAGATCCATTTTTAGATCCAGTCACTTAATCTCAAGATAGGTACCAGAATCAACATTTTAAAAATGGCTGGAAATGTAGATGATAAAATCCCCTTGTTTAATATAGATGACTATGCCAATTAGAGGGATGCCATGAAGAGTCAATTGAATTCCAAAGGAGCACATGTGTGGGATGCAGTAGCAAGAAATAAATGGTACTTGAAGAACAAAACATGAATTTCAAAAGATGATCAAAAATTCAATTCTATTTCTTTGCAAACCATTAAGAGAGCCTTATCAAATGATGTCAAGATGAGACTAGGGCACTACACCTCTGCAAGAAATCTGTGGCTAAATATTGAAGACACATATCAAGCCGAGTATCAAAGTGCAGGAGAAGATACAAGTCAAAAATCTGATGAAGAAATAAGTGAAGATATGTTGAGCAGTGAAGAGAACAATCCTTCATTTGTCTCATCACAAAAATCAGAAATAATTGGGATATATGAACTTTCTAATTATAGCTATTATGATGATGAAGTTTTCTCTAATGAAAAAGAAGAAGTCCTATTAATTCTTAAAAATAAAAGCCTGACTACTAAGAATGAGGACTTGAATAAATTGAAGGAATACTTCCTTATTGTAATTGGAGATACCAAAAAGAAATTAGGTTTTCATCCTAAAAATGTTTTTGATAATATTGAAAACAAGTTTATGGTCACTGTAAGTGAGATTGAAACTTCTTTCAATATCAGTGAATTACTTCAAGGATTTTGGATTGAATCCAAGGGTTCTAGAAGAAAATACAAGAGTCCAAAAGATACTAAAAATGACCTAAAGATTCTAAAAGATAAGTTCTTTGCGCTAACCAAGAAACATGAGGTTGTTGAGATGTTATTGAATGATCAAAGGATCCATCTAGATGAAAAGGAAAGAGAATTAAAGAACACTTTCTCTAGTTTTAATTTACAATTGGAAAACAAATTTGATGAAATAAAAGAGGTAAAGTCTGAAATCTTTAACCTTAGAAGACAAATTGAATCTAACGAAAGAGGGATTCCTGACCAAGAGAACCAAATGAGAGGAAGGGAGCCTATAGAGAGGCATAATTTACTGGATTGGGAGAAGAACCTACAAGAAAGACAAGAAAGGCTTATAGAATGGAAAAGCTCACTACATCAAAGAGAAGAATATTTGAATATGGCCATGAAACAGTTTGAGAAGGAATTGCAGGATGACAAGAAGAAGATTGAAAAATATCATGCAAACTTAAAGGAGAAAGAGGCTAGGTATCAAAGGATGTGCCTTAGCCTCTAGAAAAGAGGATGCTACTAAGGAAAAATATATTATTCATAAAGAAGAAGAAGAATCTGCATGTCTCACAAGATGTGAGATAAATAAAAGTTACGTTGGAGCTCTTAAAGATACATTCATAAAAGGTGGAGAAAGGAAAGTGATGGATTATCTTCAATCCAAATATATTTCTCCATACAAGGGAAATGAGAAGATAAATCTATATAATATCTCAACGATTATACATGAAATACAGAGTAAGCAAAGATTGTCCCATGACAAAACTGGTCTTGGATACAAAAATGATAAAGAAGTTGAGAAAGGAACTCCCATGTCCAAGTTTGAGGAAGGTTCTTCTTCTTCAAAAAGACAGAGTGTAATCACAAATCAAGTATGAGATCAAAACTCTGCCATGAGAAGGAATTATGGAAGACAAAGGCTAAAACATGAAGCAAATAAAAAAGGAAGCTTATCATATCATACTAACACTTGGTATGGTAACATATTCAATGGTCACTGCTACTCTTGTCACAAACAGTGACACAGAGAAGTGGAATGTGATGCTTTTGAAAATAAAACTCGAAAGGTTTCCTATGAAAAGACAAAATGTTGGATATGCAAGCTTGTTGGGCATACAACAAAGTTTTTTCACTCCATGAGGTGTTTCAAGTGTGAAGGCTTTGGGCACAAAGCACAAAATTGCATGAATCCAAAGACACAATACAATCAAAAGGAGGATGCTCCAACGAGTCAAAGAAGGGATTTGAAAAGAGACAACATACAAACTCCAGAAGGAAAGATGCCTCATGACATGTCTTTAAAGATGGAATCTGAGAAAATGCATACGAATTCAAGAGAGACAAGTCCAAAGAAGAAGATAAAGAAAGTTTGGAGGCCAAATACAGGAGGTCTTAATCCTCATGTCAAAACAGGTGACTATTATGGAAAGGAATATCTAGAAGAAGACATTTGTTCTATAAATGATGACCACACCATTATTGAAGAAAATCCAAGTGTTTAAGAGGACTTGGGAATGGCACTTTTACTTTGTTAGAAAGCATTTTTTGGATATCATTCCAAACAAAAACGATCAAAACCAAGTTGCATCAGTTCAAGGGGATACAGTTAACAATTGGCAATATGGAAGAAATACAACAGTCCAAATGAAGAAAGTTTTTCTATCAATTGGTATTAAAAAAAGTAAATAGTCAGGGGGGCTGATTATATTTTTCTCCACTTATGTGAAAAGATAAAGGAGATAGTGATCAGAGTCAGGGGGAGTCATTCAACTCTTTACCCTTGATGTCAAAGGGGGGGAAATGAAGATAGTATTGCCATCAATGCCAAAGGGGGAGATTGTTGGAAACTTGGATTGAAGGATTGTCATTGATGTCAATCAGGGATATGTAGATTACAAGGAGGCAAAAACAAAGCAGCAAAAAATATGACGGAGCAGCATTAGAAAGTATTCTTAATTTAGGTAAAATCAACAATAGGATAGCCATGGTCTCTGTTTGTGTTCATCAAGACTTCTTTGGCCTATGTTGGAACTTCCAGTTATGGTTGTTAAGGGAGAGTCCAGTGATGATATGGAAATAGACAAAGGAGTCATTGTTTCCAGACTTCCTATTGAAGCTATGCAGAGTCTTGAAAATAAAATCAGGTCATTATGATAACTGTGTGGAAGGCTTGATATTGTATGATAGTTTCAAATAAACATAGTAAGCATAAAATGCATATGAGTACCATCATATGTTGAAGCATAAAATAAATGACAGTAACATGTGGATTTTTTTCACAACCCTTCTTAAACCACCATTACTTCTCGAAGAAACACGACTAGTGAACGTACGTCTTGTGTGTTAAGCATTCCTATGAGGTTGTTGATAATGTTAGACAAGAATATGGATGGGTACATGTAAACATAAAAATCAAAATTTATTTCTCAAAGCTCTAAGGACTACTCTACCTAGAATGCTTATCCATTTAACTGACCTTCCTGATCTACAATATTAACGTCATATTTAAACTTTTCACATTGAAACATACCCATTTGCTTCTGTGAGCAGTTATCATGTGGCCTATGCAGAGCTTTTTGGTGGTGTAGAGGTCTAGTGCAGCTCAATATGATGCATGCCCTTTTCCATACCTATCGTCTTGGAAAATTCTATAAATAAATCCCTTGGGCTTTGCAATGTGCGAGGCTTTATCCCTAGAATATAGCTCCCAGCAACTCACCCGAGGTGAGCTAGACCTATCTGCCATCCATTTAGTAGACCTTCATAGATAGATTGACACGATGATGATAGAGCTCAGTGATTGGCACCAGGAACTTGGTATTTTTTACTCAGTTTTCTTCTTTGTTTTAATCATCCAAGGACCTTCACTATAACTGGATCTTTCACACCTTTGAATTCTTTGAGAGATGAAATGGAAATTGCAAGACATGTGCTTCTGTGGTCACATACAGTTCAAATGCTTGGTTTTCATGTGTTGTTTATTGTGCATGAAAACAAAAAAGACGAAGGTTCATAAATTTTAATTATGTCTTAGTTAATTTAAGATTTATCTTATGATAAAACTTAATTAATAAAAAAAAGCATAGACAAGTGTTCATCTCATACTAATTTTACTTTTTCTCTATTGAAGAACATATAGTGACAAGTATCAATCACTTGATCCCGGAGGTGGCAAGTATCAATTCCTTGATCTATGATATGCATGCCTACAAGGTGGTAGAATCAATTCAAACTTATGTGCATGTATGCAACGTGTGTTCTATACAATAGCATGTGTCTCTTGTGCAACCTCTACAAGTGCATGTATAACTAGTTTTACACCAGCTAAAGTCTGTCTATTCATGCCAGTTTTTTCCTTGGCATGTTTTACATAGCCTGCACATACTATTTGTTTGCGGCCACCAATTCAATGGTGGCCTCGACATATTCTTTCATACTAGCAATCCCAGCCGGAGCTTAGTTGACACGAGTAGATCCATCCCGGTCAAGCCGAGAGGAATATGCTATCGAGCGAGAAACTCCCAAGGGGAAAGCTAACCAAATTGGATAAGGTAGAACCCACATGCCTGGATGCGCTAAAGAACTAGTAATTATGTTAACGTGTTCATGATGGACTTAGGATGCAATTTTTTTACAGATAAAAGTATGGCAGGGATCAGGGACAGAATGGAAGCAAGTCGTATGATGTTAATTACAGAACTTCATACTTTCCACACCTTACTTGAGGTTAGTATTTATTGGTGTTGATGTAATTGACTCTAGTGGCATGATTAGCTAGTACTAGTGATATAGCTCCGTTAATAGTTACAAATACTTGCATACAGTCATTAACGGGTGTAATGGATTTTAATTTAGTGTTATTAATTCTTGGTTTAATGAAATTTGGGTTGAAACATACATGGTCATGTTTTAGTGGTATGGATAGCTTGCCCATCTATTCTATTTTAAAAGTCTTGGTAAGGGTTTCTTGCCCAAAAAAATCCATGTTTTAAATAGTCTTCAATTTTATTTGTTTGGCATGGATCGCTTGCCCAAAAATTATAATATTTAAAAAGTGTTCAATTTTAATTGTTTAGACATGGGTAGCTTTCCAAACAATCCAATTCTTGCCCGGATCTAATTTTGCTATGCAAGATTAAAATTCAAGTGAATCATTTTCTTATTTATTATTATTAATATGTTGGAAGATATTATTTGAAACCTTTTATGGTTCGAGAATATTAGGGGTGGTGTGTATGATCCAACCAAGCACCCTCATAATGTGGGAAAGAGAAAAATTGGCAAGCAGCCCAACTTCGAGACCTATGTCGATTGACCTCGGCTAGTAGCTAGAGAAACAAGTAAAAGCTCCTTTTCTTTTTATTTCCTGGTGCGCCTCATAAGATGATACCTGGCTTGTTGGCTGGTCTGTCCGTCTTCATATAACCTCACTTCACCTCGCATTACGTTGACTGTTCTGTTTCTATCTAACGGATGAAGGCTCAATAAACATGCACGATAGTCACTAAAAGTTGCAATTCATAATAACCATATTCAGATGAAATTAGAATGAGTGTTTCCTACCTATCTTTCTCATCTGAACATCAATCCTGCATTTATATTCTTTATCTTAAACAGAGCAACATTTATCTTCCCCCTTCTTGAAATGATGGAAGAATCAAACATTTAGTTATATTTATTTAGTTTTCATTGTATTTCATGCAACGCAGAAGAAAACATTGTTTTCGGTGTACTTTATTGAATTTAAGGCATAAAGTTTTATGAATTTTATATAATTCACAACTTAACATTTATGCAGATAATAGAAGTAGGGTTTAAGAGGTTGTAGTTGACACTGGAGTAGGGTTTATGCCCAGATTTCTAAATTAGAATTTTGTTTACAATAAAGAATAGTCAACTATTTTGGGCATACGTCATTTCCCCAAGGGAGACGCCCAACTCTCAGGATTTCAACTTATACAATAAAGAACAGTCAAAAATGTAATGAGTACGAGTTGTTTCCTCCAAGGAAGATGCGAAGTTTTGTGTTTCAAATTTAAAATAATTACAAGTTGAGCTAAAGACCTCATGCTCTATACTTTTTTATTCCAAACCAAAATAATTTAAAACTAGGGTTATGTCATTTTTTCCTCAAACTCAGGAAATGTTTCTTTTTAACACTCAGGCAATGTTTTTATTCTATATTTAGGCAGTTTTCTTTTTAACACTCATGTAACGTTTTAATGAAAAATTTAATAAATCTTCAAGCAATTTTTCCCAGTTTTGGCAAAACTTTTTCCAGTCTCAAGAAAAATGTTTTCAGCTTCTATTTTAATAAATCTTAAGCAAAAAGTTTTTATTTTTAATTTTTTTAATTTTTTCTAGTTTTGTATTAGCATGGGTGGCTCTCTCAAGGAGGGTTCCTAGATTTAATTTTAGAAACTAGGGTTTGAATATAAGTTACATCCAACATTTTAAGCATGGTATTTTAAGCATGGTATTTTTTCTAGTAGAGATGCCCACCTTAATAATAGCCATGTTGAGTATCGTTCTTCTCTAGTTTGGTAAAAAAATTACACAAATAAATAAACAGATCCATTGTATCAGTTTATCACATCTCCTTTTTCCAACAGATTTAAATCTATACGTTTTTAACCAAAGTAGTTGGTCAAATATAGAGAGGATCCAGTAACATGTAAGTGCATTTCATTATTTGTGTTGGAGATAATCTGGAAGTATTGTAGTGTGAAACTTCATTTCATTTATTTTCTTTGGGATTTGGAATTAGAAATTAAAAAACCCCGGTTTCCTTGGTTCTGATATGAATATACAAGGAAGAACATGAATTTAAAAGTATTGAGGATGATGGAAACAATAGTTGTAATAAACTGTATAGAAATGAGAAGCTATGAGTTTTGAAGGAAAAGTGGGAGGAAGCAAGAAAAAAAAATCTAAACTCAACAAAAGTTGAATACAAATGACAGAGCATCAGTTTCGAAGGACAAGTGGGAAGAATTCTTATGAATGCAAAGTGAGGACTGATATAACAAGAAAGTCGTATTCATTGATTTCTATAACGGTTTTTTTTATTACTTTTCAAACCACCCATGAAAACATATTGAGCACGAATGAGATAGTGATATTGTAAACTAATCATTGAAAAATACAGAGGAAAGATGGAAAATAAGTTGATTGTGACTTATGAAATACCCAACAATGGGAAATCATTAAACAGATTGAGTGTGCATTATCTACAGGTGTCCGAAATATATCGATGCTCTATAGACGAGTGCCTCAATGATTAAAATGAGCACTCATGGACAAAGTAGTAGAGACTCATGGACAGAGGAGTAGAAACATGGGCATTATTAAAGAAAAACATCGTTTCAATCAAGGGAAAAAATCGTTTTAGTCTTGGAAAGAGCAATAGTATGAAGTGGGAGACAACAACTATGAAATGGAAAAAGTGTCCATAATAATCAAGAAGTTGAGTGCACACATGTATTAAAAGGTTATGTATTTATATCTTTCCTGCAGGCATGGTATATTTAAAAAATGAAGAATTAATATAGTAGTAGAAAACCACATACACCAATGAATACACTACATTGTATTACCTGTCTGTCATAGAAATTAGATACCCTGGTTTTTTAATCAATTAGCTGAAGCTATTGGTTTCTCATGGCATTCCCAATAATGGGACGCCAATGCATTGTTACACTCTTCATAGGAGAAAATTGTTATTCTTGTTACGGTTTCTTTTATCTATGTCCTCTGGTGAAGAAAAACAAAAATCATGGTAAGCCAGCTTTCTGAAACAACTGATCATTAATGTATTTCTGCCATCGTCATGCTTTTTTCTTATGGAATGTGCTAACTCTGAAAAAAGTAAACATAAACTCCTAACCTAGAATTTTGATTCAGTAGCATCCATGGTGAAGAAGGCTATATTACTGTGCATTTATTTGTTTTTACAAATTCATCATTTTTTTTTTAATTTTTATTTTATGGATTGCTCTAGCCATTGATTCAGATGGTAGATTGCTAAAAAAAAAATGTTACAAATCTAGGCGTTTTCACAAAATGTTTGTTTTAAATTAACAAAAGTTTCACGTCCAATCTGAAGATGCATTTGTTTGATACATTTCCTATAATTGATGCTCCTTTTTATCTTTCATGTAGTTCTTCAAATACATGTTAATGAATTTTCATTTTGTATGCGATTTGTGTAAACAGTTATGGATATGCAGTATTTGTCATTATTGTATTCCTATTGTATGCAAATAGAACAACAACAGAATGCTCTGCAGTATATACAGAGAATATTTCTACCAACTAGAGAAATTCCAGTTTACTATTTACAACAAATTATAAAATCACTTTCTGAACAAGAAAACATTTTTTCACAAACCGATCCATTTCCATAAGCGGGACACTATGAGGACCATCAGACATGATTAGCTTGTTCGGAACAGACACATCCATCCTTCCAAACCTGGATGTCAATTGGTGTTATCAATGTCATTGTGGCTAGGGTTTTACCCCTAGCTTGTGCGAATGAGCACCTACTAAGGATAACTGACTCCTTAGTAGCAGTTTAGTAAAAAGTAAATAACAATGCTAAACAGGAATGAAAACTAATCTAAAACACGTGCATGAAACAAAACAGCAAAATATAAAGAATGGTTTTTTATTGATATTACCTCCGATGTGGAGGTTGGTGAAGCCCTTTGCGCTAATCCAAGAGGTTGCTCCGAGCTCCAGCTGCTCCTTCTCTTTCTCCGGTGGTGGAAAATGGGCCAAAAGGGGCTCTCAATGGTGAAAGTAGCTCAAAGGGTGAGCTAGGGTTTCAAGAGCAATTTTGGCAGAGTGAGAATGCTTGTGACTGTGGATGTGAAATAAGGGGTCTCCATCACTTATTTATAGTTTTTCAGTGGTGGAGTGTTGGCCCATGGTTTTGGAAACCATGTGGTTTAGGGCAGCTTGTTTAGGGTTTTTTTCCTCATTTTCCTCATTATTTTATATTTTTTCTTCCCTTTTGGGGATTTTTTCTATTTTAGAGGAATTTTGGATATTTTTGGAGGAAAAGGGGGTTTTTTGGCCTTTTGGAGGCATTTTAGGCCCTTTGGAGGCTTTTTAGATGGTTTTATGGCCTTTTGGAGGCATTTTAGGCATTTTGGAAGCTTTTTAGTGGGATTTTCAGGGAAATATGGTAAGAAAAATGGACAAATGAGCCATGTAGTGGGGTAGATGAGGTAGTGAACACTTTTTGGGTGTTAACAGATTGCCCCCTGATGTGCCAAGGCAGGAGCTCATCGTATGGCCGATGGACATCATAAGTCATATATGGTTTGCTTGAGGTGTGGAGAAGAGAAGAAACAAACTGAAGCCCGGAACAACGAGCCCGAACCAACTGCAAGAACAAAAAATACATAACCTCAATAATGGATGAGGAATCATCTGATCATATGGACGAGGTGGGCATTCCCATGCTCGTATCAGGATATAACATAATAATAACAAGGGGTCCAAAATATGGGGACCTGATATATACATGGCCTCAAATACTGAATGAGGAAGAATCTCAATATATGGACGAGGCGGGCATTCCCATGCTCGTATCAAGATACCTAAACATAACTGTGAGGCCCGAAAAGGGGGACCTGTAGGATGCCATACTGCTCGCTGGAACATACTGCTGGGCTGATCATCTCTGAGCTAAAAAACTGGTGCACTGGAATGACAGCAGTGCTACTCAATATGGTACCAAAGGAACTGATGGGCTGCTGGATCAAAGTGACAAGGGTCACACTCGCAATAGTACACTGAACTGGAACTGTACTGGGTACTCAAGGAAGCATGGAACTGGGTGACTTCCGAATACAATCGCCAACGCAGCCCGGACATCCACGAGAACATATAACTGGGCGTTCCGAAGTGACTCACCAATGTGCTAGAGTCGGGGGAAATCCGGGGTCTTCGACAAATAATGGAAGGGATATAAATCCTGCGCGATTCTCAACGATGCGATCAAGGTGCTGAAGTTGAGCATGTGAGAAACAACCATTCGGAGAGGCAATGATGACTCCTCCCAAAATGGTCCGTAGGCACTCACCACAGATGGTGATGGGTCCAAGGCGCAGGGACCTCTAGGTCTATCCTCTGGAATAGAGGGGCTGTCGTCGACAGAGGGAGACCTGCAACTATCAAGGCAATGATGTGTCCTTGACAGGAGCGCGAGGTGGAAAACCGAAATGTGATAGGACTAATGGCAGGATGGATAAACTGGGGGGAATAACTGGGCAAGTAGAGTGGGGGACTCAAACTTCCTTTGTTCAGAGTATGAGGGAGGGGAGGATCGGACAGCATATGAAACTAACTGGTGGTAAGGGGGTCATAGCTGTATTGGATTTGGGAGGGTAACTGGGCTGAGGGAGACTCAAGCTGTGGTAAAATGGCAAGAGACTGCAGAATACTCTGAACAAAGGCGACCTGATTGGGGGTGCTGCCGAGAGGATCGATCATAGCGCCAAGAGGCACGGGGGGACTTCTTCATGGGTTGGGGAATGAGAAGAAGTTTTTATATAAAATGGTACTGTCGTGTGGATTTATACAAGCCCAGGACAGTTCATGCTCGTGGTTGCTTTCAATTTTAAGGAGTTTGAAAGCAATAAGAAGACTCTGAAGTGATAGAATGGTACTATCGTGCGGATTTTACGAGCCCAGGACAGTTCATGCTCGTGGGTGCTTTCAATTTTAAGGAGTCTGAAAGCAATAAGAAGACTCTGGAGTAATGGAATGGTACTGTCGTGTGGATTTAACGAGCCCAGGATAGTTCATGCTCGTGGTTGCTTTCAATTTTAAGGAGTCTGAAAGCAAATAAGAAGACTCCGAGGTGATGGAATGGTACTGTCGTGTGGATTTAACGAGCCCAGGACAGTTCATGCTCGTGGTTGTTTTCAATTTTAAGGAGTCTGAAAGCAAATAAGAAGACTCTGAATGGATGTAATGGTACTGTCATGTGGTTTTTTACGAGCCCAGGACAGTTCATGCTCGTGGTTGCTTTCAATTTTAACGAGTCTGAAAGCAAATAAGAAGACTCTGAAGTGATGGAATGGTATGGATGGGGGTAGCACCAATGTGGCTAGGTACCAAAGGGGGTTTAGGCAACAAGGGCGGTTGATTAGTAGGAGTTCGCGTATTATGGGATAGGGTACACAGGTCAGACACGTCAGTGGCGGGTGACGGGGGTGGAATAGATTGGAAGGTTGAGGTCATAGGCGCATCTGAGTAAACTCCGGGCCCCATAGAGGAAACAACTGAAGTGGTTGCACTCGAAACAGGTTGTTCAACCATGGGGAGAACATTTTCGGGTGCCGCGGGGGCATTGGGATCATAGTAGGTAAGTTGGTCGACCTTGACCACGCGTCCCTCGTGGGGGAACATCATGGTACGAAAAACGGAAGAAGCAACCGCCCGCATGGCATACATGTAGCTGCGGCCAAGTAAAAGGTTATAATCAAGGTGTGCATTGATAACCTCGATGTCAATGAGGACGGTTTTTCCAGCCAGCTGGACGGGGACGTTAGTTAATAGGCCTTGTGGTTGAGCTGAACGGTCGTCGTAGGCTCGCAATGTGGTAGTGGACGGCTGGAGAGGGGGGGATCCCAATTTCTACCAGATGAGGGTGTACATGACACATGTAGAGGCACCTTCATCAATAATGCATCGATGGATGAAAAAATTCCGAACGGAAACACAAACTTGGAACGCTATAGTGGAAGGCATGCGGGGTTCGGATTGGTCCAAATCAAATGCCATTAAACTCGAATCATTTGGATTGATAGCCCCAATGGCTGAGAGTAAAGTCTTACGCTGCGAAGGGCAGTTTTGTAAGACTTCTAACGCAGACATGGCTGCGAGGGATTGGGCTAAGTCATCGACAATGCTGTAGTTGGACGCAGCCCGCGCATTAGGGTTATTGTTGATACGGCGAAGCGGGAAACGAGGTGCTTTGGGAATGCCATCTAGTGGAGGTGGAGGTATACGTAACGCCTGATCAGTGGGATGAGCATTAGTGGGTTTATCGGCGGGAGGGACTTCGGGGGTGGTGCCATATTGGGTCTGTCTGGTCTGGAGGTTGACCTCATCGGAAGACATCATCAACAAGTGGTGGGTACCTGAGTCATGCATGGGTTGATCAAGAGCAACGTAAGTGATTTGTTGTTGGGTTGGTGCGTTGGCTTGAGGGGGAGTCAATGGTTGGGTATTCACTACGCCTTGGGTTGGTAAGGGGTTTTGCAGCACCAAAGGTGGCTGCTGAGGTTGTGGGGGGTTGGGTGGTGCTTGAGGAGCCGCTTCCCCTTGGCGATGGGCATCTTCAGGCCAAAGTTACCGAACTCGCTCCATGTGTGGGCAAAAATGTGTGTAGTGGCCATAGACCCCGCAAATAGAACAAGGATGGTTTGTTCACAAACTGGGGTTTTTAACCTACTTGGGTGGGAAATCAGGGTTTTGGTTAGCAGGGGCCGCATTATTAATATCAGGGGGATTAGGGGGTTGACCAGCTTGGTCTACAGGTTTGTTATTCCCATGATTCCGGCCCCTGCCACGGTTTTGTTGGCCCTGGTTGCGTTGGTTGGTCTGGTTTTGTTGCGGGTTTTGTTGAGCATAAACTTGCCCTTGGGCAGCAGGTGGATTCTGAGGTTGCGCAGGTGCTGGAGCAGGCTGTGGTGGATGATATGTAGGTGGAGGTTGCACAGGTGCAGCAACTTGAGCGAGTTGCTGATAGGGCTGCGGAACGGGTTGTGGGTTTGCCGCAGGGGCTGCCTGTGGCGGGTAATAAGCGGGTTGGGCTTGTGAAGGCGCAGGAGCTGGTGCAGCCGGCTGGTGGTAGTAGGGTTGAGGTGCGACCGGGGGGGCGTAAGCGGGAGTCGCATGACCGAAACATTGCGGTGGACATGAGGGTCCATGAGAATGGTGGTGATGTTGCATGGGAGCATACGAGTTGGTGGCTCCAGGTTGTGAGGTAGCCCGCGAAAGGTCAGGGCCAGGGGTAGGACGTGCTATGGAAAAGGGTTGAGGATGTGAAAAGACACGGCCAATGATACCGTCGGCAGCATGGGATGCCCCCAACGCATCGTGCTGGGAGGACTCGCCGCGAGGGGTGTCAGGTATGATGGTATAGAGATAACCTGACTGGGCGTAAATGAGGTCGAATTGTTGGGCCTTAAGGATGGCCTCTTCTTCAGACTGGGGTCTTTCGGATGCCACATCCTTAGCAATGATAGGAAGAAGGGATTTGAGGAACCAATCGAGGAAGATACGGTCGTCTAACTTAATCTTACATAGGCTACGGCGTCGACGCCACTCATGAATGTGGTACGTGATGTGGGTAGCCATGTTCTGTCTGCATGATAGTAGGATCTCAACGCCCGCGTCAAAGCGGACAGGTAACTGGAAGAACTGCAGGAAGGTTGATGCAAGGGAGGCAAAGGTGGCATGGGTTCCATGGGGTTGCTCGATATACCACTTGGCTGCAGAGCCAGTGAAGGTGCGTTGTAGGAGACGGAGGCGGATAGAGTCATCCACTATGGAGTTGGAGGAACAACATAAATGGAAAGACATAACGTGGTTTTGTGGGTCCTCACCTGCCTTTCCCTCGAACTTAGGGATGTCAGAGGGGAGCTTGGTGGGCATGTGAGGCCACGCAGGGTTGTGTCGGATAGGGTCGTTAGTTAATCTGGCTAGGTCAGGCAGGTTGAGGCTAGCCATGAATGGCAAATTGGAAGAGGGATGTGACACGGTAGTGGGTTGGACCAAGTTGAGGCCAATGCCCCCAAGTGGAGGGGTGGCGTTAGGGAGGTTTCCCCCAGGTGGGGGAACTAAGGTGATGTGGGATGGTCCTGCACCACCTTGGGTAGTGTGAGCCAATGATGGAGTATGAATAGGTATTCCTGCTGCGGGAATAGGTGTTGTGAGGGGAACGGTAGATGGGAGCCCCATGGAGGGCATACCCAAAGCAGGAGTGGTAGCTGGTGTAGTGGTGGATGGGCCACCAGCGATCTCTACCAAGACGGGAGTGGAAGTCACGCCAGCCATGGGGCTGGTAGCGGCAGTGTAAATGGGGTTCTCAGACTCTGGCTCGGAATCGGAGGTAAAATAAGGGGCGTCACTATCGGGTGACGGAGGCCGATGCCGCTGACAAGTGGAGTCAAGTGACAAGGCTTGAGATCTATGATAAGTGGTATCAAGTGAAGATGATCTGTGTCAATGACGGGTGGTGTCAAGTGAACTGTGCTGTGGGGGTTGGCCCCTGAGGCGCTGAGAATGTCTCGGAGACTCAATGGTGACAGATGGTGTCAAATCTCTGTGGTTCGAGGTGAGTAAGAAACAGCTCAAAAAGCCTAATGCAACCGAGTGTACAGAAGGAGAGCTCGAAAAATAGGGCACTCAGGCCAACAACCAACTCAAAACACCCAATGTAACAGCTGTGCTACAATAGGTGGAGTGTCAACAGAAATGGTCAGAATACCGACAAGCAGCAGGTTTCCTAAAAATAAAAACGGTGGACTCACTAGACCAAAAGGAGGTAAGGGAGCATGCAAACACCTAACTAAAAGTATTCTAACTCAACTAGACATATCCTCTGCAAGGTGATGAAATCCAAGTCAGACAATATGAATAGGAAATCCAAGTGGCTAAGATATCCCCCTACCGGGAGGGACACCGGGAAGTCAATCCTAGAAGAATGGCAACTAAGATACCCCGTTCATGACACGTCCAGAAAGGTGAATCTGTCGTTTGGTCCTTTTACCGTAATACCCCTATATAGGGATATCCCAAGAACTGCGAAAGGTAGCCCTTCAGTTACTGAATGGAGTGCGGTATTCCACTCAGGCCTCCGGAACCAATCTCGTGACTTCAACCCTCCTAAGGGAGAGGCCCTCTGGTAAACTGGTTGTGACCGTGCCAAAAAATACTAGGGGATTTTGGTTCCCTAAGTGGACAACAACTATGTCTCAAGTGTAAGTAACCGAGGGGTGTTATTGGAAGCCTATCCCCCCGATCCTACCTAACTACAAAGATTCTTTTGTGTTCCCCAAATGGGGTTAGAATGTTGGTTGAGTTAAGTAGTTTTTAAGTCTCACTTGAATTAGGTGACAGAGTGTGTGCTCGTGAGGTGATGAACCCAAAATAGAAGTGCCACACAAAGGGGCAACCCTCTAATCAATAATATTGAATCCACAACTTTGACATGCAAAATTTTCTGAAAAAATGCTGAAATTTCAAAAAATGGAACAAAAATTATGTTGCAGAAAAGACTGTAAGGAAGTAGGGCTGCAGGTGGAACAGATGGTTGTGCAGGTGCAGAAAATATTGCAGCAAAGGGGCTGGGTTTAAAAACAGTAAAATATGCAGAAAACAGACCGTGGGTTTGAGGCAAAAGCGAGCGGTCAGACCTCGGGTTTGAACGAAACAGGCGCGGACAGGACGCGGCTTTCTGGACGACAGACGCGGTCTGATCGCAGGAAAAGGGCTGAAAGTCGCGGTCGGGACGCAGCTAGGGGGCTAAAAGCGGCGTTCGGGTCACAGCAAATGGGCTGACAGTCGTGGTCGAGACGCAGCCAGGGGGATGAAAGCGGCGTTCGGTTCACAGCAAATGGGCTGACAGGCGCGGTCGAGGTGCAGGAAAATGGCTGACAGGCGCAGCCAAATCGCAGCAAACAGGCTAAATAGCCGCGGTCGGATCGCAGGTAACAGACTTGAATCCGCCGGTAGGGTGCCGAAGACGGTCTGATAGTCGCGGTCAAGTCGCAGGTAAAGGCCTGAAAGACGCGGTCGGGACGCGGTTGCGGAAGGAAAAAATGCGGTTTACGACGGCCGAAATGGACAGCTGAAAGGAAAAAACTAACAGAAAACAGAGATTCAAAAGAAAACCAGTGGAGTCGCCAAAACTGTGGCTAGGGTTTTACCCCTAGCTTGTGCGAATGAGAACCTACTAAGGATAACTGACTCCTTAGTAGCAGTTTAGTAATAAGTAAATAACAATGCTAAACAGGAATGAAAACTAATCTAAAACACGTGCATGAAACAAAACAGCAAAATATAAAGAATGGTTTTTTATTGATATTACCTCCGATGTGGAGGTTGGTGAAGCCCTTTGCGCTGATCCGAGAGGTTGCTCCGAGCTCCAGCTGCTCCTTCTCTTTCTCCGGTGGTGGAAAATGGGCCAAAAGGGGCTCTCAATGGTGAAAGTAGCTCAAAGGGTGAGCTAGGGTTTCAAGAGCAATTTTGGCAGAGTGAGGATGCTTGTGACTGTGGATGTGAAATAAGGGGTCTCCATCACTTATTTATAGTTTTTCAGTGGTGGAGTATTGGCCCATGGTTTTGGAAACCATGTGGTTTAGGGCAGCTTGTTTAGGGTTTTTTCCTCCTTTTCCTCATTATTTTATATTTTTTCTTCCCTTTTGGGGATTTTTTCTATTTTAGAAGAATTTTGGATATTTTTGGAGGAAAAAGGGGTTTTTTGGCCTTTTGGAGGCATTTTAGGCCTTTTTGAGGCTTTTTAGATGGTTTTATGGCCTTTTGGAGGCATTTTAGGCCTTTTGGAGGCTTTTTAGTGGGATTTTCAAGGAAATATGGTAAGAAAAATGGACAAATGAGCCATGTAGTGGGGTAGATGAGGTAGTGAACACTTTTTGGGTGTTAACAGTCATGCATCACCTTGTATATATGAGAAGCAATGAGATGCTTCTAAACAACTTCTAGTTTTGTATGTTCAATGCCTTTGTCAATGCTATATATGTGAAGCATATATATAAACTGTACAGCCAAATTTTGGTTTAAATTTTCAAACCAAATGAAAATCATACAATGTTTGTATGCTTTTGATTCCAATTGTATTGTTGTGAAACAACTCAAAACCATGAATGAATTTTGAATTCACTTTTTGGAAAATTTTATTTGTCTTTGTCTTGGTATCTGATATTTTTATTTTTCTTAAATTTTCAAACCAGATGAAAGCATACAATGTTCATATCAAAGTCATCAATACAATGTTATGTTCTAATTGTCAATGCATATATGTTTGGCATTCCATTCTCTTTCTCAAGTTAAGTGTTTCACAAGTAGTCCAACATGTTATGTTATGATTGACTGGCGTCAATGCATCTAGATCTATAACATTTCATGCATCAATGCATCTAGATCTACAACATTTCATTTTCTTTCTCAAGTTCACACAACGTTTTCACTTAGTGAAGCCATGACATAGTTTCTTCTTTCTTGGGATATTAAAGAATACCCCTAATTTCACTAGATATTGATAATTACTTTTAAAAAATCATTTTTTTAGTCCCCCTAATACATATTTCCAATTGAAAAACCCCTATTTTTACAATATATTCCTTATTTTTACTAGAAAACTCTTTTAATACACCCACAATACCTATAAACCCCCCATTACCTATTCCCTGCCCCCCAATACCTACAATATATTGACCTTATTTTTCACAATTAAAAACCCCACTTTATGAATGAGCATGATAAGATATTTCCATATGTATAAGATTTCATTCTCTTTCTCGAGTTAATTGTTTCACAAGTAGCCCAACATTTTCAAAACTACTCCAAGACTAGCTTAGAAACTTTGTCCTCAAACTAGCTTAGAAACTTTGTCCTCAAAGTGGCTTAGAAACTTCCTCTTCATGTTTGATCTTATTCTTTTTTATTGTTTTATATAAGTGAAGAACAAGTCATACATTTTTTTTCACTTTGAAAAACTATTCAGTTATTCATATGCCCTCATTTATTGCTTTTGAATTTTGAACCATTTGAAATGACAACTAAATACAATTTTAAATGTGTGGGATGAAATAATAAGTTTTTGTTTATTACTTCTTTTTTATCACGAATAAAGAATGAAAATACATAACCTTTTAATTTTGAACAATCTGAATTGGCATCTAAATAATTTTTTACAATATGTGGCATGAAAGAATATGTTTGTGCCTATTGCTTCTTTGTTTATTAGGAATAAACAATAATAAAAATACACAATTGACAATTGGAAAAATTATAACGGACATAACAACAAAGTAAATTTAGCAAAGGACAAGAAAACGAGGAAATATTTGGACAAGGTGTAATAGACATAAAAAAAATACATGTACGACAAATAACAAGTTAGCGTCTCTGCATTTGCATGTTGTTTCAATATTTCATTTTTGTATGAGAACAATTGCATCACATCTTTATGAATCATTTCAAAAGTAGAAGTTAAATATACAAGCAAGTTAGATAAAGTTAGCAACTGTGCATTTGAATCATTGTCTCAATATTTCATTTTTGTCTAAAAAGAGTTGCATCACATCTTGATGAACCGTTCCAAAACTAGAAGTGTATATTTATTAACCATTTCAAAAGTAGGAGTTATATATACAAGAAAAGAAAGATGCATTTTTTGTAATTAGGTTCTATTTCATCACTACAGGCACTTTGAAAAGAAACTAGTTCAAAATGACAAGCATAGTAAATGTTTATAATTATAAGAAAAAGTGCAGCATAGAAGGTAGCATTGATGATGTGTCAGAGAGAGAAGGCCTTTTCAGGTTACATGGATTCTCATTCAATTCAGGAGACTGCTTATTTGATAATTTACAAGTACTATTTCATTTTCGCTACACATCCATCAAATTACAAAATGGATTTATAGAGTATTTCCTACAATGCTTAGGAAAAAACAATATAGAGGCACTCGAGTCATATCAATATGAGCTTTCTCTTGATTTCTTGAACCAATTGCATGGAATCTCTAATATTGAGACATACCTTTGCAAAATGCGTTTGCTAGCATCTATGGCTCTAAATGAAATGCAAAGAGGACAGTGGGGAGATACATTTTGCATATGTTGGGTAGCAAAGTGGCTGAATATATCAATTTCAATTTGGTCACTAACTAGGAAGAACAAATATTTGTTGTTCAATCCAACTGCAAATATAAATCCATATTGCATCCTGTTTCATGATGCTAACCCCTCTAGTGGTCCCTATGGTCCTTTACTGTATAAGAAATTGACAATCATTGCAATTGGGTAATAGTTATTTTCCATTGCTATGCAAAGAACTTGAAAACCATTGGAGTTGCATTTCAAATGACATGAAACTACATGGCTTAAACATAACAACTACATACATAGCCAACTGTGGGGAGAGTTTGTTCAATGCAATCTGGCACTTAATAGCAACTGACTTCAATGTACAGTCCCCAATACTTTACATAGAACAATCATTTTGCAATGCAATTATGACTGGTAATAAATTTGCAATGCATTGTCTTAGAGAACATTTATCAACTAGTGTTATACAAAAAATTAAAGCAATCACAAATTGGCAAGGATATTTAATAAATATGGCAATTCCATATGAACAGGGTAAAATATAAGGTGGACCATTTTGTTTCCAATGGATATGTATCACCTTCAATGCAAACATTAGGATCTGGCTCTCTACCACCAGGACCGTAATAATCTTATACTCTGCTAACACAAATTATAGTGAAACATATGACATAGTATCGTTTGATACAGAAACATCTCATATACATTATGAGACAATGATTATGAAAAACTGTAAATGCAAATCACATTTTGGTTGCAATGAGTCAACAACAAGACAAAGCAAAAGACATGTAAGTGATTAGTTAATAAAAAGAGAAAAACGAAGCATATGCGATGTGAAATGTAATGACCTAAATATGCACTCACCTAAGAGACAAATCAAATAATAATAAACTGGAACAAATTACACGCACAACAATCATAACCATAAGAAATGAAGGATTATGCAATGCAGGTTATCGAAACATATCCAACTTGAAAAATGATGACAAGAAAACAAAAGCAGTTAGTGTTCCTTGTGTAGCTTCTGGTAATTTAACAACTACACCCAATAACACTACAAAACTTGGATATCACATACTTAAAAAATATTATGTGCAAACAAAGATAGTGTCAAAATGCAACATCATTACAATGTTTGTTGTCCTTCAACTAAGACACTCAATCTAAATAACTTGAAGTTGATCCAAACACCATGCTTAATGACTAGGTCAAATGAAAATGAAGAGATGTGTTATTCAAAACCTTTAGGCCCAACAAAGTTGTCAAATGAACATGATAAATGCAATTTGAATGATGATAAAGAAAAAACAACAACAAAAAATGTTTCATTTACAAATCCTGTCAATTTGGAAGCTATACCTAATAATACTGGGACACTAATGTATCATAAACTGAAACAAATATTGCATGCAAGTACAACAACCAAAAATTATTCTACTAGGAGTAAAAAAACTTACAAAACATGTCTATATGACAAAGATTCAGGATATACCCAAAAAAAATGTTCAATTTGTGAACAATTGTAATTTGAAAAAAACATGTACTATATTACACAAGAGCTAGAGACTGAGTATCAGAAATTAGTACAAAATGACAAATAAATTCTAAATAAGAAAATATGTTCAAGTTGCAAAAGGGAAATTCAAAATGGAAAATTTCCATAGTTTGCAATACCAAAACAAATCAGACACAATACTCCATTGCATACTATGGTAAAATTATCAAAACTTGAAGAACGACTCATATCTCTGAGAATTGCTTTTGCAAAAATAAGACAATTGGGTTATAAACGATCCCAAATGGGACTTGTAGGTTCAATTATCAATGTACATGTTCATATGGATGTCATTCAAAGAGAATTACCGCAATTTGTAAATGAAACAATGACAATTGCAATTGCATTGAAGAGACAATTGCAGTACAAAAATGCATATCAAACTAGAAAAGTACATGTAAAAATTGTTATGCAAGCATTGAAGGAACTATGTTCAAGACATCTATATAAAATTGAGAACGCTCACATAAACAAAGAATGGGACAATGCACTAGGATAAAATAACAATAGGACACTACAAAATGAAATATATGATAGTATATATGAACTTGAAAATGAATCAGAGGATGACAGACCAACTAAAACATTAATACATGGATTCACATACTCACAATGTGTGCACGATTTGCAAGACAAGATTATTGAAATTGTACCAACCAAAGGAAAACGACCACTAGGAATATTCAAGGACAAATATGCATAAGAGATGAACTTTCCAGTATTGTTCTATGGAGATCCACGTGACAACGTCATTGTAGATAGATTTAGTTATCAAAAAATAGTAAAATGGGAGTTACAACATGCATCCGACGATTTTTCAAATCACACAACAAATTTGTTTTTCAAAACAATGCGAAATCATTGACCAAGTTATGTCTTGTCTATGGATACGAATAAGAAAAGGACAACTTAGAGGAAGAACATTACTTGCAAAGGACGTAAAGTACAAATGAAACTTACAACAATTACTCAAATCTAATATTGGTTACATAGATTTCAAGAACATATGCATTTCCCTAGCTATCTACAACAAATAAAAAAGAATATATTTGCAATGATATGACAATTAGGTCCACCAACATTCTTTGTTACATTCACAAGTGTAGAGTATCAATGGACACCATCAATAAATGCACTATCTGAGTTACAGAGGAAAAGAAGAAAAATAAAACATATTGTAACGATAGAAGACTTTGATATCGACTATATTATAAGAAAATAACCAGTAACATGTAGTCGGTATTATCAACATAGAATAAATGCAGTTAAAAAACTCATATGTGATGACAAACAGTTTTTTGGAAAAATTCTAGATTACTACTTTATAACAGAATTCCAAAATCGGGGAAGTGAACATGATCATGCCTTTTTATGGATATAAAATTCCCAAGTATTTGGAAAAAGTGACTACACATATATTGAAAAATTTGTCGACAATTACAAACCATTTGGATCAAACTTTTAATACAAACCATTTGGATCAAAAACTTGCCAATATATAGACATTACCACACAAAAACCTGTAAGAAAAACAAAAAATCAAATTGTAGATACAACTTTCCCATGCCCCCAATGAAAAACACAAGAATCCTTGTGCCAATTGAATCAACAAATGAGTTAGTACACAGTAGGTCAAATTCACTATTTTCAATGCTAGATAAAATGCAATACAATAATTCAATAAGTTTTGAATATTTCTTGCATGAAATCAACTTATCAAAAGACGATTATATCGAGGCAATACATGTACATATAAAACAACCAACAATCTTTCTAAAGAGAGAACCCTCGCATATCTAGAGCAATATTTTTTCCCCAAAATTTTTGTCTCTATGGAATGCAAATATAGATGCTCAATACATATTGAATGCATATGCTGCAACATCATATTGCAGTTCATATATGACCAAATGTGATAGATCAATGACAAGTGCATTTAAAAGATACATACAGAACATGAAAAGAGAAAAATCAATGCTATAGAAATGATACACTTGGGAATACACTACTTAACCTCAATAGATGTCAGCTATACATACAATTGGGAACACACTACTTAACCTTCAACAGATGTCAGCTCAACACAATGTGCACATAGCACTTTCAATGCCCCTAAATTCTAGTTCAGGGCAATGTGTTTTTATAAACACCTCGCCATCAAATGAACTGGCATTCATCCTCAAGCAAACTTTTCTATTAAAACAAGAGCCTCACAATTCAAAAGACATTATGCATCGTTCTATCATTGATTATTATGTTGCACGTCCAAATGCAATAAAGCATATTTGCTTAGCAAAATTTGTAGCCAACTGTACAACAAAGATGAGGGACCTGTTTCAAAGAGAAAGAAACCAAATGTAATAGGATTTATAAATTATAGAAAGTTCATGTTGACTATGAAAACTATTGCAGAGAAAAGATATTACTATATGTTCCATTTGAAAACAATGAGCACTCACTAAAGCAATTCCATTCAACATGGCAAGTTGCATATACTCTTAATGAACGAACAATACAAATGAATCAAGCCAAATTTACATATGACATCAACCCTTTATGAGGTGATTTAGACAATGAAATGGAACAAATTAACACCTACAATTTTGTATTTTATACACTAATAATATATACTTAGCATTATAAAGCTAACGATTTATTATGTACTTAATATTATAAAATTAGCAACAAGGACTTCACCACCCTATGACACTTAATCTTTATGTATTGTATTTCTTTAAACAAGTATTTAAACATTACTTAGGTTTTTTAAACACGTGGATTTTCAAAAAAATGCATGAAAACCTTAACCTTACTCCTTTTTAACTTTACTCCTTAACAAATATCAATACTATATCACTAAAAATATAATGGAAAAAAAAACTAACATTACTAACTATTAAACATATTAAAAAATACACTACTAAAAATAAATAACTTACATTCTTATTAAATTGATTTATTGTGAACCATAATCTAGTATAATAGAAAAGTAAAATATTATTAATAAAATTATGTAGAACACCTTCTAATAACCTCACCTACTGTAATGACAATACAAAAGTCAACTACTGTATGACAATACAAAAGTCAAATGATCATTATTTAATAAATTTAATATGCAAGTTATAAAATTTAAGCAAAAGAAAGGATAAAAATTATAAATATAATAACTTAGTGTAATTTAATTCAAATTATTTAAAAAAGGTTTATGTTAGCTCATAAAATTTGCACTCTTATAGTTTGTGGTTGGATGATGTCGATAAGGATTAAATGGTTGATAAATAGAGATGGAATGGAGAAGTGCAAAAAAAACAATTCCTCATATTCCTCTAGTTAAATGAGTTCAACTCTAAGTTATCCATGCCTAGGTACATGTTATCATGGACATTCTTCCTATTATCCATTTATCAAGTATTAATAATTTTTTATATTATTATTTTTATCTCACATTCTTCTAGTTATCTGCCATGAACTCTTGGTTAACCATTCATTATGAGTTATTCATGCCTCGTGTTGTTTATCCATTAATTAGCTATGGGTTATTCATGCATTGCTACTAGCTATCCATTCATGAGCTTCTACTTAACTTTTTATATTTTTTTTATAATTGTTTATTTTGAATTTTGAAGTATTGTAAATGAGAAAGCATAGATGGTAGTCCATCCCAAATCTCAAATAAAAATGGCTATGAATGTAGTAAAAAATAGTTAAAATCAAATAAAAATAATTAAAAAATCTATAAAAACTCATTAAATAGAAATTTTAAATTAAAAAAAATTATTAAAATACTCATAAAATAATACACTTATAAAATAAAATAAAAACCAATATAAATCCATGTTAAAGAATGAATCTAACTAAGTTCAATTACATACCTATAAATGAATATTAAAAGTAGATGTAACAAAATTCATTTACACACCTAAAACAAAAACAGACAATGAAAATAACGAAATTCATTTAAATACCTAAAACACACAACATTCTGCTAACCAAGTTCATTTACATACCTAGCCAAATTCTGCTACCTCAATCTCGGCCTTTCTTCTTGTTGAACAACGCATCAAAACATGAGAAGCTTTGTAGCAAGTTCCAGGACAAAAGGCATCAGAAGTAGACGCACAAGGACGTAAGACACAACTCCGAGCAAAACTGATATGGGAAGGGCAGGTAGAGCTGATAAGTCACTTCGAATTACAGCTAACAGTCCAATTGTACATCCCAGGCCTAAAATGATAGCAAGATAACAAGCGTAGGCTGTCGTCATATCATACATTGCTGCTCTTCCAACAATAACACTATAAATCATAAAATCTCCAAGGCCCAACTGCAAGCCTGGTGGCGATGGTAACCTTCTATCAACATCAGCATGGACTGCGGGTCGACACTCGTAAATAAAAGCAGGAAATTCTCCACCCCTTCTATTAATAAGATTTACCAGCAAATTCAGAGGACCAACTGGAGTCAAAACTGACACCAAATCATATACTGCCAAAGCCACAATAACCGTCCAGGTAGTCCACTCAGGGAGTACTGTAATCCAGTAAGCCACAATTGCAGCGTGTATAACCATATAAAACTGTTTGATGACAATCGGCGTCGCAGTTGTACATGTTGAAAGGATGCCCGCAACGGTGAAATTGAAAAGAAATATTGAGAAGGAGATGATATCCACAGGTATTGAGCAGGCCTCAATTATATAAATCAAAATTGGTCCTCCCAGATATGCCAGGGTCAGAAATGTTGCGAGACACATGTGAGCCTTCAAAACCCAGGCACAACGGTAATAGTAAAGTAATACAACCAAAAAAGTGGCCACGGTTATGGAGAGGACAAATACCAGGGCATCCGTAAGAGCCCCTCCGAATTTCTGTACAGTGGAATCTGAGGAGTTCCCCATGTGAATTAGTAGCTTGGAGACTATGAATGCCTGTGCACTAGCTGGGTGACCGATGCCACGAACTAACAGGACAACGATCATCATGCATATTGATACAGGGACCATGACTGTTACTTCATCTGCCCCCACAATCTCAAGAACGTCTCTAGTCTCCATTGATCTTTGAAAATTCTTTTCAAAGTGCAGATAAGTTTGTAAATACCTCTTTTAATCTGCCTAGAACCTGAGGCAGATTTCGCTTGTCTGAGGCAGATTTCCAACCTGAATTCAGAATCTTGAATTGCAAGTTTCCAAGTCTCATTCATATCTATATATATATACACAATTTATTAGTTTTTTTTTAATTTACGATTCCTACTCCCAAAGTTATATGGAATAAATATTCCATAAGCTGGGTGGGTTGGTACACTTCAACTGGTTGAGAGCTTTTGGGTCAAATTTTAGAGTGGTTATGTAAAGGTTTCACTCGATGTTTCCACATTACTAGCCCTCTAATCAAGGTAAACGGTTATCTTAAAAAAATGTGGAAAAGTACCCTTTTCGATCCAATGTTCCATCTTAAAAAAATTAATAGAATAAATATTCCATTATTTACAGCTATATATACCACATGGAGTCCCTTATCCCATAAACAAAAGGTTATATATATGGGTGATTGGTCATAATCTTAAAATTATTATTATTATTTATTGGTTTGTATAAAATTTAAAAATATTGGACTATATGACATGCACAAATAAGACTAAGTCATATGGAATAATGTTTCAATTTCTACAATAATGGGTTATAAAATGCACCTCACTTTATTGGGTTATAAAACTCACCTCAAGTTGGTGCCACATAAGCAAGCGGTTGTATTAGGGGTTTTATCTATAAATTTGGTCATTGGTTATGATCTTAAAAATGATTTTTTATTATTACTACTACTATTATTATTATTATTATTATTATACTTATTTTGTACAAAATTTAAAAATAGGTTGATTTGATGGTGATGATGCTGATTAAAGTGCATTGAGGTCAATTTTGATCTATCCTAACTTAAAAAGGATAATACGTGATCTACTTTAAAATCATGTTCCTTTACTCAAATGAGCCAAAATTATATCAAATAAAGTTCCAATCTCTTCAATATTGTGTTGTAAAATGCACCTCGTGTCTTTTAATGCAATTAAGTTTAATTACATTAAATTTACCAAAAAAATTAAAACCCACCTCCCCCTTTCTTTGCACATAGGCCCACAAGCATTAACCTCCTAGACCCAAGCATTAACCGAGTGTTTAAGGGTGAACATTGTGTTATATATATAACCCATACACAAAAAGTTATATATATATATATATAAGAGAGCTTGGTCATGATCTTAAAAATATTATTATTATTTATTGGTTTTGTATAAAATTTAAAGATATATGACTATATGACATGCACAAATGAGACCAAGTCATATAGAATAAAGTTTCAATCTCTTCAATAATGGGTTATAAAATTCACCTCACTTGATTGGGTTATAAAATGCACCTCACTTCATTTGTACCTCTTCAATAATGGGTTATAAAATTTGCCTCACTTGATTGGGTTATAAAATGCACCTCACTTCATTTGTACCACATCTGTGGATCCCTTACCCCATAAACAAAGGGTTGTTTCAGGGATTTTATTATTATTATTATTATTATTATTATTATATTGGTTTTATATAAAATTTAAAAATAGGTTGACTTTATGATGATGATGATTAACTTTATATGGAAAAGTCTCAATGTCTTCAATACTCGGTTGAGGCCCAAGCATTAACCTAGTGTTTAAGGGTGAACATTGTACACTACCCCTTAATATTTGAACCTATAACCTCCTCAAAAGAAACATAGATTCTTAACCATTAGACCCACAAACAATAGCCTCATATTTATAAATAAACATTAAATTAAAATTATATAAACAATAATTTATTCTACTAATCATGTTTATGAGTTAGATAGCTAACTAATACTACATTTTAAAATATTACTCCCTAAATAATATACATATGTATAAGTTACTCCCTAAATAATATACATATGTATAAGTTCTATTTATATATACGACACGAGAGTTGCAATTTTGCTAAGAAGGAAGTTTTAAATATGTCTAACCTAATCTCAAACCACTATCAAAATGTGTAAATTAATTGGTTACAAAAATGAAAGAGAACAATTCTTGTTGTATTGATTTACTTTTTCATAGTCTATCCAAGCAAGGGAGTGCTATATTGTGTTAGTGGAACATAAGAAGTAGAAATCCATACAATAGCTATATATAGGTTACAATGTCATTGGAAACCTCATGATGTGCTCATTTTTCTACATATATTCATTTCATATACGAGAAAGAAATAATGTTGCATTCTATTTATATATCATTTGAATATTTCTTCATTATGGTTAAATGCTTTTTAATGCATTTATTGTTTTTATATGCCAATGCTCTAAAATACAATGCCACCATTATTTTCAACGATATCATTATTGTTTCCATTATTATTATTTTTAACTTTATTAATACTTCACAATGCAAAAATTTAGATGCATTGGTGTTGATTAATTGGTAATATGTACCAATGCTTTCAGAATATGTAATACACATTGATGCTTTCAAAATAGTGAATATGGTTTGATGATTTGAAAGAATCACTCCTTAAATTTAATAACGTATAATCTACAATAGTATAATTTTTTGGAATTCACTAGATAAATATATATATATTAGAACTTCTTATCACTTAGAAATTTTAGTTATAAAAAATATACATACATATATACTTAATCTTGTAATACTAAAAGTTTCTATTAAAAAAATTTTAAGTGGTATTTTTCTTATACTATAAAGTAGTTAAAAAATTTATGATATACATCTAATCCATAAAAAGGGAACCAGATCCCTCATGTTTCACTAACATAGATTCTTTATAGAAACTATTTTTTTCCTTGTAAACTCTACTCATAATTTATTGCAATGATTCTCTCCTATCTTCGATGTAACATGCACACAAAACAACCATTCAACAATACACTAACGATTAGGTATTTGAGTTTCAAGTTGTTTATTTTTAATCACCTGCTAGGCATACATGAAATGGCTATGATTCTCTACCTCAACGATTGGATTTTATTTATATGAAAATACAAGAAAAGCTTCCATTATCACTCCTAAGTTAACTACCAATGAAATGGGATGCACCCTTTCTTTTGCACACTCTACCCAATACTCAAGAAACTCGTCAATTAAAAGAAGTTGCATGTGTGAATATTGTTCAAATAGAGAACAACTATACAATGATCACTCTTCTCCACAATAAGTTATGAAGAAAAGGTAATGGGGATATGGATATCTAGTGAAGTTCCATGCTTTCCAGCTATCATGTATATTTATAAACTAAAACAATTATGAAAATGTTGGTTAATTCATTCATGTTCCCTTTTCAAAAAGGATGCACATTTAGTTCTCAAAAAGGAGCCACGTCCAATATGTTATAAAATTGAAGTATATATATAGGACTTTAGTGATAGGGTGTACGATCCAATCTTGAAGAAAATATTCTAGCTCAAGGGTGTATTCTAGTCATAATTCCTACATAAGTTAACTATATTATCATAACTTTCAAGTGTGTATACACATCAACATGAAAATTAAATCCATTTCTATATGAGTATGTATTCAACAATTAGAAATCATATAAACAATAAACCAACTAGAGGATTTCCAATGTGGTCTGCAATGGTCTCTTGACCTTCTCAAAACACCCCAACAACAATGTGCAATATTTCTCTAGGTGAATCTAATAAATGCAACGTCAAAAAAGCTATATATGGATTTAGCATTAAAGAAGGAATATCAACACTTCAATAGCAAGAGAGATTTATCTCACTCCAGTAATAATATTAAAGAGCAAGAATGTTTTTCTCAAATGAAAATGGGCTGGTGCAAGCTAATGCTGGTCACTTATGGCGCTTTCGTTGCAATGGACTTCTGGAAAAACAGAAATCTTAACATCAAAAAGAAATATTAGAGGTACCTACACAACTTTTTGGAATATGGTGTAAGAATATGAAACATGGACAATCGGATTACCTTCCGGAATATATAACTTTTATTTATGGAAACTAAGCATAAATCCCAAAAATGAGGTTCTTCTAAGGTTGGTATGTTATATTTTTTCCAAAAAATAATGAATATGTTTGCGTTGGTCCACTCGTTTGGTATGTAAATGGTGGAATTTTGTGAAAAAAATTATATAGAGTTGTAGATAACACGTGTGTCTAGTGCAGCATTATTTTTCCATATTTATTTATGTTATATTTTTTATTTTTCAAATTAAGGAAGTCAGTGACGCCCTAAAATGACAAGGTCGAGCGTTGGTCCACCACATCTTGGTCTTAACATAGTCAATGAACGATATTTTTTTTAGGATGTAGGTCTTTGTGTCTTCTTGTACAGGTTCTTTTCGTTTTTTAAATAGGTGAGGCAATCAAAAGTTATAGCCAAAGCAAACAACCTACCTTTTGTGTTAGATTGACGTTAGTCCATTTAAAATTAAATAAAAAATAGAAAACGATAATAGATTTAAACAAAAATTACATATTTAGAATCTACAAACAGAGTTACACAAGTGTGTGAATTTTCATTAATAGTGGACAAGCGTGGCATATGGAAAATCATGCATGAAATAGGAGAAGTGGTACAAAACAAGTTTTTATGTCATAAGACAGTCCAAACCACTTGGTTGGGAAACCCGAACCTAAAACCAAAGAAGCCAAGTCATCCTCCACATTGGTTGGAAAAAAGGTGCCACCAAAATTCTAAATTTAAATCACGCGTGCGCATAGTTTAAAACATAATGCACACACACTAGAAGCACGATCGCGCTCTATGGGTGTGCACGCACTAAAAGCATGTATGCGCTACTTTGTGCGCGCGTATTAGTGATGTGTGCGCGCATTTGTTAAGTAAACACTTTGTTTTGATTTTATTTTCAAGCATTTGCAATGGAATGATGATGATGAGGAGGAGGAGGAGGATGATGACAATGATGATGAAATGAGGATGATGACAATGATGATGATGAGGATGATGACTATGATGAGGAGAAGGAGGAGGATGACTATGATGATGATGAGAAGGATGATGACAATGATGATGATGAGGATGATGACTATGATGATGAGGAGGAGGAGGATGACAATGATGATGATGAAGATGATGACTGTGATGATGATGAGGAGGATGCTGACAATGATGATGACTATGACGATGATGATGATGACAATGATGAACAATGATGGTGATGAGGATGAGGATCACGATGACTATGAGTATGATGACGATGATTATGATTATGATTATTATGATGATGATGATAATTACGATGATGAGGATGAGGATGTTGATGACGACGATGATGAGGAGGAGGAGGATGATAATGACTATGATGATGAACAATGATGGTGATGATAATGATGATGATGAGTATGATGATCACGATGACTATTACTATGATGACAGTGATTATGATGATTGCGATGATGAGGATCATGATGTTGATGATGACTATGAAGATGACTATTGTAACACCCCGGTTTTGACCCCGTTTGCATGAAATGTATATGATGTATATATATTGTAATCAATCGTGGTGTGGAGCTAAAGGCAAAATCCCCACCATTGATTTAGCGTTTAATGTTTGGGTGATTAAAATCGTCACCGATGGTACATCATGATATCCAGCACATAATAGTTTTGGCATCATGTAAATATGCACTTTAATTAAAATAAACCCCAACCAACTATGTCAATGCAACCATGATGAAGAGGGCATGATTTTCCTAAGGATAAGGAGGGGGAATTATTAACTTTGGGCCTATGGGGAAAATCCTAGTGTCAACTGTTAAACCCATTTAGTTGTCACCAACCTTTTTGTCTTACTCACCTTTTCCTTGTCTCAATCAGTCAACTAACACATTAAAACCTATGTTGTTAGTTGGGCAGTTATTGCTGGGAAGTGGTGTGTGGCAAGACTGCCAGTCCTTGCCCACACACACACTGCACTAGCAGACCCTTTCACCTCACGTGGACTCAATGCTTCCATGCTTGCCTATCCTCATGTAGAGACAGTCGTCCTCTTCTCCTCATGCACAGTTTTTGGCAATTTTCTCACGCAGAGAGATGGGAGAGCCATTTTCTGGCATTCATGATTTTCATGTGAAGGAGCCATTCACGTTCTCGGGTGTGTGTATGCATTTTCCATACCAAAATTTTGGTTCTTTGTATACGTTCCCCTATCCAGGCCGATATTCTGATCTCCTCTTTCGATTTCAGGATGTGTATTTCCCGTTTCTTCAGTGTGGTTGGTCTTTGAACTGTGTTGGAGTGGGAATGAAGGCTTGGTATGCTTGATAAACCTGATGCATTTGGGAGCCACATAGATAGAGCTAGAGGGCTGGCTTTCTTCTCCACAACCCCTGAATAGCACTGGAAGGGAAGTCAGGGCCTAGGGGACTGTGTAGCAGAGAAGGGACTAATTCCTTGTGTTGGGTGTGTGTGGGTGTCCTAGAAGCCAGGCTAGTTCTGGTGTAGGTGTCCTTAGCTCTTAAATGAGCCCACCAGCTTAGCATTCAGCTTTTCCCAGCTCCCCGATGGCCTGATAAACCCAAATGTGTTGGCTTGGCTGATTTGTGTATATTTGGCTATGTGTGAGCCTGCTTAGTTCCTTATTCCTTGGGGAATCATGCCCAGCTCAGGGGTGGTACTGTTGCTGAGAGATTAAGGAACACACTGGCCTATGATTGGGTGGAACGTTGCAGTGACGTAGCTGGTTGCGAGACCAGTTATTCGTAAGACAAGTATTCTTGACTATCTCATCTCTGCAAATTGTATTTTGTTGTTTAATGAAAATGATGAACATGCTAAATGATTGAATGTATGGTTTTTCTTCCATTGTATGGTAACAATGTATGCATGTTTTACTTCAAAGCATTCTAGTTTGTATGTGTGTATGTTCATGGGCTAGTTTCTGGGATAGATAATGCTATGGTAGCGTCCTCTTCACCAGTCGAAGGGCCGGGGATGTTACAATGTGGTATCAGAGCACACGTTGCAGCATGGGCCTTAATGGGCCATGAAGAATCAGTGACAGAGGCAAGTTACCCTCTGCCCAACAGGAAAAAAAAATGAGAAATCAGAGAAAATGATGGGAAATTCCGAAAATTTTCTAAGTGCGAAAATTATCGGAGGACTTAGCCGAAAGCTCATCCGATACACTAGATCACCTAAGCGGAAGTCCACCCGACAAGAAAAGGTGAAAAGAAAATTTTGAAAAAAAAAATTCAAAGTTTGGAAGTTGTCGGTGGTCTCGGATGGGTTGAGCCAAGACACGGCCGACGAGGAATCCGGGAGAAAATTTTGAGAAATTTTTTGAAGTATCGAAATCGTCGGAAGGAATTAGCTGAAGTCAGCCGATACGTCAGCTCAGTTAGCTGGAAGGACTTCCGATGACGCCAGAGGAGAAAATGTGAAGGGAGCTGACACGGCGGCAGAAAGAAGAAGAAGATAGAAAAATTAATTTTTCGAAAAATTTTCGAAGTGTCAAAAATCGTCGGAAGTTGTTCATTGAAGCGGAGCTGAGGTGTCGGCAAGGCTCGCTTGAAGGGAGCCGAAGCATCGAAAAAGGATAGATGATCGAGTAGCCGATACTACGGCAGAAGAAAGAAGAAAATTTTTCCAAGTACAGGAAACGTCAGAAGAAAATAGAGGATCGGTCAACCGATGTGTATCGGAATCTAGAGGAAGATCGGTCTGAAACGTTGAAAGAAATTAGAGGATTGGTCAGCCGATGTGTATCAGAAGCTATAAGATCAGTCCGAAATGTCGAAAAAAAATAGAGGATTGGTCAGTCGATGTGCGACAGAAGGCAGAGGAAGAATGATCTGATGTGCATTGGAAGACGAATGAAGATTGGTCCGCTGGGGTATCGGAAGCGTAGTCAACTAGTGATCCGATACATCGGATGGCTAGTTGGGAAGAGATCCGATATGACCAACAAAAAAAATTAATTTTTCAGTGGGATTTTTCAGCGGATTTCAGCAGTTTTTCAGTGGGATTTTCAGCAGTTTTCAGTGGATTTTCGAGGCCGAAAAGGAGGAAAATGGCAGCAATCTTATGTGCCAGATTATGTGAAAATTAAATATTTACAACAAAAAAAAATGAGGGCCTGCAAGGGGGCAAGCCACCTTGACCTCGGTCGTTCCCCTGAGATAGTTGTTCTTTGAGGAAGAAAATTGTGTGTTTTGGGAAAACTTGTAATTGTATGATTTTTCCAAGAGAAGGTAAGTAATTTCGATTTGTATAAATGTTATGCAGCTAACAGTTGTGTTACTAACACATTTGCAGAATCATAGTCACATTCAAGGGAAGTATTCCAGGTAGTACGGTTTGGTAAAGTAAGTTGTGGTTCAACCATGAGAACCCATGACGGATATGATGCTCGGGATTCCTACGAGCGTGCGCAAGATGCCATGGGAGAAAATGTCTGAGTTGGAAATGATGACATAGAGTCTAATGGAAGGAGATTCCAAGAGACACCGCCAGATATTGCAGCCACCATGAGAAGCTTGATTAAAGCCCAGGAATAGTAGCATCAGTTGAATGCTGCTATGTTGTAGAGTTTGACAGACTTGCAAAGAAATATAGACTCTGGATCGGGTAAAGTAAAACCAGAAGGCAGTAAGAGCAGTACCAGAAGAAGAAGAAGGACTTCTAGTAGATCATCTGACTCAAAAGAATCCAGTGGAGATTCAAGCTCTTCTTGTCGTAAGGGAAAGAGAAAGAAGCACCATAGGGATCGCTCTCGGGATGAATTTAAGAAGGCTAAACCTCCTACATTTGACAGTGAGGTAAAGACTGGATAAGAGGCTGAAGCTTGGCTTCTTGGGATAAAGAAGTACTTCCAAGTTCAGGATTATTCGGGAAACATGAAGGCAAGGGTTTCCATATTCAATCTAAATGGAAGATCATTCATTTGGTGGGAACACTTCAAGCAAGTACAGAGGATCAGTGAAAGGAGACTTAAGTGGAAACAGTTAAAGAAGTATTTCAAGCAAAAATACCTCTTTGACAGGTATTATGATGACAAGATCAAGGAGTTCCATGAGCTAAGATTGGGTCAGCAGACCATGGAAGAGTATGCAAATAAGTTCTTGGAATTGTTGAGGTATGTCAGGTATATTAAAGATGAAAAAGTGAAGGTCCAGCATTTTCTGAGTGGGTTGCCTCAGTCTTACAAAGATAGAATTGAGTTTTATGAACCTAGAACTCTTGAAGAAGCAATAAGGAAGGCTAAGTATTGCTATGAGAAAAGCAAAGGTAAACATGATTACCATAAGGCATGGAAGGACAAAATGAATGAGAAGTTTGACCAAAGAAAGAAAGGTTTCAAATATTCTAACTTTAGGAATCAGCAGAAGCAGCCATCCCAAGCTGCGAGTAAGCCAGTTGGAGTGATAGGAGAAAATCCTAAAGATCCACAACAGAATAGAGGACCACTCCAATGTTGGAAATGTGGAGGACCCCACATGCGTAGAAGTTGTCCACTCGAGAATGAGAGTGCAAGGCCAACTTACAACATTCAAGAAGCAGAAACAGTGGGTCAAGTAGCAAGGGTTGTCCCTAGGATTTATGCGGCACTGGAGGACCGCCAAGCAGATCACCAGTCAACTGTGGTTGAAGTTGCAGGTAAGATTGTTGAGCAATCTGTTTCTATTTTGCTTGACCTCGGTTCTACTAACAGTTACATTACCCCTAGAGTAGTGGAGATTTGTGCTTTTAAGAAAGTAAAGCATAGAAAATATTGGTTAGTTAAGCTAGCCACTGGAACTAAGAGAAAGGTTAGTGAAGTGGTAGAGCAATGTCTATTGGTCATGAATGGATTGGTCACTTGTGTAGATCTGAATGTTCTACCACTTGGTTCCTATGATGTTCTCATTGGAATGGATTGGTTAGAAGCTCACAAGGTAAAGCTTGACTGTTACAATAAGACTTTCGAATGCATGGATGAAGAAGGGAACCCAATAGTGGTAAAAGGTATTCCAAAGGTGATTTCAGTAAGGCAGGTTTCAGCAATGCAATTGAAGAAGCTCTGTAGGAAAGGTTGCCAGTTGTATGCAGCTCATATTTTGGAGGCAACAGGGGATGAAACTCCTAGGTTGGAGGAATATCAGGTGTTACAGGAATTCAAGGATGTGTTTCCTAATGAGATTCCAGGGCTTCCTCCAAAGAGGGACATTGATTTCACAATTGAACTTGTGCCAAGAGCAGCACCCATGTCCAAGACACCCTACAGAATGAGTACGCCAGAGATGCTAGAGTTGAAGATGCAACTGCAAGAGTTGTTGGAAAAGAAGTATATCAGGCCAAGTGTGTCTCCTTGGGGAGCACCAGTTCTATTTGTAAAGAATAAAGATGGTACACATAGGTTTTGTATTGATTACAGACAATTGAACAAGGTTACTGTGAAGAATAAATATCCTTTCCCTAGGATTGATGACCTCTTTGATCAAATGAGAGGAGCAAAGGTATTTTCCAAGATTGACTTGAGGTCTGGTTACCATCAGGTGAGAATAAAGAATGAAGACATTCATAAGACAGCCTTCAGACCAAGTTATGGACATTATGAGTTTGTAGTGGTACCATTTGGTCTCACAAATGCACCAGCTACATTTATGTGCCTTATGAATAGTGTCTTCAACAGGTATTTGGACAAGTTTGTTCTTGTTTTCCTTGATGACATTCTTATTTATTATAAGAATGAGGAAGAGCATGAAGAGCATTTGAGATTGACATTGCAATTGCTCAGGGAGCATCAGTTGTATGCAAAGCTAAGCAAGTGTGACTTCTATAGAGATAGAATTCAATATTTGGGTCACATTATCTCAAGAGAGGATATATCTATGGACCCTGAAAAGATTGAAGCCATTATGAATTGTCCTACTCCAAGAAATGTGACAGATGTAAGATATTTTATGGGACTTGTAGGATACTACAGGAGATTCATTGAAGGATTCTCCAAAGTTGCACATGCCATCACTTCTTTGCAAAAGAAGGGGGTAAAGTTTGAATGGACATCGAGGTGTGAAGAAAGATTCTAGCAGTTGAAAAATATTCTCACCAGTGCACCAGTATTGAAAGTTGCAGACCCAGAGAAATATTTTGTGGTGTGTACCAATGCATGCGGATAAGGGCTTGGAGGAGTCCTTATGCAAGACAACCATGCGATATGTTGCAAGTCGAGAAAGCTGAAGGAGCATGAGAAGAACTATGCCACTCATGATCTACAACTTGTAGCCATAGTACATGCCCTCAAGATGTGGAGGCATTACTTGATGGGTAGAAGATTTGAACTAAGGACAGACCATTGCGTTCTGAAGTATCTATTTGATCAGCCTACTCTGAATGCTAAGCAAGCGAGATGGATGGAGTTTTTATGTGAGTTTGATTTTGAAATCAAGCACATAAAGGGGAAATAGAATAAGGTAGCTGATGCACTCAGCAAGAAGGTGCAGGAAATGCATGTGGCATCTCTTAGTATTTGCCAATCAGATTTGAGGCAGCAGATTGTTAACCGTATTGCTAGAGATGAATTGTATAAGCAAGTAAAAGACAAATTGCAGTAGCAAAGTCTTGAGAAGAGGTATGAGGGATATAAATTGGAAGAAGATGGACTTCTTACTTATAAAGGTAGAATTTATATTCCAAATGTAGCATAGTTGAGGAGAGTTGTTATGGATGAAATCCATCAAACTCCGTATTCTGGTCACCCAAGATACCAAAAGACAATTGCTACTGCCAGAAAATAGTACTTTTGGCTAGGAATGAAAAAGGACATGGCTGAATACATTTCAAGGTGTATGAAATGTCAGCAGGTAAAGGTTGAGCATCAACACCCAGAAATTTTGTTGCAACCTTTGCCAGTTCCAGAATGGAAATGGGAAGTTATTTCCATGGATTTTATTATGGGATTGTCGATGACTTGGAGACAACATGATTACATCATGGTTGTGGTGGAAAAGTTGACAAAGGCAGCGCATTTTATACCAGTGAAGTATACACGTGCGAATGATGACATTGTAAAGATATTCATGAAGGATATTTTCAAATTACATGGATTGCCTAAGGCAATAGTCTCTGACAGAGATGTCAAGTTCACTTCCAATTTTTGGAAGGGGTTGTTTGCAGATTTGGATACTAAGCTAAACTTCAGCACTGCATACCATCCTCAAATGGATGGTCAGACAGAGAGAGTTAATCAAGTACTGGAAGATATGATTCGCATTTACGTGATGAACAAACCAACCAAGTGGGAAGATTACTTACACTTGGTAGAGTTTGCTTATAACAATGGACAGCAGGCATCCTTGAGGATGAGTCCGTATGAAGCTTTGTATGGAAGAAGGTGTAGGACACCAGTGACTTGGGATAATCCAGTGAACAGGGTTGTGCTTGGTCCAGAATTGCTCAAGGAAATGGAGTAGGAGGTTGTAAAGATCAGGCAGAATCTGAAAGCAACACAAGACAGATAGAAAATCTATGCAGACAAGCATAGGGTGAAGAGGGAGTTCAGTGTTGGGGATCATGTTTACCTCAGAGTTAGGGAAAAGAAGAGTTCCTTGAAGCTTGGAAGTTGTGCCAAGCTGTCACCAAGATATTGTGGGTCGTTTGAAGTGCTTGAAAGAATAGGGCCAGTTGCATATAGACTTGCATTGCCTACTAGCACTAGAGCTCATAATGTTTTTCATGTTTCTTTTCTTAAGAAATATGTACATGATCCTAACCATGTGATAAATTGGGATGTGATTCAGGTGGAACCTGAGGGAGAGTTTCGAATCGAGCCAATGCGCATCCTCGACAGGAAGGTCACAATGCTCTGGATCCAAGCCATAGGGTAGGTAAAGGTGCAATGGGATCATTACGGACCTGAAGAGGTTACGTGGGAGCTAGAGGATGCCATGCGATTGGCACATCCATTTTTCTTCAATTTTGCGGAACACTGAGGCGGTACCAATGTAGCATTTTGTTCAAATTTTGTAAAGCACTAAGGACAGTACTATTGAAGGGGGAGGGGAATGTAACACCCCGGTTTTTACCCCATTTGCATAAAATGTATATAATGTATATATATTGTAATCAATTGTGGTGTGGAGCTAAAGGCAAAATCCCCACCATCGATTTAGCGTTTAATGTTCCGGCAATTAAAATCGTCGTTGATGGTATATTGTGATATCCAACACATTATGGTTTTGGCATCATGTAAATATGTACTTTACTTAAAATAAATCCCAACCAGCTATGTCAATGCAACCATGATGAAAAGGGCATGATTTTCCTAAGGATAAGGAGGGGGAATTATTAACTTTGGGCCTATGGGGAAAAGCCTAGTGTCAGCTGTTAAACCCATTTAGTTGTCACCCACCTTTTTGTCTTACTCACCTTTCCCTTGTCTCAATCAGTCAACGACCACATTAAAACCTCTGTTGTTAGTTGGGCAATTATTGTTGGGCAGTGGTGTGTGGCAGGACTTTTGGTCCTTTCCCACACGCACACTCCATGAGCGAACCCTTTCACCTCACGTGGACTCAATTCTTCCATGCTTGCCCATCCTCACACAAAGACGGTCGTCCTCTTCTCCTCATGAACAGGTTTTGGCAATTTCCTCACGTAGAGAGCTGGGAGATCCATTTTCTGGCATTCACGGTTTTCCTGTGAAGTAGCCATTCATGTTCTGAGGTGTGTGTGTGCATTTTCCATACCATATTTGTGGTTCTGTGTATACGTTCCCCTATCCAGGCTGAGAGTCTGATCTCCTCTTCTAATTTTGGGCTGTGTATATCTCGTTTCTTTAGTGTGGTTGGTCTTTGGACTGTGTTGGAGTGGGAATGAAGGCTTGGTATGCTTGATAAACCTGGTGTGTTTGGGAGCCACATAGACAGAGCTAGAGGGTTGGATTTCTTCTCCACAACCCCTGAATAGAACTGGAAGGGAATTCAAGGACTGTGTAGTAGAGAAGGGATTGATTCCTTGTGTTGGGTGTGTGTGGGTGTCCTAGAAGCTAGGCTAGTTCTGGTGTCATTAGAGAGAATTTGAGGTCAAAAATGGGCCTCAAAAGGACCAAAATGTACTATAGAAATCAACCAATTACATTCTAGTAGATGACATCATCCCCATGGTTGAGGTGGCATTGCATTAGTTAAGAATGCTTATTTGTCACATTTTCTATGGTGGATGAAAATCCATAGTTAAACAAGGTAGTGGTACAAGTACTTTTAAGTCATAAAGTGAAGTACTCACAATAAAAGTCATTTCACACTTTCTCATAAAATAATATTATTGTTATTTTCAAGTAAAGTACTCATAATTCACTTTCTCATAAAATAATATTATTGTCATTTTCAAGTAAAGTACTCATAATTCATAAAAATGTCTTTTCACATTTTTTTATAAAATAATATATTGTCATTTTCATGTATTTTAATTTTAAATTATATATTCACTCAATTGTATTTAATATCATAATGTCAAACTAATATATATATAATCTTGTACTTTTAAAATAAATTAAATTCATGAATGATATTTATAGGAAAAAAAATATGTTAGTTATGCATATAAATTAAATTCATTTTTGTTTAATTTTATTTACAAGTTCAAGACAAATAAATGTTAGAGGACAATAAATTTTTGGGAATTTACAATGAATCTTAGTCACATCATTTTAGAGTTATTTTATTAATTTTTTTTATAGTCAATTTAGAAAAGTAACTCAACCATGGTTATTTATATTGTGCATAACAAGTAGTGTAGGAGGTGAGTTGTCATATATACCTACCCCATAAAACCCCTAACTCATAATATTTTAATATATCTTATATTTTTGTAGTACATCTCTTAGGACGCCCATTTTTTACCTCAAATTCTCTCTAATGAGGTGTCATTAGCTCTTAAATGAGCCCACCAGCTTAGCATTCAGCTTTTCCCAGCTCCCTGATGGCCTGATAAACCCAACTATGTTGGCTTGGCTGATTTGTGTATATTTGGCTATGTGTGAGACTACTTAGTTCCTTATTCCTTGGGGAATCATTCATAGATCGGGGGTGGCAGTGTTGCTAAGAGATTAAGGAGCACACTGGCCTATGGTTGGGTGGAACGTTGCACTGACGTAGCTGGTTGCGGGACAAGTTATTCGTAAGATAAGTATGCTTGACTATCTCATCTCTACAAATTGTATTTTGTTGTTTAATGAAAATGATGAACATGCTAAATGCTTGAATGTATGGTTTTGCTTCCGCTGTATGGTAACAATGTATGCATGTTTTACTTCAAAGCATTCCAGTTTTTATGTGTGTATGTTCATGGGCTAGTCTCCCGGATAGATAATTCTATGGTAGCGTCCTCTTCGCCGGTCCGAGGGTCGGGGACGTTACAACTATGAGGATGAACAATGATGGTGATGATGATGATGATGATTGTGATGATGATGATAAGGATGATTTCAATGACGATGATGAGGCTGATGACTATGATGATGATGAGGAGGATGAGGATGAGGATGACAATGATGACGAACAATGATGGTGATGATGATGATAAGGAGGATAAGGACGAGGATGATGATCATGATGACAACGATGAGGAACAATGACGATGATGATGATAGGTTTAGTTGAAAATTTGCTTTGATTTTATTTTCAAGCATTTACAATGGAATGATGATGATGAACAATGATGATGAGGAGGAGGAGGATGATGATAATGATGATGATGAGGATGATGATGAGGATGATGACTATGATGATGAGGAGGAGGAGGAGGAGGAGGAGGATGGTGGTGAACAGTGATGGTGATCATGACGATGATGACGACGATGAGGATGAGGAGGAGGAGGAGGAGGATGATGACGATGATGAACAATGTTGGTGATGATGATGAGGATGAGGATGATAACAATGATGATGATGAGGATGAAGACTATGATGATGAAGAGGATGAGGATGATGACGATGACGGATGATGATGATGACGATGACAATGATGATGAACAATGATGGTGATGATGATGATGATGACGATGGTGATGAAAATGAGGATGAGGATGATGATGATGACGATGATGATGAACAAAGATGGTGATGATGATGACGATGATGATGAGGATGAGGATGAGGATGAGGATGACGATGATGAGTAACAATGATGATGATGATAGGTTTAGTTGAAACTTTGCTTTGCTTTTATTTTTAAGCATTTGCAATGGAATGATGACGATGAACAATGATGATGATGATGAGGATGATGATGATGATGAGGATGAACAATGACAGTGATGATGATGACGATGATTATGATGATGATGCTGATGATGACGATGATTATGATGATGATGATGATGATGATGATGATTATGATGATGAGGATGATGATGCTGATGACGACGATGAGGAGGAGGAGGAGGATGAAAATGACTATGATGATGAACAATGATGGTGATGATGATGATGATGAGGATGAGGATGATGAACACGATGACTATTACTATGATGACAGTGATTATGATGATGATGATGATTGCGATGATGAGGATGATGATGTTGATGATGAAGATGATGATGATGATGAGGATGATGATGACTATGAAGATGACTATGAGGATGAAAAATGATGGTGTTGATGATGAAGATGATGACGAGGATGATGACGATGCTGACGATGATGAGGAACAATGATGATGATGATGATGATGATGACTGTGATGATGATGATAAGAATGATTTCAATGACAATGATGAGGATGATGACTATGATGATGATGATGCGGATGAGGATGATGGTGACGATGAGAATGATGATGAACAATAATGGTGATGATGACGATGATGAGGATGAGGACGAGGATGATGATGATGACAACGATGATGAGGAACAATGATGATGATGATAATGATAGGTTTAGTTGAAACTTTGCTTTGATTTTATTTTCAAGCATTTGCAATGGAATGATGATGATGAACAATGATGATGAGGAGGAGGAGGATGATGACAATGATGATGATGAGGATGATGACTATGATGATGATGAGGAGGATGATGATGATGACGACGATTATGATGATGGTGAACAATGATGGTGATGATGAGGATGAGGATGAGGATGAGGATGAGGATGATGATGATGAGGATGATGAGGATGATGATGCTGATGAACAATTTTGGTGATGATGAGGATGATGACAATGATGATGATGAGGATGATGACTATGATGATGAAGAGGATGAGGATGATGACGATGATGATGATGATGATGACGATGAAAATGATGATGAACAATGATGGTGATGATGATGAGGATGAGTATGAGGACGAGGATGATGATGATGACAACGACGATGAGGAACAATGATGATGATGATGATAGGTTTAGTTGAAACTTTGCTTTGATTTTATTTTCAAGAATTTGCAATGGAATGATGTTGATGAACAATGATGATGAGGAGGAGGAGGAGGATGAATATGATGTTGATGAGGATGATGACTATGATGATGAGGAGGAGGAGGAGGAGGATGATTATGAACAATGACGGTGATGATGATGATGATGATGAGGACGAGGATGATGGTGATGATGATGATGATGATGATGATGATGATGATGATGATGACGATGATTACGATGATGAGGATGATGATGTTGATGACGATGATGAGGAGGAGGAGGAGGAGGATAATGACTATGATGATGAACAATGACGGTGATGATGATGATGATGATTAGGATGATGATGAGGATGATGATCATGATGACTATTACTATGATGACAATGATTATGATGATGATGATGATGATTGCGATGATGAGGATGATGATGTTGATGACAAAGATGATGATGATGATGAGGATGATGATGACTATGAAGATGACTATGACGATGAACAATGATGGTGATGATGATGAATATGATGATGAGGATGATGACGATGCTGACGATGATGATGATGAGGATGATGATGACTATGAAGATGACTATGACGATGAACAATGATGGTGATGATGATGAAGATGATGATGAGGATGATGATGATGATGATGATGATGAACAATGATGGTGATGATGATGAACAATGACGGTGATGATGATGATGACGATAAGGATGATGATGAACAATGATGGTGGTGATGAACAATGATGGTGATGATGGTGATGATAATGATGATGAGGATGATGAGGAGGATGATGATGATGATGATGATGATGAACAATGTTGGTGATGATGATGATGAACAATGTTGGTGATGATGATGATGAGGATTATGACAATGATGGTGATGAGGATGATGACTATGATGACAAGGATGAGGATGAGGATGATGATGATGATGATGATGATGATGATGATGATGACAATGATGATGAACAATGATGGTGATGATGATGATGATGAGAATGAGGATGACGATGATGATGATAGGTTAAGACTATATTATAGTGGTGATGATGATGATAGGTTTTAGACTATATTGTAAAAATAGTTGAAATAATCATGAATACGAATTCATTGTTGAAGAACGTTAGTCATTAAATGAAATAAACGTTAGTGAGTAAATGCTCTAAATGGTAAACAGGGGCGTGCACATGTTTAAGTTTGTGTGCGCGTCAATGCGCGTGTGCGATCTTACACACAGATGCACATGCTTAAAGGCGCGTGAGTGCACCTGTTAGTAGGTAAAAAATACAGAGTTTTGGATTCCCATGATTTCTACCTATTTTCACGGGTTTTCTTTTGTGCTTGTGCATTTTGTGCTCCTGAACTATGCAATTTGGCTCACAATCCATCACCACTCTTTGATCTATTGGATAGAAGCTCACTCTTGGAATCTAACAAACATATTCAGTGGTCCTAGAAGTTAGTGGAAAGATTCACACTACAAGTTTTCATTGGAAGAAGAGATCATTTTGAATAGGTATGGTGAATTGTAAATTATTGTTTTAATTCAAAAGATTTCAGATCATTTCATTGATTTATGTTTTATCATATGCCTACAACATTATCTCTCTCATAGACAACATTTAATTTCATAAGAATAAATACCAACTTCACATCTAAACAAGTCTCATATTCTCCATACAAGATGAAGTATTCAATGTTAACTAATTTACATTTGCAGATGAATATATTTTGATTTTACACAATGATGTCATAGATGAAGTTATCTCTTAAGACTCTTCAATTTTAAAAAAAACTTTGAAGTAATCATGGAGAGGGTCCATATTGAATAGTTCACCAAGTTGTCCATATTATCTATACAAGATGAAGTATGCAATGTAGATCAATAACCATTTGCACATGAATATATTTCGATTTCCCACAAGGATGGCATATATGAGGTTCTCTATTTAGACTCTTCAATTTGTATAAATACCTTGGAAGAAATCATGGGAGAGGGTCCATATTGAACAGTTCACCAACTTGTCCATGCTCTCCTCTTCATGCTAGATTTATCATAACATGCCTTTGAGCTTGACAGGGATGCCTCTACCTCAATGATTTCTCCTTTTTTCAAGGGATTTGCAACCTCCTCATTTCACTCATCTTATTTTGGCTTCCAATACTTTTTGAACACAAAGGAAGTCAGAATTCTATAGTTGTAATACCTACAAACTTGACTATCTTTACTTGACTCAAATAGAGTATAGAAATGAAAATTTGGTCCGAACATAAAGATAAACCTTTAATCAACGATTATGTATCAATGCCAATAATTAGCATACTAACATATATGTAATTTAGTTATTTATGTTGGAACGCATCATGTATCTTTATAATGGAACTAATACCTTATTTGTTTCTTCTTATGCAGGGGTAGACCTCATAGTTTTGACTCTGAAACTTTCGGATATGGGCAACTCACATAACAGAGCAAGAAAAACCAGAAGGAATATGCCCATTGAAAAGGAAAATGAGGTAAGAGAAAAGGCCAGGTTGGAAATGGAGAGAGTGAGACATGGTCCAGACATTTCCACTGATATTGTGTCTGATCCTAACAGAGTTGATGACATAAAAACCTCTACTTCAGAACCACGGGTGAAGCGGTTGTGTTCAACGGACCCAGCTCAAGTTCCAACATCAACATAGTATCCAACCAACAATTCATCAATGAGCCATGTAGGAGCTCTTGAAGACATAGGTGTATTGAGAGACGCTAAGTATGAAGCGTTGGACCTAGGAGAAATGATTAATTTGCAATCTCTTCCAGAAGACCACAACCATGTCGAGCACACTCCCAATATGGACCGACATGTGAATGATTCACCACAACAAAGAAGCTCTGGGATCCATAACTCATGTCCACCTTCCCTACCTCGACTGTCTACTGCAATAAAAAAAACTCCTAGACGTATCCATCTGGATGAAATTTGCCTGTCAAGCCTTGAAGGTAAGTTTCCCAAACGCACTATCGATTGGCAATGTAACAAATTAATGAAGGAATATTTTGAATCCAAAGGTGATGCAAGTAAATGTCAATTATTACTATGTTTGTTAAAGTCAAATTGTTTAGTTTTTGTTAGGAGAATTCTAGGCATAAATATGGTTAGGAGTTCAGAGGCTAACAATCATATTGTTAGAAATATCCAATCTTATTTTAATGCAATTGGGAAGACCTCATGTACTAAAGATCTTTGTGCAGCTCGTCATGTGTTATCAGAATCAGTTGTAAGCAAGTCCACATGGCAACGTCGCCTCCTTTCACACACTTCTCAGATACTTAAATTAAATAGAAAATTTGTTCAGAAGTACTATGTTATTAAAGAAAATATGCAGACTCCAGGTGGAAAATATTGTTGGGATTTTGTCGGCAGGTTGCCTCGTCGAGATATGAAGCTAATTGATGATGTTAAGGAATTAGTACAAAATTTCTAGCATGATCATACTAGACCTTCATCTAATCAAAGAGATGTGCTAAAGATGAGAAAAGGTTCTACTGAACATGAACCCCGCGTCTAACACTTCCTTGACACAACACAGACTGAACTCTATGAGAGATTCGAGAATGAGCACACACAATTGAACCTAGGCAAAAGGTCCTTTGAGAAATGTAAACCATGGTACGTTCGTATATGCATTGATCAAAACACATGCTATTGTAGATACCATGTAGAATATGAATATTTTATGACACGTATAAACATATATTTTGTGATTTGCATACTAACCTTGAGCAGGGCGGCAATGAATCCACAATACCACCGAATGCATCGAGAGATTTTATCATCAGCATCATGTGTCCAAGGTATGAAGGACAAAAATACTATGGAAAATCATGTCTATATGGGAATTGTTCCAAGTGCAGTGGGTTTGATCTTTTGAACCATTGCATTCATGGAAGTGATGAGCATCAATTTGGCATTATGAGCATGGAGATGAAGAGCTTCAAGTACGTAACCTATCAATCAAATAGTGCGAAGGAAAGTAAAAAGATTGCATTGGTGAAGTCACAGGTGCAAATGATTATTGCATGTTTTTCCTCTTACATGCTCAGTTTCTACATATAGATTCTTTAAAGGTCACATTCTAATACGACCCTTGTTTTCATGGAAACAGGTACGAGTATGTGATTTTTTTATGGAGTTCTACAAGAAAACCGAGCAGTAGGTTCAACATGTGCATGTAGTGTGATGGCAGGATGAGCAGTACAGAAAATGCAGGGACAACTTTCCCATTGGGACCATATTGCCAATTGTGGATTTTGTAGAAAACTACACCCCTCAGCCACAAAATAAAATTCAGAGTCAATACTATCATTCCAACCAAGTCATCATCATGGTACATATTATGTATAGGCATGGCCTTGAGAGCAGCATTAACAATAGGATAATATAGAAGGAGACAAACTTTTACATAAGTGATGACAGATGCCATGACCTGCATTATGTGCAACACTATTTTCGAATTTTCTATGATAAAAAATTCCCGAGTCTTCCAATGGATGAGTATGTTACATAAGACTTATAATGTGCCACATATATGGAACTACTTAGAGACCAGGAATGGAAAAGGTGAGAATGACGGGGCCGGTGCATGCATCAAGACCGCACTACGAAGGGAGGAGATGAGGTTTACCACAAACCCCCATATCAAAGATGCAGAATCCATAGTTCAATGGTGCTCTGCAACAATGTCAAACCGAACTAAAGTGGTAGAAAGGCCAGTCAGGAATTTTTTGCATGTGGATGACATAGATTGATCACGTTCCTATAGTTGTGGTACAGTACAAGGAACACGTGGATTTCATTTGGTTCGAAGCTCAAAAAAACCCCTATTTGAAATATGGATGCAAAAACTTGCTTGCTTTTGCAGCCCTTCTAGTAGTGGTGAATGGGATGAATGTGAATGCATGGATTGGGTTGATGATTGGGATCGTGTGTCACTTGTAGTAGACCCACATGTAGTCGGTGAAACAAACCACTTAGAGGAGGGTAAGTCAGCAATTTCGACAGACTACGACCATATCTCAGATCTTGTACAACCAGGACACATATATGCAGTTGTTTCCCTGAAATAAAATGAATGGGGCACGGATTATTGGTTGGCACGATGCATTCGAGATAAGAAAATCCTGAATAGATCATTGATTGATGATGAAAACAATGAATTTCCTATTGGCTCAATGGTGGTTGAGGGCGAATATCTTACACTAGATGGGAAATCAAGAAGAACTAGTGGGCATGTATTCATGGATTATAGACCAGGTTCTATGGTCTATCACTTCACAAACTTGATTGTTGGCATGAACATCCATCTACAGAAAATGTCAACTAAGAACTCAACCAAGGTACATTACTTCTTGCCTCATTTAAAGCACGAGAGATTGATGGAGGAAATTAGCAACAGAGAGGATCCAGCTGGCTATATTGAATGAGATTGGATAATTGCACTTACACTCCACTTGGATGCCAGTTTCATGAGTGATTGAAATTGACAGCTACTATTAAAAGACAAGACAATCACGATAACTTACCCTGCATTTTATGTGAACTCTGCGAAATCCTTTCCCTTTCCATCTATATCGATGTCATGTCTGAATATATAGCATGTATAAATACTTATTACCAAGTATGATCTGTTTTATGCACCATCTTGGTAATAAGCATTTATACATGCTATATATTCAGACATGACATCGATATAGATGGAAAGGGAAAGGATTTTGTAGAGTTCACATAGAAATCATAGTAAGTTATCATGATCATCTTGTCTTTTAATAGTAGTTGTCAATTTCAACCACTCATGGAACTGGCATCCATATTTTGACATGTTAGCTTGCATAAGCACACAATTCTCTACATTTGACTATTTTGACTAGAGACAAGTGACTATTTTCTCCATCCCTTTCACGCTACTTCTTGTAAGCCACGAAAGCTATGCAATAATACAAATTTTCATCATTTGCATTCTCAATTCCTTCTTTTCTTTTTAATTAGAGATTGAATTATTTGAATGTAACTTTCAAGTGAAAATGTTTGATGCATGTATCTTCAATAGACACCCTTCGTTGGTTTAATATTTCACCCATGTTTCTCTTACCTTTGATACAGGAGTTTAAACATCATGTCCTTCACAGGTTTTCTAACTCCACACTTTATATTGTTCTCTACATGTCCTTCCTGGTAAACCACTATCTTTGCAACTTTCTCTCCAATTTGTGTTGCATCAGGCTACTAATCAAAAAATAATTACTCTAATATTGTGAAATGGTATTTTCCTTGTGCATTATGCTTTCATATCTAAATTTTAATTGCTATTCTACTAAGTTTTTATCCTTATTCTATTTCAGTCAATAATTAGAATTGAATGAGAAAGCAAAAGGTATAACACAAAGCAAGGTCAAAGAGTTGTTCATGTTTAAGAGATACAGTTTCTATAACATTTCTTCTGTCCTTTTTTGGAGAAATATAGTTCATGCCGAATATCTGTTGTGTTGGACCCAAATCCTTCATTTCAATTTGAATTCCCAAGCCCTTCTTCAACCTTTCAATAATGCTCTTACCATGCCCAACAATTAGCATGTCATCCCAGACCGAGAGTGACCAAGTGTCCTTGAACGAGATTTTCATGCGACTTGCATCCTGACATAACTCAAAAACAAAAGGTCGGATCGAGGATCCGTTGACTCTGTTGGTCTCTTGGCATGCCATTACCTCCATAGGGCCCTCTCCACTGTATTTGCATAGCCCAGTGACTCCACTGTGCATTGGTTTCATAAACTAGGGTTTTGCTCAGTTTCCTTCAATGCAACTCTCGCATTGGTGGGTCAACTCTGAAAAACCCTCCTCCGTTCCAGTCTTGGTGGCATTCCCATGTTGGCATTGACTGTACACACCTGTCAAATCCAGCAGAATGCAATCTTGCTGCTCCGTTTGGTTTTTCGCTCCCAAACCGAGAGTGACCAAGTGTCCTTGAACGACATTTTCATGAAACTTGCAACTCGACATAACTCGGCAACCGGAGGTCGGATCGACAAGTCATTGACTCTATTGGTCTCCTAGCATGCCATTACCTCTATAGGAACCTCTCCGCTGCATTTCCATGGCCCAATGACTCCACTGTGCATCAGTTTCGTAAACTAGGGTTTTTCTCAGTTTCCTTCAATGCAACTCTCGCATTGGTGGGTCAACTCAGAAAAACCCTCCTCCGTACCAGTCTTGGTGGTGTTCCCATGTTAGCATTGACCATACAATCCTGTTGGAGCCAACGACATGCAATATTGTTGCTCCATTTGGTTTTTCACTCCTGAACCGAGAGTGACGAAGTGTCCCTAAACAACATTTTCATGCGACTTGCAACTCGACATAACTTGGAAAATGGACGTCAGATTGACAAGTCGTCAAATTCGTTGGTCTCCCGGCATTCCATTACCTCTAGTGGGATATCTCCAATGCATTTGCATGGCCCAGTGAGTCCACTGTGCATTGGTTTCATAAACTATGGTTTTGCTCAGTTTCCTTCAATGCAACTCTCACATTGGTGAGTCAACTCTGAAAAACCCTCCTCATGCCAATCTTGGTGGTGTTCCCATGTCAGCCTTGGCCATACACACCTATCAGAGCCAATGGCATGCAATCTTGTTGCTCTGTTTGGTTTTTCGCTCCTGGACCAAGAGTGACCAAGTGTCCCTGAACGACATTTTCATGCGCCTTGCTACTCGACATAAATCGGAAAACGAAGGTCGGATCGACGAGACGTCGACTTCATTGGTCTCCTGGCATGCCATTACCTCTAGTGGGCCCTCTCCACCATGTTTGCATGGCCCAGTGACTCCACTATGCATCGGTTTCGTAAACTAGGGTTTTTCTCAGTAGATTTATTGATGTTGTAATTTGTTGTAATAGGAGGTTCTATATATGTTATATGCTTGGAAAGAGTGCCCTAAAGGGATGTATCTTCATGGTGTTAACGTACACTTGGACTAGGGTTTATTTTGTTGGGTTTCCTTGTGATATTAGGATGAAGATAAGTGAAATATTGGACCATAGTGACCACCTTCACACACATGTTGAGGAGAACAAATGAGCATAGTAACCACCTTGTCACACATATTCAGGATAATAATTGGACCATTGTAACCACCTCTGACACATATGTCGAGGAGCATTGGGAACAAGAAGATGTGGTATAAAACTAGAGGAGGAATGCATTACATGATGAAACTTGGATATGCATGAGGACACTAGGGTTTATATGTGTAAGTAAACCTTGGAGAAGGAGATATAATACTAGAGGAATTGATGGTTGTCCTGCAGAATATATAGCTCTTGTTTTCAAGGAAAAGGTGGTAGAATTAGGGTTCCAACCCTGTAGACTATACAAAGAAAAGAGCTAATGTCTTTGGTGATGTTGCAGTCTTGTTCTTGTGTGATACATGGAGGTTAGGGAAATACCATGGAAAATTTAGCTTGATAAGTCTTGAGCTTCTTTTGATTCCTTGCTTAGAAGAATATTTTTTTAAGTTTAGTTGATTTTCCATGGAGGTCTTGGTGCTTGTGTTTATGCAATAGACAAAGACCTAGGGTTTGAGGAATCATCCTAGGATAGACATGTTGACGTTGAAACTGGTGTTAGACTTGTATGAAATGCCATGTGCTTCTATGATGAAAGATGATTAGGGTTTATAAAACCTAACGAGGAAAACAATTAGTGTGGATACCTTAATGCATGCTAGGGTTTCATGAACTACAATCTCGTTGAGACTTTCATACTAGGGTTTCATAAACTACAATTGCATACTAGGGTTTCATGAACTACAATTACATGCTATAACTAGGGTTGAGAAGTTATGAGACGAAACACATGTACATGTACAAATTGAAAACCAACTAGGGTTTTGTGAACTACAATTGCATGCTATAACTAGGGTTGAGAAGTTATGAGATGGAACTAGGGTTTTGTGAACTACAATTGCATGCTATAACTAGGGTTGAGAAGTTATGAGATGGAACTAGGGTTTTGTGACCTCTTTAAAAGCTATGAGATGGAAGAAGAGAAACATGGACATGTAAAAATTGAAAACCAACTAGGGTTTTGTGAACTACAATTGCATGCTATAACTATTGTTGAGAAGTTATGAGATGGAACTAGGGTTTTGTGACCTCTTTAAAAGCTATGAGATGGAAGTAGAAACACATGTACATGTACAAATCCAAAACCAACTAGGCTTTCATGAACTACAAATTGCATGCTATAACTAGGGTTGAGAAGTTATGAGATGGAAATATGGATTTATGAGCTCTTTACAAGTTATGAGATGGAAAAGAGAAACACACCTACGATTTCATGAACTACCATTGCATGCTAGGGTTTCATGGACTACAATCTCGTTGAGACTTTCATTCTAGGGTTTCATGAACTAAAATTGCATACTAGGGTTTCATGAACTACAATTGCATGCTATAGTTTCATGAACTACAAATTGCATGCTATAACTAGGTTTGAGAAGTTATGAGATGGAAATATGGATTTATGAGCTCTTTACAAGTTATGAGATGGAAAAGAGAAACACACCCATGGTTTCATGAACTACAACCTCATTGAGACTTTCATACTCGGGTTTCATGAACTAGAATTGCATACTAGGGTTTCAGGAACTACAATTGCATGATATAGTTTCATGATCTACAATTGCACGCTATAACTAGGGTTGAGAAGTTATGAGATGGAAGTAGGGTTTTATGACCTCTTTACAAGTTATATGATGGAAATATAATGGTATGGTATGTTATATGTTAGTATGGTATGGTATGGTATGGTATGTTAGTACATGGTATGATGTTAGAATCATAGGGTATTGTAGGGTATGTACTATGATGTTAGTATTGTAGGGTATGGTATGGTATGCTAGTATGGCATAGCATGTTAGAATAGTATGATGTTAGTATGTTATGGTATGCTATATTAGTTGGTAGAGTTTCATGAACTCTTTACATGTTATGAGATGGAAGTAGAAACACATGTACATGTACACATCCTAAACCAATTAGGGTTTCATGAACTACAATTGCACGTTATAACTTGGGTTGAAAATGGCCCTCCCCCTCATGTTTTCATGGCCCAATGTGTATAGATATCACCAATAAAGCACATGTTGCAGCATTATATTATTCATGTACTAGAATATAAGCCAACAACCTGCATAATAAAACTAGGGTTCACATATTGAGACATGGAACTACAAACTAGGGTTTTATAAACTCTTTAGGTTTGGAGATCAAATCAGAATAGTTAGTATCATTTAAGTAGAAACCAAAAGGCCATATATCCCTAGGCTACACTTACAAATTGAAAACCAGCTAAGGTTTCATGAACTACAAATTGCATATTATAACTAGGGTTCACAAGTTATGAGATGGAACTAGGTTTTGATGACCTCTTTAGGTATATATCATTAGATTGGTTAGTATCATTTAAGTAAAAACCAAAAGGCCCTATAACTAGGCTATGCACATACATGAAATAAATTTATTGGGATTAATATGAACTACTTACTATTTCATATGTTCACAAATGTAAATACCAATGTGTGCAAATGCTAAGAACAATACTCAAATTATCAAATTGTTACAATTGAATTAAACCCTACTTTATGAATTGAATTTCTTTGTTATCCTAAACCCTAGCTAACACTATTGTAATTGATGAATAGTTACATGCTAGACTTGCCTAAAATGCTAACCCTATCTAGACTTGCCTGAAATTCCATGTGCTTCTATGATGAAAGATTATTAGGGTTTATAAACCCTAACGAGGAAAACAATTATAGTGTGGAGATTTGAATTTTAGCTTATATTAATTTTTGTGATTGGGTAGATTCTAGCATTGGTTATGCATGCTAATTTGAGATAATTTTGGGTTGAATGTGTTAAGTAAACTTTAATGGTGTTTATTTTGTTAGATATCTTAAGTGCAGACCTTTGGATAGGTCATCATGCACTTTTGTAGGCCATCAAGATGATGACTAAGTAAAATCCTCTAAAATAAAACGAACTTGCTAGCCAAAATGACTTGTACACCCAAAGAGAACATGTCGCTACCAGAGGAAGGATCAATAGGGATGACAAGATAGGAAGTGAGTGGGTAATATAGGAAGGCAAGCAAGTGACCTTAGGCTATGATAGGTGGGTAAGAAGGATATTAGGGATTCCCTAAATAGGATATTACCTATCAGGGTTTCCTCATTAATTATAAATCCTAGGTTATGCATGCTAACCTTTAAACTTCAGTTAGGGTTAGGGTTTCCTCATTGATTATAAACCCTAGGTTATGCATCCTAACCCTTAAATCGTTAAAATTGCAACAAGTACAATAGCTCGTTAAAATTGAAAGTTCTCAATAGATTGTTATAGAAGACACATATTCATGAACTTGTTTCATTTTTTATTTTTCAAGGAAGAATAATTTTTACGGGACATTATCATTATGGGATGTTTTCATTTCAATTATGCATGTGGTTGAAGCATGTTAGTGGTGTTGATGGGATGTTATCATCATATTGCACAAAGTCAACCTCTCTTGCAACCGACATAAAAGTATTTCCAGCCAAGCATTTAGCATTATGACAGTCCTATATTTCACTTTTTAGCTTGTCAAAAAAAGGTACAATATTTTTAAGTAAACATCAGTGATAAACAATTTTATAAGTGACAAGTTTCCAAGCCAATAGGACTGTTAAACCAAATCAAATTTCCAGTCAAGTAAAATGTCTTATGACAGTCCAAGATGTAATTTCCAGTCAAGTAAAATGTCTTATGACAATCTAAGATGTAATTTTCGGTCAAGTAAAATGTCTTATGACAGTCCAAGATGTAATTTCCAGTCAAGTAAAATGTCTTATGATAGTCCAAGATGTAATTTCCATTCAAATAAAATGTCTTATGACAGTCCAAGATGTAATTTCCAGTCAAGTAGTAATGATAAGAAGTATATTCACTTGGCTTTTGATGACACAATGACTTGCAAGAAATTCAAGGACTTTTCTAGTATTTTGCCAAGTTATGGATGTTTATATACCACTGTAAAATTTGTTTAAGTATGGCTGGGAATGATTGTTTATATACATCCCCTTTAGGGTGTCTTTGTGCCACTTTAAATTGGGTTATGGACAAATTTGAGGTGAGGCATTAGTGAGTGGGTAAGATAAGAAGGAAAGGAAGTGACCTTAGGATATGATAGGTGGGTAAGAATGCTATTAGGGCTGCCCTAAATAGGATATTACAGTGAATAAGTTAGGGAATCTTAGGATGTGTTAGTGGTGTTCTAGGGCTGTCCAAAATGGATATTACAGTCAGAGATATAGGGAGATTTGTGGGGGACTAAGTAGTGTGGAAATGAAAGGAATAAGCCTTGCTTTATAGAGAGGGAAAGGTAGTATTATAGGGAAAGGGTTTTAGCAAGGGTTAGGATAGAATAGAATGGTTTAGGTGTGTCTTCTGGCTGCCTAATAGGTAGTATTGCAGTTTAGTTTGATAGACAATCCTAGGGTTAATCAAGGATAGAAAATGGAGTAGAAGGCCAAAGGTTAGAATTACTATGTAAATACCAAAGGCAAACAAGTTCTTTCTATTGCAATTTGGACAATGAATAAGACTGTATTTTTATGCATTTGCCTCCCCTTGGGCTCTAAAATGACAACAATCAAATGTCAACTCATGCAGGAAATTATACAAGTATAAAACACAATTTAAATATCAAAATTACATTTTCAAATTTTAAATAGCTCACCTGAGACGAGACTGTAAGTGGTGAGCGGGATACCCTCCTCTGTGATCCAAGTCTCTCGACAATGCCACCCTACAACATTTAAATAGTAAGATAACTCATATAATTTACTGCTATGTTAATTTTCATTAATATTAAACGAGATTTTAATAAACTAATCAATCTCACCGTGAACACAACAGGCTAGTCCTGGGGGTTGGCAGGTGGAGCAATCGACTGCTCCTCAGGGGTGGCAGGTGGAGTAGTGGGTTGTATGACCTGCTCTGATGCTAGGGGGGGGATTGCATAACAGAGGATGTATCCACATTGATGTTAGCTACAACACTAGGGGGCACGCTAGGAGAGGGAGTGGACTGGAGTGGGATAAGTGGTGATGTATGGCAATAAATGCCAACTGGCTGTAGAATGGAACGAGCCACCCTGGAAGAGGAAACAAGGGTGGTGGGGGAATATGGAGGAGGGGGATGATGTCTGGGATGGGGTGGAGTGATGTGTGAATGTGGATGGATGGCATAATGTGGTCGGAGGGGGGAGGGTGGAAACATGGGAAACTGCAATGGAGGGGGTGGATGGGTGGGGCGGGGGGAGCTGGATGGAAGTGTGGTGGTGGGTGGGCGACAAGGGATGGATGGAACCGGGTGGGGAGGATGCAGGGAAAGGGACATGTATGCCAAGGGATACACCTGGAATATATGGTGGGAAAAAGGTAGTCGATGGAGAGATAGTGACACCGACATTCCTATGTGGTGGGACCTACATACATATTCATGGCATCGTGTAATAGTCCCATAAAAAATATAACTATATGAATCTAAGCCATCAAAACTGAAATTAAATTTATACTTTATTACAAGATACCTATACACGAGGGGATCTATTGATCCCTAGTGGGGATGGCTGGTCACTCATTCTTGGAGACACATGTTCATTTGCACAAAAATATTTAGATTCAATTAGTAAATATTAACTAAATATGGGCCGACAATTTAAATAAATATGCGATGATTTACAAGAACTAATTTAGTGATACAATAGAAGTCACAAATCAATCAAGCGACATAACATCAATGATATGATGGTGATAATAACAATCCCAAACTTGCATAATAATTTTTCTTTTAAATTATGATTTTGAGGGATGTTACATTTTTCTCTATTTTAGAGAATATCCACAATGTTTATGGGCTTACTCCTTATAATTTCTCGTCGATCCTTGAAATGATATTCAAAAATTATATGCTTGTCTTGTTCAATATCAAAGGATGGATGATTTGTAGGGTAACTGTTTGTCATATTTTCCCTAACTATATCTTTGAAAATTGTATCCATTATTGATGCTAAAGTTTCCCTATATATGATTTAGTTGACTAGTTATCCCTAGTAAACCTTTCTTATGCTTCATTTCTTTTCTGATCCAGAGAGTTGACATGGCTATGAGTTCTCTTCTCCTCCTATTTCAAACCTAATTTTTTAAGGTATCCTAATTGAGAATACCCTTCTTAGTACATTTTCTTCTAAGTTTCTATTATAGGTAGCATACTAACAAGATAATGGTTATTTTCACATATTCAATTATTGACAATACAACTAAGACCCAATTCATTAATTACCAATTTAATTATCTAACCCATTATCTTGGTGCATCTCCATGTACATGTTTTCCACGTAAGTTTTTTCTAGGTCCCTACTTTTTTCACCAATGTCAAATATACTTCCTAGCTTGTTACCAATTAAGGTAAGAGAACATTTCATCCATTTTTGAAGGAATTGAATGAATTTTAAGATAGTGTGGTAGAATATTTTTTTTCTCTCATGACCTTGTTAAAAAAACAGGATCGCAGAGCAATAATAATAAACAATAAACACGATGCAAATATTAAAACAAATTACAAGAGAGACACATATCTTGGATGACAAGATTAACTACTAACATTAAATTTAATTACTGAAAGAAAACCACCTGTGTGTATGGTGCCGCGATGTCCTCTACAACTGCCATGGCTCCATCTAGGTTGAAGGAACCAGCATCCTCCCACTCGTGTTTTGGAGACTCGGAACTAAATAGTTGTACATTAAAAAAAATCAAGTCATCAACATCTGATTCTAAGTTAAATTTATTAGAAATTATGACATTAAATAAAACAATGGCTAACTTGGTGTAGGTAGCTCTCTATGCCATGCTCCTGTGTGGGAACCTGGCATGGATGCCCACAATGTGAAAAATGATGTGCCAATAATCTTGTCGAGCTAAATGGATCCACCTAGATACCACTTGTATCTGCTCTCCCTCGCCCACCACTAGTAGACCGTGCAGAAGTGTGTCTCTCGGGGGGGTCATGCTCAATCTGCGAGGACATAGCCACAAATGCAATATGCCTGAGAAGGTGTTGTGTGGCACATTTGACGGACTCGTGGATATCATCTATCCCACTACCTAACCCAAGGGGTTGAGGAGGAATATTTGGCTCTCGCCTAGGTGCAGCAGGTCCTCTGAGTGGGTTTCGGTGGGCGTGAGGTCGATCTTGCGCTGAGCCAAAAGTGACACCCTGGAACTCTGTGAGGTCAAAGTAGTTCACATGGAACCCTAACACAAAATCATCCCATAGTTTCCTGAGAAAATACTGTGGGACCTCGACATTGTTGCATGGAGTCTTGTCGAATACCATCAACCATCTCTTCCTCCAGTTTTCTCTCCATGGCTGGTAATTACACCATTCCATGCAAACTCGCCTCTTCCTCACATATGGAGGCTGTCCTGTTTTAGGATCTATAAATTTGCTCCACAGTTGGGCTTTTGTGATATTGAGGTTTTTTATATCATCTTTGGATATACCAGTGCTATAATGCTCTCTCATTCAAGCCCTATATTTGCTCAAAATGGTTATCTCACTGTAGACAATGTTGATAGACTCTATAATGTTTTGTATTGATGTGGCAAGGGAAACGCGAGAGGGTTCCCTCATGTTCTTCAATTCATCGCCCAAAATTTGTAATTGGTTTAAATCCCCATGTAATTCATCTCCGGGGTTTTCTTCTTCGTTTAATTTAGGGTTTTCTTCGTTTAATTCAGGGTTTGGTTCCTCTGTTTGGTTTTTTTCATTCATTTCTTCGGATGGTTCATTAGTATTGGTCATTGTGGTTAGGTAATTTGTACTTGCAGTATAAAGTTTTTCCCATTTCAATTGATTTTCATTTTTTTTAATTTTGTATTTTATTTTTAAAACAATAAAAACAATGAAATAAACAAAAAAATTGCATTCCTACTCTATTTACCTTACTCTAGCGTTGTTTTAGGCGATTTACACAAGTTAGTTGGGCTCCTTGGGGGTCGTTGGCTCCTCCTTGCGCGCTCGTGGGTTGCTAAAAAATTGTACACCCACTATTTTTTTTAATACAAAGGGACGCGTGCACGTCCCTATTTTCTATCGCGCCCAACATGCGCGTGTGTCCAAATGTGCGTGCGCGTTGTTGATTAAGCTTTCTCGCACGCTCCTGTTGCATCATAATTGGGTAGAAGCTTCTTGCGGGCACCCAAATGTTACCCATGAATAATACCACCATATAAATGCAAACTTATATGAGCCATTACATGGCTGATTTATCTTTAGTTTCCAAGGGAAGAACTTCAATGTCTAAAGTGTGGTGTTCCTTACCGCTATAACTTTAAAATCACACAATATATATCAATATTAACATTTAATAAATCATAAACAAGAAACACATAACCAAAAATACAAGACAATAATAGTAGAATATTCTAGAAAAATAGATTTCTTATGATAAGAACAATTCTCATAGACCTCTTATGGTAGGTATACCATTCACGTGAGGATAGCTCTATTAGAAAATTATTCACAAAACACTTCTTAGCCTTGAAGCTTCTTTAAATAGGCTTCAAATGTCCAAAACCATAACTACTTCACATTGTCAAAACACATTTTCATAATGGGTATTAACTAATAAAGAGACCCTTTTTACATTAATTTTTGAACACCGACTTATTTGTCCTTATTACAAAGTTATGGCCTTATAATATGTATGATTAATTATGAGAGTAAGGTGAGTTAGGGTAGGACCCTAACATGCCCTCCCCTTTGAAATGTAGCGTCTCCTTCAACGTCAAAGGAACGAAAATTACTGAAAATGTTGGTTGGTTCCCAAAGGGCATATTTAGGCAACATGTCTTCCCACTAGATCAAAACTTGATTGATGGTGTTCCCTCACAATAGCCTTTCTTTGGAAACCTATACTATAACTCATAATAACAATTATGATATTTTGTATCACAACCTCAACAATACATAAATCCAAACTTATGTTTATGAAGGGAATTCAATAGAAGTCAATATTTGATCATATGGTTTATGTCATAACAACAATGCTTAAATGGCATACGTGCAATAGTTTCAATGATTGTTATGTCGAAATTCCAAAACCTTGTCAACGAAAGGAAATTCTTTCAATGAGGGCCTATTCTGAAACACTTATGCTCAAAATACATATGTGCAGTAACTTTAACAATCATGATGTTAAAATCTTGATGCCTTGTCAATGAAAGGAAATTATTTCAATGAGGACCTATGTCGGAACGTCGACACTCGAACGGCATGCAGGAAATAATTTTGATGACGGAGACATTGAAATTCTAACTCTTTGTCAATGACAGGAAATGATTTTGAAAAATACCTATGTCGAAACATTGACGCTCAAACAACATGTATGCAATATTTTCTATGACCATGATGCAAAAATTCTCACACCTTTTTTTATGAAAGGAAATGGTTTCGATGAGATTAGAATGCTGGCCTTGTTGTGATGAGTGACAAATGATATTGACAAGATTGTTATGTTAGCTAGGTGATGGAATTCCAATCCTCGCTCAATGATGGGAACGTCTCAATTGCAACACCAATCCAACAACTTAAAAGTTTTCCAAAAATGAAGGGACGCCATAATGACATCCACATAACATTGATAGAACAATGAGGGAGTATAAATATTATTTCAAGAAACCCACCATGTATTCATCATGGGACGATGTAACGCAGATGTACGAATGATGTTTTTTTTTCAGAAGAAAAATAGTTGTTCCTTGATATTCATTAAGAATCAAACGTAACATGTACAAAACCGTGACATAAATGTCACTTTGAATATGGGAGAGAGAACCACATCCTTTTGCAAGACAAGAAACAATACCAATGATGAGTTTATCTAATGTTCGAATTCTAACAAAAAAATTGCAATGTTCTAAAGTATTTGTTTTTCGGCGTTCGTACATCAAATTTCTTACTGATATAATGTTGTAAATTTTGACCTTTTGAAGTGGTGTTTCAATTTCATTATTTCAGGGGAAAAGGGGTGGGAGTAGGAATGGGAATTGTGGGTTTTCAAACAATGGCATGTTCTTGCTCTCTGCGTGATGGAGGTAAACCATGGGTCGTGCATCAAAAACATGTTGGTACTTGGAGAGGACCTGTTGCAAGTTGGGGTGAATATTTAAGGGTGGAGTTTCCATAACTTGTATGGCATGGAACTCATCAATAACATTGGATTTCCCTTGCTTCAATAGTTTCTCCATGTGGTGGAAAGAGATAATTTTAGGAGAGCCCAAAGAAAATCCATGAAGTTGATGTGTGTGCATGATTTGAGTAAAGAGGAGAAAATGTTCATGGAAATCCATGGTGATAGGAGCTAAGGTCCTGAGACATTCAACCCCAAAAATGATATCACAACCACCTATGTCATTAACAAACATATGAATTTTAATATTGCAATCTCCCATTTGAAATTTGGCATTCTCACATCGACCACCACATTTCATTGTACCTCCATCGACTATCAAGGTTTTGAAATTGGAAATGGGGTAGATATAACAATGGATATGTTCTTCCACACACCTATGAATTAAATTATGGGTGCTACCACTGTCAATTGGAACGATGAATTTCTTGTGCTTTACGTATCCATTCAATTTCAATGTCTAAGGAGTGGAAATACCTAGTAAAGCATGAAGGGAAATCTGTGTTTTCTCTTTGGGAACTAGAATATCAAGATTGTATTCAAGATGTGACATGTATTCATCACCTTGTAGTTTGTGTAGAGGTTCGATAATGTCATCTTCCAAGATCTTAGGGGGGTTGGCATTGATAAAGAATATTTTATGTTCTTTACATTTATGTCCTCTGACATATTTTTTGTCGCAGATATAACAAAGCTCGAGGCGTTGACACTCATCCATGGCCTCTAGAGTGATTTTATGGATGTGGAAAGGTGATGTGGGTATTTTATTGGTGGTGGAGCCATGACATATATGATGTGAGGGAAGATGTAAGGGAACTTGTTTTTGGAATTGAGGACCAATTCAACTTCATGAGATATATCACAAGATTCCAACCAAGTAGAAAGTATTTGAATGAAGACATGTGCACAAATTTCCTCCCTGGGGCCATTGACAAAACATTCTCAAAAAAATAGAGAGGCCTTTTGTGCATATTTCAACTCCTCAAATGTTCTCATGTACTAAAAAGAAGTGGATGTTTGGCATAATTTAATCTATTGTCCTAAATAATGAGTGTCACAGTCAAATCACTCATGAAGGATCTTCGCAAATTGGCTCCAAGTGACATTACGATAATAAGAATTTATATACCATTACCACCAATTCCAATGTTCAAAATCTAAATATAAAACCCCAATTTTGAAATTTTGGAGATGATATTTATTTCCATGCATTGATAAATAATGTTCCATTTAATTCACCCAACATGAGGGGTTGGAGCCATCAAATTTTCACATGCCGATATTCAAAAAATGGTTCCATGTGTTTTTTTCTTCAAAGGATGGATATTGGTGTTCCAAGAATAGAGAGTGAGAACAATGGTATTCAGTGACCACAAATTCATGAGTGTTGGTGTCAAACGGGGGAACATATCCACAATTTTGTGCAGCATAAGTTAGCACGAAATGGTTATTGGAGTACTTATTTTCCTCTTCACTCATACATTAGATGAGTTGGTGCATCTCCTAGGTTAGTTGTCCCACATCAGGGATAAGAGTTTGAAGTTCAAGATGTTGAGTGGAAGGTTTTGAATTGGGTTGTGAGGGACGATAGATGTCATTCTCCATGTTGGTTTGATGGAATATGTGTACCACGAGAGCAGAAAAGTAGGAAGTGCAAAAGGACAAGGGAAGCATCTACAAAAACAAGGTTATGGGAGATATATATCAGAATTATTAGTATGAAGTAGGGATTCTATGGAGGAAGGTCACAAATAAGGGTTTGTAGGACTCAAAAAAATGGTTATAACTTATAAGTATAAATCAAAACAATCAATGCAATGCAAACATTCCAATGAGGTATGTCAAAAATAAGGATTTTATGGATTTTTTTACGTTTGAGCTTGAATGTCCCTGCATTGATAGAATCACCAAATTCATGTTGGATTCAAATATCTAGGAATTTTGTGTGACCTCCCCAAGTGAATTTGATTTCTCCTTAGATAAAATGGATAAATATCACAAAATGGTTGCATAGAGAAGGGTTTCCAAGTGTTCTAGGGGTTCTAAATTCAAAGTATTAACATGATCTATAGCTCTCGTATATATGTATAGGATCCAATAGTAGCACTTGTCCCAATATCTCAATGCACTAACTTATGAGGCTTAATCGTTCCCTCATTCATAATAACTAACTACCCAATTACACCAAAGTATATTTTGGAGTGTTGTTCTCAATGTTTCCATGTGACCTATGGGACCTCTGATATACTCGAGGGTACATGGAAGTGATTCTTTGTGTAGGTGTTGTCTAATTCAAAACTAATCAAGGGGTTGCAAAGAAGAGTTACAGTGGTGTCAAATAATTACACCAACTCATGGTACAACACGACTAAATACCAATTATATATACTATGTATATTGCTCCCTAGATGTAGGTTTTTTCATTGAATGATAGATCTCTATGGTTATTTTTAGACACTAGAACACATATCTAGTGTAAAAAGAAAAAAGTCTACCAATATTGGAGGCATGTTGTATCAATATCACAACTATTTTATGACTCATGATCTTCCTTACCCATGTAACTTGATAATCACATAGTATATAGCACAATTAGCATGTAATAAACCATAAATACAAGATAATAATAGCATAATATGGAATAAAAATATATTTGTTATTGTGAGAACAATATTCATGACACTACAAAAAAAACTTGTGATTAGCTTCTTGTTTAGTTCCATTTTTTATTCCACTCGCCATTTTAATGTAATTTTCCACATTTGCTAGAAAAAATTGGTGTTATTCATCGGCTTAGCACTATTTCCAGTGTTCTTTACGTCTTGTATTCCAAGTTAGTGCTACTTAGAATTTACTTTAGCGCCAACTATTGTGTTGATTATTGTACCATAATTAGGTCATCTTATTAGCACCCTGTTTATCTTCCAATTTATCTTATTGTATAGCTTCCAATATAAGTTCTTGTCTAGCTTCTAGTTTAGATTCCTTTTTAGCTCACTTTTATCTCCGCTTTTAGCTTCCAATCATGGTGGATTCACTACCAAGTCAATATCATATCATGTCCATTCAAATTGGTGGTTTTAGTACTCTTAAAAACCTCAAAAATATATTTCCCCGTATTAAGGGGTCAATGGGGGGGGTTTAATTAGAAATAGTAATATAAATATTGGGGATTATTTTATTTGGGTTGGTCGAGGAAAAACCTCCAAAACATGGGATGGATTCATACCTCCAAATAATGGGCTCAATCTATACCTCCAAATCATAGGTTGGATTCATATCATTCCTAGTTTTTATTTAGGAATACCTCCAAATCGTGGGCTAGATTCATACCTCCAAATCACGAGATGAATTCATATCAATCCTAACTATTGCTAAGGAATATCGTCCAAATTGTGGGATGTATTTAGACCTCTAAATCATGGACTGGATTCATATTAGTCATAGTTTCTTGAGTGCTCAAGTATTATTAGCTATCCAACTTTGTCGTATAGGAGAACAATCAAAGATGTCTTCAATTGAAAAAGTAGTAGTTCATACATGTTTTTGTGTTGGCACAAACACTAGAACTAGTTTTCTTTCCTTTGCATGTTGGGTTGTTGATGTGAGCCTTGGCTTCATCATTGCTTGCATTGAATCCTCAAAATTACATTCATAATTGTAATTTCAATTCTCATATGCAAGGAATCCATCTTAATATTGTATTGGAACTGACATGAACATAGGTGAAAATATAAATACTCATTTGCATACCCTATTTGTTATCATTACCATGAAATGGTATCATATTAGTTTCATTGTCTGTGAATCTTTTTAACTATTGCATGCTTGAAACTTAATAATGGATATTTTTCCCTCTATTTTAGAGATAAAAAAATAGATATAACCCAAGAAAATGTAACTAAATGTTGTTAATCCCCTTGATTGTAAGAATAAATGTAGAGGAAGTGGAGGCAAGTCTATGTTCGTATGGGTTCAAACACCAATGATGTTTGTTTTTGTAGAAAGGTAGGGAATTCCATCCACCAAAGGGTTTAAATTTTGCATTTTTATGGAGTTTAATTTATTAAGCATGTAAAAAACATGATATATCTATGGATATACTTGTATTTACATGATATAAAATTGGTAGATTAGTAGGTTGTGGTGTGAAACATCTGCAATTATTATATTTTCTAAGCATTGCACTAACTATTGGATTGTCAGCGTTTTACATTATTTATTAGATTCATCTCTTTACTCGGTTTCCTCTTATGCATTTTTCCTTCAGCATTATTATTTTGTTGGGCCTTCCACTACAAAAATAATTGAAGTAATAATAATATAAAATATTCCATATTTAGTATTTCAAATATATTTATCGTATCTTGAGAATATCTAACCAAGATCTTAACCAATGTGAGGTGTCTATGTTGTTAAATTTTTCCAAATATAAAGATGACACATAATAATCCCTATTTCTTAATGTTCAACTTAATGATTATTGTTGACTCAATTATTTGAGATTGTATTGGTTGCTCAATTTTCAACTCAACATGCATGTTTTTTCTTACTAGGCTCAGTTTAACACAAAAATTCTTTTAATAATTTGTTATCTATGATCTACTTTTGAATTAGGTTGTAAAATGGTGTTTGCACTAAGAGCTTACAAGCATGGAACCTAGTTGTACACTACAAATTGGTTAATCTCCTGTGCAATCTTGGTGGGATCATTATTAGAATTATAATTTTATTTTATTTAACATCATGTTTGCTTATACCAATATGCGGTAGGGATCCTATTTGTTACAACTTGATAATTTGATATAAAGGGGGCATAAAATGGGTTGATAAAAATGGATACCTACAATATTCAATGAAAATAGGGGTTTTCTTAATTGGAAAGGTATATTGGGAGGGGGATTCAACAATAAAAATTTAGGAGGAATTTTCCAATATTTTGTGAAATTAGGTATATTCTTTAATATTCTGTGAACGGTCATGCTATGTAACGAGTTCACCGAGTGAACCCCCCCGTGCTTCTAGTTTACCTTCCTTTCTAACGTCAAGTTTTTCATCCTATTTAGCTTCCAATTTAACACCTATTGTTCCTAAGGGTCAAGGGATTAGGGGTTAGGGGTTAAAGAATTAAGGGTCAATGTATTAGGTATTAGGAGCTTACAAATTAGGGGTTTGAAGGTTAATGTATTAGGGATTATGGGTTAAGGGAATAAGGCCTAAGTTCTTAGGGGTTTATCTACTAAAGGATTATAGGTTAAGGGATTTAGGGTTTAGGGATTAAAGAATTAAGGGTGAAGGGATTAGGGGTTATGGGATTCAAGTATTATGTGTTAAGGGATTAGGGATTAGGGCTTAAGGGTTTAAATGTTAAGGACCTAGAAGTTAGGGGCTTAGGGATTAAGGGTTAATGGGTTAAGGTTTAAGGGCTTAGGGGTAAAGGGTTTAGGGGTTTGTAGGTTAAGGAATTTTAGGATTAATGTATTAGGGGTATAGGGTTTATGGATTAGGGGATTTATGGGTTAGGGGGTTATGGGTTTATGGTTTAAGGGGTTGTGGATTAAGGGTTAAGGGGTTTATGGGTTAAGTCCTTATGGATTACGGGTAAAGGGGATAAGGGTTAATGGGTTAGGTATTAGGGGATTCATGGTTAGATGGTTTAAGAGATAAGGATTAAGGACTTAGGAGTTAAGGCATTTAGGGGTTAGTGAGTTAAGATATTATGGGTTAAGGGATTTATGGGTTATTGGGTTAAGTGATTAGGGGTTTAGTGGTCATAGGCTATGGATTTATGGTTTAAGGACTTAAGAGTTTTGGGGATTTAAGGGTTAGGGGGATAAAGAATTAGGGGTTAAGGGATTAAGGGGTTAAGTTGTTAAGGTATTGAGGGTTAAGCGCATATGGGATGTATGGATTAATTGTTTGGGTTTTATGGGTTAAGGGATTAGGGTTCAAGGGCTCAGGGTTTATGTGGTTTAAAGGATAATTGCTTAGGGATTATGGGTTAAGGGATTAAGGTTAAGAAATTCAGGATTAGGGGTGTAGGGATTAGAGGTTAATGGACTAGGAATTAGAGCATAAGTGAATGAGGGTCAAGGGCTTATATGTGAGGGGATTCATGGATTATGGGTTAAGTAATTATAGGGATTAGAGGCTTACAGGTTATAGATTAATGGATAATGGATTATAAATATATGGCTTTTGGGTTAAGGGATTGCGGATTAGGGTTTAATGGATTGAGGGTTAATGGATTATAGCCATTAGGGGCTTAAGTTTTAATCAGTTTAAAGGCTAAGGGCTTAGGAATTAGGGGCTTAAGTGTTTGTTGATTTAAAGGTTAAGGGCTTAGGCATTGTGGGATAAGGGATTGTTGTTGAAGGGATTATGGATTAGGGGTTAGGGGTTTAGGGGTTAAGGAATTAGGGTTTAATGGATTAGGGGTTGGGATTTTATAGATTAGAGACTTTAGTGTTAGGGTTATAGGGTTATGTTTTAAGGGGTTAGTGATTAAGAGTTTAGGGTTCTAGGGGTTAAGGTCATATTTCAGATTAACATTTATGGGATTACATATTAGGGGATTATGGGTTAGTAAGTTCAATGGATAAGGGTTAAATAATTAGGGATTAGGGGGATAAGTTATTAGGGTTTAGGTGATTTATCTTTTATAGGGTTAAGTGTTTATGGGTTTAGGGATTACTAGTTAAGGGTTTAGGTTTAAGGAATTAGGAGTTTCGGGGTTTAAGGGTTGGGGATATAAAGGATTAGGGGTAAATGGATTAAGGTGTTAAGTTATTAATGACTTGGTGGTTAAGGGGATATGGGGTTTAGGGATTAGAGGTTTAGTGCTTATTGGTTAATGGATTAGGGAATAGGGTTCCAGGTATTAAGGCTCAAGGGATAGGAGTTAGGGCATTAGGGGTTAGGTGGTTTAAAATTTAATGGATTAGTAATTATGGGTTAAGGATTAGCATTTAAGGGATTTGTGGTTAGGGGTTTAGGGTTTAAAGGATTAGGATTTAAGATCTTAAGGATTCACTCTTAATGGAATAAGGGTCAAGGGATTAGGGTTTAGGGTATTAATGGCTTATGGGTTAAGGGATTAGTGATTAGGGGTTTAGGGATTATGGATTAGGATTTTAGGGCTTATGGGTTAATGGATTAGGGATTAAGAGTTTAGGGATTAAGGGTCAAGGGCTTAGGAGTTATGAGATTAAGGGTTAGTTGGTTCAAAGGTTAAGGGATTACAGGGTTATGATTGAATGGGTAAGGGGTTAAAGGTATAGGGTTATAGGGGTTAAGCTCATCTTAGGGATTAGCTGTTATGAGGTTGGGTATTAGGATATTTGGGGTTAGGGGTTCAAGGGATAAAGGTTAAGGAATTAGGTCTCAAGGAATTTAGGGGTAAGGGGGTTAATATATTATAAGTTAGGGGATTTATGGGTTACAATATTAAGTGATTAGTGGTTTAGGGGCTAGTGATTAAGGGGTTAGGTTTTATGGAATTAGGAGTTAGGGATTTTAATGGTTAGGGGGGTAAAGGTGTAAGTGTTAATGGATTAAACTATTAAGTTGATAAAGTTTTAGTGGTTAAGAGGATAAAGGGATTTATAATTTTGTGGATGTAGGGATTAGGATTTTATGCATTATGGGTTAATGAAATAGGGATTATAGGTTTATGGATTATGGATTATAGGTTAACAAAATAGGAATTAGGAGTAAGGGTCAAGTGATTGTGGGTTAGGGATTTTAAAAGTTGATGTCTTATGTATTATGGGTTAATTTTTCAATTCTTAAGGGCTTAGGGGTTAGGTTTTAGGGGTCAAGTGCTTAGGGGTCATAGGATTTATGGATTATGGGTTAAGGTATTAGGGATTATGGGCTTAGGGATTATGGGTTTATGCATTAGGGATTAGGGGTTTACATATTATGGGGTAAGGGGTTAGGGAATAAGGATCAAGGTTTTAAGGGTAAATGGTTTATCGTCTTTACAGGTTTGGGGTTTATGGATTAGTGACTTTATAACCAACTTGTGTGTCATAATTCATTCATCTAGTTAGCTTCCAATTTATCTTATTATGTGGCTTCCAATTTAGCTTCCTATCTAGCTTCTTTTTTAGATTCCTTTCTAGATTCTTTTTCCTCCCTTTTTATATTCCTTTTTATATTTTAGTTTAGCTTCCTTTGTAGCTTCTACTTTATCATCCTATTTGTCTTACAAGTTTTTTCCTACTATGAATGAATAGTTAAGTTATTGAGGTATTGTGGGTTAAGGGGATAGTGGATTTAGGTATTAGGGTATTTAGGGATTAGGGGTTTACAGATTATGAGTTAAGCGATTAGGGATAGGGATTAATGGATTAAGTTTTAAGGTATTAGGGGTTAGGGAATTCAGGGATTGTGGGTTAAAGGATTAGAGATTAGGCGATAAGGGACCAAGGGTGAAGGCATTGTGGATTAGGGGATTAAGGGTTAGTTGGTTTAAATCTTAAGAGCTTAAGGAATATGGGTTATTAGCTTAGGATTGAATAGATTAGGGGTTAGGGTTTAGGGGTTTTAGGGGTTAATGGATTAGTGGTATTGGGATTATGGATTAGTGACTTTAGCGTTGAATTTTGCACCATAATTCATTCATATATTTAGTGTTCCATTTAGCTTTTGATTTAGCTTCTTGTGTAGCTTCTAGTTTAGATTCCTATCTAGATTACAATTTAGCTACCTTTTTTCTCCAATTTATCTTCCTGTTTAAATTCCTTTTCAATTTGTATTTTATTTGCCTTTGTAGCTTATAGTTTTGCATTCTATTTAGGTTCCAATTTAATTTCTGTTGTTCCTAGATACTTCAGTTTATGAGGTATTCGGGGTTAAGGGTATAGGGACTTTAGAATTTAGGGATTAAGGGATTAAGGGAGAAGTATTTGTTGTACTCTGATTCTTTAGGAAATATATATACTAACTTAAAAAACCATAATACCGTAGACATGTAAGGACCACAGATGCACGAAAAAAATCTATCAATCTGTTGTCTAATTTCTGACCCATTCATGGTCGATTAAGTAAACCCTTATTCCTCTTAGGTTGTCCAATAACTAACATGTAAGGACCATTGATCCACACAAAAAAAAATTATGGATTGTCATTTAATTTTCGACACATCCATGGTTAATTAACTGATACCTTATTCCTCCCATATTATCAAATAATCGACATGTAAGGACCATTGATCCACAACAAAATCTAACAATCTATCATCATATTTTTTATACATACTTGATCAATTAGCCGATATCTTATTCCTCCCAGGTTATCGAATAACTAACATGTATGGGTCAGAAATTCGACAGCAGATCCGAAAACCTTTGATGTCGGAGGTATAACATCCTCATCAAATTATAGTTGGGTGTCCATGAGATATCCAAGAAAAACCTAGACAAATATATGACTTCTTTACCTTTGGTTGTATATCAACCTCGTCGGATATAGTATTTTTTGTCATCGAAAAATGTGATGGTATTGAATAATTTTTAAAAAATATGCCCATATTGAAATGTGAGCAAGTAGCATTGATTTCATTATTCAACTAGATTTGGAATCTCTAAAGTGAGAGGAAATGCACAGAGGTGAGCGTACCTTTCCTAGTTGAATTTGAACCATTATAGTTTCAAGGATTAACATGTACAAAATGTTTCGATTCACATCTTGATTTTTTTTATCCCTCTTGGTGCTTATAGACCCAGGTTTAGCATGGATATATTCTAGTCATAATATTCCTCATAGAGAAATGACATCCATATGAACCATAGTAAGAATTAGAGACTAACAATACACTTGATTATGAATCCCTTTCACAAAATGTTTCAAAAATTGACACTCAAAAAAAATCGGTGAATTTCATTAACTCAAGAAATTAGAAAAATGGGGAAAATTGAAAGAAATGTGACGAGCATAAACATGGACTTGAAAAACTTGGAAAACTTGGAAATAATCAAGAGAAAAAAAATATTTTGGCAATGATTGCTTAAACATTTATTAAAAAGTTTGTATTCTCACTTGTAAGACTATTTCTCACCCACAAGTCCCCTTGGTTGTTAAGGAATCGTCCCATTAGATACAATTCCTTCTGGGTGGGTTATTGAAGCATGTTGATGAGGTTGATATTTGGAAGCCCTGCCTTCATCATTTTAGATTATATCTTGAGAATGGTTATATGACCTTGAACTTGGTGGTTGTGTGAATCATCTATCCCTTGGAGGATTTTCATGCAAATCAAACATTTGTATCATAGTCCTCTTTTGGATGAGGGTGCATTGTTGAAGGAAGCTTCTAGCTTTCCAATTTTAGATAGAAGCTTATCCATCTACATGTCATCACTAGTATTACTTTCATGGAATATTTTGGTGGGTTTAAGTTCTAATTTAAGTTCTAAGGATCGTGTTTCTATTATTGGGATACTTTCTATCAAGAAAACATGTCATCTTACCTATGGAAGTGCACCTTGGATGTGGGAGTCTCTTTTGTATACTTTTTCACTTGGAATATTATTTTTACGTAGGAGTTAAAAACCTCACTTGGGAGTGGTATTTTTATAATTGAAATCATTGCTTTTATCTTTTTGTCCATGCAAAGAAATGTTTTATTCCTTATGAAGTAAACTCAAAGTATGACAAGAGATGATCCTCATACTTAAAGGGTTTTGGGATAATTTTGGTGGATATATTATGCATTCATCTTCCTCAGAAGAGGGAACATATTTTGATGAGTATTTTTGGCATCTATGTAGTGTATTCTTAGTAGCATAGGTTTCCCACCCTGGATGATTTCTAATGTAAACTTTCATATACTTTCCTCTCCTATGCAGTCTTGATACATGCACCTTAGTTGGAGAAGAATCTTTGAATTTACTCTCTTATTTCTTGTATTATTGGTGGCATGAAGGTTCCCTCCATGGTTAATTGTATCTCCCTTATTTCATTATATTTTAACATTTGAATCCCATTCTACACGAGATAGAGAGTTTTATTGCATTAGTTCATCATTATATTCACTTGAGTTCTTTATCCTTTCATTCCATTCCTTTTATTTCACATGAATGTGAGAGAGCATACCCTTTAGTGAGAGCTAGAGGTCACTCTCATCTTGTTCATGTGATTCCATCAATGGAATTGGTGAGATAAGGTTCTTTGGAAATGATTTTTCATTTCATGGAGTGATTTGACGTTGAAAAAAATATCTCCAAAATATTTAATTGTAGCTTTGGAATAACAATATCTTTTGTTATGGAAGCATAATACCATTCCATTAGTGTGTATCAATATGATTGTTTTTACTTGAATTTTATGAGTTGATTCATCTTGGAGAAGGATCAATTAATTTACTACTAAATTTGATTCCATATTTCATAAAATTAAATGCATTGTGGTCATACACATATTTATGATTATTTACTTCACTATTTTCTATGTTTTTATAAGCAGATATGCATGGTATGCACATTTTTTAGTGTAAATATGAAGTGTTTAAGGTGTAGACATTTTGGTCTGCACCTTTTGGAGAGATTCCTTTCTTGGGAACGTGATGTGATGATTTACTTGGATGTTCACTTATGTGATACAAATGATGAAGTGGCTAACTTTGGCTGGAATTGACTTCTTATAACTAGGGGGAGGTTATTGGGCTTCGATTTCCTTCTTGTTGTTTTGAAGGACAAATATTTCAGTTGGTTAATCTAGGAGTGGTTTTCTAATGGTCAAACCTATGTGCTTGATTTGACGTGTTGAAACCTAGTTGATATTTTGATCATAAGAGTGTGATCTCACTTATGATAGGTATTGAAGCTACTTCATTGATGGTAGGTATAAATACCTCATTAAGCTCCTCTTTGTTTATAGAATAAATTAATATTCTCTACCAAACAGGGCCAACCACATGAAGGTGGAAGAACTTATGGCCCCTCCCCCCCTAACATCACTCTCAATCCCCCATACCCAATGCATGTACTTGAAAAAAAATATTAAAATTATATGCAAACATGTGGATTTAATTTATTATCAAAAATAAGTATACGTAGTGTTTATTCAGTGATTTATTTATAGGTTTTTTTGTTTTGACAAAATAAGCAAGAAACTCATCTTCTACAACTTGTTGTTCACTTCTTGTGGCATCTACATCTTGTTGTATTATCTTCCTAGGAGATTTCTCACGATGTGGATGTTGCTACAAGGGGTTGGGATTTGCCGCAATAATGTAAAAATTTTAAGTTGATATCTTTTGTTATTATAATGACAAGTATTTGATTAAAACAAATAGTACAGAGGTGTTTTTTACCTGATATGGCCACATCATGTACTTCATGTTCTTGTCTAGGCTCATCTTGTTTACTAGGACCATCTACATTCTCTGCAGTTGAAAAATGAAAAAGTACAATTAATATTCACCATTTGCAATGTAATATTTTAAATTGTACCATATGAATTAATTCATTACCAGTATTTGAAGCATGATCTTCGGTAGCTTTTCTCTGTCCTTGGCATTAGGTGGATCATTAATTTCCTGTTCAAATCTCAGTCAATATTTTATTGCAAATATTTATAACGAATAGATTGCATCAGTAATCAATCTTAAATCAAATTCAATGATTGTATATATCTATGCGCAATATGGATCATTGGAAGACTGGTTTTTCTTAGGAAAACTTTTTCGGCATTCAAAAACAACTCCAAAGTCATGTTGGAATCCAAGATTCAACTCTTCCTCTGTCGGAAGTTCATTGAATCAATCATCCTACATATTTTCATAATGTCATGAATTACCTTTTACATTTCAATAGAACAAAAAAAATGCAATTTATTATTTTGATATAATCTTGGTTTTTTTATACTTACAATTTGTGCCGCCAAATTCGAATAACCACCAGGCCCAAGCTTGTGCTGTCCAATTTTTTCTTATTTTGGCTTTTGTGGCCTTTTATGTGTCTAAAAACCTATGAAAAGGTTGAAATACGTTATATCTTTCAAATTTGATCTAAAAATTATTAATAATAATGTTTATAAATACATTGTTGAAAGTATTGCATACCTTCGTTTGCCCGGTGGTAGATTTCCTTCTTTTCTCATTTCCATCTTCCACTAGGGATTTCCACTCTCTTATTGGAATCATTGGAGGGATCTCATAACTAGGGTTCCTTTCTAGATGAACCCTAAATTGGTCCCTCACAATATTCATATGTTGTCCATCCTTCTTTAGGACCTCCGCTCGATTCAAGGTCTCGCTGTCGAACAAGCCAACCGAGCGATTACTGAGCTCATCTTTTAAATTTTTAGGTTGTTCATCCCACCTTGTGAGGATGGTGGGAAAAAATATATCCAATGATATATTCTTTATATGTTTATAAAAAATCATAATTTCTTGCAAGATGATCATGTCATCATTAGTTGAAAAACAATGTTTACTAAGTATATTACAATCAAATTATAAACAATAACTTAAACAATGTATAGATACCTAGGGTCTCCTCTATCTTTATGGGAATATGATTTTCGTTCACAAAAAATGTTGGTTCTAGTGTACATGTTCTAGTGACATGAGAAGATCCATGAAATGTTTCTTGATCATTATCGCTACTAGTCTCTGCATCGACCCCTTGTTCTGTATGATCTGGCGTACGCTGACCACTAGCGAGTGCACTCACATCTAGCCTTAGGGGTGTCGTGGGTTGTGTTTCCAACTATTCTTTCGACAACAATGGCACATGATATGCAGGTGGAGTCATATGCTCATGTGATGACTCTCCACGAGCATCACTAGTACCAAAACCTCCCTCACCACTGGTGTTTGTGCACAAACAGTATTGTAAATACAAACCATATGTTAGTTCACGATAATATACAACTACAAATTATAAAATCATAAATTAATTTATCTTCTAATTCAATATCCTACAGCTTAATTTCAAGGCCTTAGATATCTTCACCAAAACATCAACATTTGATCTAATCTCATTTGTCTACGGTTGAATGAATAGAAGATCAAGGATATCCTCATTCATTTTTTTAAGGTCTTCTCTATAATTTTAATTGGGTATAGGGAAGATCCAATGTTAACATCACATATGATCTTATCCACGTCAATATATATTGATTTCTCTGATGCTAAATTAAATGTTGAATAAATAGCTTGCAACAAAAAAATATAAAACATTCCTAAAATGAATGTAATATACTAAGGAATGTGACTAATTCATGTAATCATAAGTTACTAAAAAAAAATTAGTACACTAAAATGAGAAAAAAAAATGTTTCAAGATACATTCAGCTTTGCATATCTCAGTGGGATAGCTCAAGTGGTTGAGTGTTGTAATTAGTGAGAAGAAAGTCTTGGGGTCAAATCCTCTGGTGGCTATACATGGATATATAAGGGCCTCACTTGATGTCCCCGTCGGGTTAGCTTCGTAATCAGAGCGAGGGGTGAGGCCCCTTCGGGTGCCCCCCCTCCCCCCGGGTGATATCTTCCCATGGACATAGCAGCCCCATGGGGGGGTTTGTGACATCAACATGAAAATAGATGCGGGAAAACTAACATCATCTAGAGAAGACTTAGAAGAATGAAACGATGAAGAAGAGTATGTTTCTGATCAGAAAGAAATGAAGAAAAATAAAATGGAAGAACAACCAGATGAAGAACAACTCACTGAAGATGAACAAAATCATCCAAATGTGGAACAAGAACAACAGAAGGATCAACAAATACCTAAGAAGTGGTGCCCAAAGAATCATCCATCAGATCAAATTATTGGTGATAAGGATGTCGGAATAGGAACTAGAAGAAGACTATCTGGAATAAATGAGCATGTACACTTCTCTCTATTTTCTACAACTGAACTGGGAACTTTTGTAGACGCCAATACATATGAGCAGTCGGTCAAAGTAATGGAAGAAGAATTAGATCAAATTGAGAAGAATGAAATATGGGAACTTGTTCCCTCACCAAGTAACAAGAATGTGATAGCCACAAAGTGGGTTTTCAGAAACAAAATGAATGAAGATGGACAGGTGATCAGAAGCAAGGCTCAGTTGGTTTGTAAAGTCTATGCTCAGATCGAAGGAATAGACCTTGAAGAATGGGGGATTCACCTTGTTGAGCACTATTTTATCATGTTCATTCATAAAGGGGGTTTTTAATTGTGTAAAATAAGTTCAATATATTGTAGATATTGGGGGGCAGGGAATAGGGTATGGGGATTTTATAGGTATTGGGATGTATAGAAAGGGGTTTCTAGTAAAACTAAAGAATATATTGTAAAAATAGCGGTTTTTTAATTGGAAATAAGTATTGGGAGGGGGGGTAAACAAAAGGATTTTTGTAATTAAGTATAAATATATAGTGAAATTAGGGGTATTCTTTAATATCTCGTGAACAAAGGTACTATGACATAGTTTCACTAAGTGAAGACCCCATGCTTTAAAGAAACATTTACACCAGTAGCCAGAACAGAAGATATCATAATGATATTGGCTTATTATTTATCCAAAGACATCAAAGTGTATCACATGGACGTAAAATCAGCTTTTCTAAATTGGGAATTAGAAGAAGAAGTCTACATCGAACAACCAGAAGGATTTCAACTTTCAGAAAACAAGGACTATGTATCCAGACTCAAAATGTATTTATATGGGCTAAAGCAAGATCCTAGAGCTTGGTACTCCAGATTAGACAAGTACTTGCAACAATTAAACTTCAAGAGGGGAAGTGAAAATAGTAGTTTGTACATCAAATAGGACGCCAACACCATACTCATCATTGAAGTATATGTTGATGACATCATATTTGAAATTGATGATGATTCACTGAGTAAAGAATTTTACAAGGACATGCAGAAAGAGTTTGAAATGTCATTTCTCGGTGAATTAACCTTCTTCTTGGGTCTTCAGATATCTCAACAAACAGAAGGAATTTTTCTTGCTGAGATAAAATACATCAAGGAAATGTAAAACAAATTCTAGATGAAAGATTGTAAACCTATGAGAACTCATATGATCATCGGTTGTAAACTAAGCAAGGAAGATGAATCTAAAGAAGTTGATCAAAGGCTCTATAGATCAATTATTGGTATTATGTTATATGTAATAGCCTCAAGACTAGATGTGATGCAGCTCGTTGGACAAGTTGCAAGATTCCAAGATGCTCCAAAGGAAACTCACATTATAGCAATTAAAAGGCTATTCGGATATCTCAAAGGGATTATGGACTTTGGACTTTGGTATCCAAAAGAAAATGATCTAACATTTATAATGTATTCAAACATAGATTGGGTAGGGTGTGGTGATGATAGAAGAAGCACCAGTGGAACAACATTGTTTCTAGGAAATTTTCTTGTATCTTGGTCGAGCAAAAAGAAGTATTCAAGGTCCTTATCAACCGTCGAAGCACAATATATAGCAGTAGCAGCTTATTGTATTCATATTATTTGGATGAAGAAAACCTTGCAATACATACATGTGACATTTTATGAGCCAATTCCAATTCTATGTGACAATACGAATTCCATTAGTATCTCCAAGAATCCAGTCATGCACTCCAAGACCAAGCACATTCCTATCAAGTTTCACTTCCTTTGGGAACAAGTCACAGAAAAGAAGATCATGTTGGAATATATTGGGACAAAAAAACAGATTACAAACATATTTACGAAGCATCTCCCAAGAGATACTTTTTAGTACCTCCGAGAAAAATTGGGATTCATACTATCTCCAAATTGAATTGATCCATCTTCAACAACACATGGGCCATGATAGGGGTAGCAATAATACTACAAGGATTACACTTTTCCATTGATTCCAAAGGGGGAGAAAAAGTTGAACAAGGAAGGTAAAGGAAGTTTTCTCAAAGGGGAAGATTTATGAACAAAGGAAGCTCTTTCTAAGGGGGTTCTTTGGAGTTGTCATCAATGAAAAGGGGGGATACTGTTGAATAAATAGTCATTGATGCCAATAGGTTTGTTTCGGTGTGCCTTGGTACCCCTTGAGGAGCCCTTCAGGGTTAGAAGTCTGTCAATGTCATAGTATAACTTTTGAACTTGTCCAATCCCAAGTCTGAAGCCCTTAAAGCCCTTGGGACTATGCCAAAATCCTTGTACACCCTTTAGAGAGTTTAAGTTCCCCTAAGTTGTTTCTATGGTTTCCTAGTTGTTTATTTGGATTCCCTAGTACCACAACCTATGCCAAAGTACCCTAGAAAAATTCATTGGTGGGTTGAAGAAGTGTAGAACTTCAAAGAGTCCAAATTACCCATTATGTGATCATTTCTATTTTTAATGAGGTCATGGTACCCTAAGAGAATTCTAGGAACCCCCACACCTTGGTTCTATTGAGGTCCTTGATACCTTTGATATGATAAGTATATGGTGGAGACCTACTCCTTATTGATTTTAAGTATGTGCATGTGAATACTAGTGAATCCCTCATGCCTTTGATGATGTCCACTGAATCCTTTGACCTTGGATCTTATGCATAAGGTAACATGGTATTTGGCACCATTATGTGTGGAATTTTTGAAGTATTGAGCAAACTGAAGAATTTATGGATATTATACCAAGAATTTGCAAATAAACCCATCATAGGGAGATATTCCTCGTCAATCCATTTCTGTTGATATGTAGAGAATATTCTAACTCCTTATGGTGGAAGAGATATGAATTTTTGAAGTTGGTGTGCCCCACCTTTTTGGTCAACTGACCAAACAAAAGAGAATTTAATTACTTGTAATTTTGAATTGCATGTCAACCCAGTTTAAGGTACTAACTTTCCTCCACATCCTATATAAATAGAATATCAAACATTTCATTTGTTCATCAATCAATTCTTTGGTATTTCACAACTTTTGGAGAAAAGTGCAAAACTTTGTGGAGGAGAAACGTTTGGGCATCTTCACTAAAATTGACATAACTTTCTCATACGGAATCGGAATTACAAAATTCTTAGCTCATTAGAAATATTGTTACGAGGGATATGTGGTGATATGATATAGAGTTTATTTTGGTTTTTCTATTGTTTCTTCATATTTTGCTCTTTGAAATGGTATGGTTCATGCTTCTGGGTTTCGCTTGTGATGACACATGTCTCTCATGGATACAGTTCATCTTTTATCTTAGTATGTGATCCTCGGTATTGGCATATATATTTGAATTCATTGAATATGTTATGGAGGATATGATGATGATTTTTCATACCTTCATGCTATGATATGATACAATTTATGATGATAATTCATTTGATAATGATGTACACTCTATAATGTTGATGCACTCCTATACAATATGATGTGCATTCATGCCATAGTGCAATGATACTCTACTATGCACTATGGTGTATACTTGATGTTGATGATGCACACATGGTGCACACTGAGATGATGATGATAATGTATATTTGATGATGAGGATGCATACCCTATGACAATGATTCATACCTATGATGATGATGCATGATGATGCATGCCTTATGTTTAGTGAAAGCAGAGCATAATTACTTGTTCATTAATTGTGTATGATGAGGTGTACAATGATGTACATGAGAAGTGTATGGAAGTGGAATGACTTATCAGTATATAGTGATGACTTGGCAGTGATAAGAGATCAAATATTATCAACAACAGGTTCAATGATTGGTTTTTGATAGGTCCACAAGTTCAATCCTGTTTTTATCCAAGGTGGTAAGGTGGTGCTAGGGCTCACAATATTGTGAGTTAATATGTTGTATCAACTTTTTTAGTTGTAGCTAAGGAATTCTAATGGGTTGTAAGCCTTCCAGTTGTAGATGGAAAAGTGTATTAAATTTGTTTACACAAGTTGTGTTGGGTCAAATTTATTTTTAAAAAGGATTTCGTGGTTTTACCCCCAGGACTTGGGTTTCCAAGTCAAAATATTATGTATTGTGCATCTTACTATTTGTGTGTACAGTGATGAAATTCTATGATTGGTTATTAGAAACTTTATCTTGATTAAAAAATTTATATATTGTGAAAATATTGATTCACCCCCCTCTCAGTATTTCAATAGTCCTATCTGATCAACTAGTAGGGAGATTCCCCAATCAGCACCCTGCAACAAAAATATAGATAACATTCTCTAAGAAAAATGAATATACTCATGAAAAATTGTAACAAATAAACATTTTGTTCCTATTATATTTGTACAATTAAAATGATGTACACTTGCTGCCTCGAGGATGGTATACTCCTCTGATCAATTGATGGGGAGATGCCTAGATCATTACCATGCAACTTAAATATAGAAATTTTTAATGAAATTAGAACAATAGACTACAAAAAAATACATAATATATTAGATTCATTAATTAAAGGTTGGGTAAATTTTTAGATCTACAACTCCCCTAGTAATCATGTTTGTATGTATTTGGTTTAAATTGTAATTAATAAGAAACTCTTAACCCACAACTATTGATTTAATGGAACATACAAAAGCACAGTTTCCTTCGCGCCCGTCAAATATGCAATTGGGTTGCTTAATTGTAGACCCTAGTTTTGTACTATTTATACACCCTACAATATTCCCTGTAGCTTTTGTCCTGCCATCAATATACATCATCAATCCTTTATTTTGATCCTTGTCCTTCAGTTGTAAATCATTTCTAGACAATCCATATCTACACATACTTCATGTATACTGTACTAGTCGCATCCAATCTCTGTAGTTGTAAAAGGGTCCAACATACTTCATCAATTATGTATATCTATCATAACCGACCTTAATGAAATCCAAGCAAAACAACCCCAAACCATGTAATGAGGATGGTGCAATTTGATATATCCTCTCATTCACACAAAAAATTGTGTTTAGTTGAGGAATATCCTTGGGTACCCATTGTTTCACTAGATTTTTCTACATCAAGCCCACCTCGATGTCTCCTATGCTCTCATCATCATAAAAACATGATCTCCCTTCAACAAGAAAAAATTCCATGCGTTTATGGAATTTTCTTCTGACCTTTTGACATCTAGTTCATATACCTATTGTCGACCTTTTGGATTAATCACTTCCCTCTAGTATTTTTAAACTCCCCTCGCTCGAGGAATACATATATGACAAATACTTGTTTGGTTCTACCTGCACCATGGGAAAAATGTTATAAAATTATAATATCCCAATGTCAAAAAATAATTAACCCATTGCAATTCTAACCCTAATTTCATTAAATTTGGACTAATTTTAGCTTAATCTCCTTTGGAAAAAAGTCAAATTCAATCTTTCCAAGCTCCAAAACTAGTGTTTCTAAAGCTAGATAGCATCATTCCCATATTGATCATTTAGATAAGCTCGACACCTTTGTGAAACAAAATTCCAAGACATTTTCAAGGTCACTATCAACTCTTAAATAACCAAGAGTGAATCTACAACATATCGATAATATTATTCAGATATATTCTTACAAGTCATCCAACTCTTAAAACCAACCTTTTGAATGTGATCTTCTAACTCACTATTTTGGTCATAATCTCTTCTAGGCTAAAGAGATCAAAGTTCTAAGTTACCCCTAAAATTGTCAGTGGTGTTAAAGTAATTTCTCATAACATGTAACTAGATCAACAAAATAAATTGCAATGACTTGTACAAATTATAAAGGAAAAATATTAGTTACTCACCTGTAGTGTGGGACCCTCCCTAACTTTATACTCGGAATAGTACTTTTAGAATTGACTATCTCTTAGAGACATGGTCACATAAAAGGAAAAAGATGACCCTTAGAGGGATAGTATAAATCATAGAGAGGGAGAGAGAGATGAAAATTTGTATGGAAAGGGTCATTGGCATTCAATTCGCAATGAAATCCCACAAAAATCTAGACACAAGTTTAACCTCAAACTTCTCTGACAGCAGGTCACTTAGGCTTACATTTTGCACTATAGTCTACGGTAGAGACTTTACCTTAGAGAAGTTCAAACCTTACAAGTAGTAGAACGAATCACCACCAGTGTAGATCACAACATATCAATTTTTAAATAAAAAAATAAAACCCTACAGATAGTGGATCAAATCACAATGACAACAAATCACAACATATTGGATATCAAATATAACGAACAACTCAACCACAAGCGGATCAAGTTATATACATATTAGGTCACCCTGAAGATAGTGGATCTCTCAAAAGTAGGCACAGATAGGATACATATCTCTCCCATGTGAACAACAACTCAACAAGAAGTAATGTCACCATGCAATGGGAGACTAGAGTCATAATAGACTTAGCAAACAGTCTACATCCAAACAATACAGATAATCATTGACATCAGAGCTTAGATAAACCACCAAATATGGATAATGAATGATGTCAAATATCATTCCTTTATAATACACAAATACTTATAGATTCTTCCCTCAAAACGAGGGTCAAAGGTAAGGACAAACTGTCACCTCCTAAAAGGAGGAAAATCCTGAACCAAAATATATAATAAAAATAATAAGTAGATGTCAGGGGTAAATAGTAAGGAGTTTAGGTACCACTCCACACAAAAGAATGAGGGTGCTAACACAAGACCAACCATAAATCAAGAAAAGATCCAAATCCCCCTTTTAACCAAAGGACCAAAGGGGTGAGACACAAGGAGGGAGATCAACCACCTTTACCCACAATACATAACCATAAGGACCAAAGAGTTTTACCAATAAGGTGGGGTAAAACCAATCATCTCTCTCTCAAATGTACAAATGTTTATCCATACTACCTAAAAGTTCATCATCACAGTATAAGGAAGGGTCCACAGTAGCATTTTAAAGTGTCCACAGTTTGTAGTGAAATCCTGAACCATACTCTGGGAGTAGTGGAAAATTCATCTACAATAAATTAGCATAAGAGCTTTACTATTTTTATTACCTATTGAAACAATCTCCACTGAAACACTATCAAATGTGATTGAAGTATTTGTAACTGCAACAATATTAAAAAATGTGTATCTTAAAACAAATAACACTTGAAAGTGGGGGCAAAGTAAGTTATATGAAATCCAGATCTAATACCATATCCCTTTATGTTTATTAATAATGTGGTACACATACAAAAAAATTATCTCTCATTGCATGGAATTCTTTTGTATGTAAAATTCTTTCTGAAAATACCTTCATGCTTTTTCCTAATACCATTTTTCCATTTATGCATCCAAAAACACATATAATTCTAGAATGCACATTCACAAACCGCATATTACAGCATCTGGTTTCCTGTAAATACTTTCTTACACCAAAGTTTTTTAACATAATATATGGAGAAAGTTCTATGCACATAATGGTCATTAGTATGTTATTCAAATCCATTGTGCCTAGTCCTTTGTGTGTCACAGTGAAATGTATTTCAAACTATATTCTCCAAATGCCCAATTTATATTTTAAGAAAACAAATAATTCCTCTCATCAACAATAGTGACAAACTGCTCAACCATGAAAATATCAAAGGCAATCTATTTTTTCCAAGTGGTCACTAGCTCTATTGACAAGGAGCTAGCCTATGCTACATAAACATCTAGAGGCACTAAACGAAATATGCAACATGGGAAGGCCAAATTTGAATGCAATGTAATATGGAATTCAATGTTTATAAAAAATTCCATCCATTAGCTAAGTGTTATAATGTCTCGTGTTCTTCCATTAAGAATATCAAGTTATTGTTATTCTAAAGATAAAGATTGCTTATGTAATTTTACATATATTCAATACTTTCTTAGTTTTAAAAGTAGCTTAATATGAATGTCTTCAGTATAATGTGGTAGTATTGTTTTAGGTTTATGCAATAGCATAGTTATGTGTATCTATAATATGCCTTATATATTGTATCAAACATGCAATTTATATTTACATAATGTATCACAAGTGGCATATGCACATTAAGAGTTCTATACATTATATAAATTTTTTTGATATAGTGATGGTCAGGAGAAAATGATTATCGATGTGAAATCCCAATATTTTCAAGCTAAAGTGGATCAAATGGTATATATTCTAAATGATTGTGCTTTTCTCAAAGATAGATTTTTTAATTAAATAAAATCTATTTCTTACGTGTTTACATATATTTGTCAACTTTTCTAATTATATCAAATGCTAAAAGAAGCATATTATAAGCTATATATAGTCTTTTCAATATATTTTCTATATAATATATACTTTGATGTCAATGATAAATCTGACTCTTGAAAATAAACATAATATTTCCTTATGAAAGTCGATTTGTATCTATAAAGCAATGTGGTTTATTCCACTATCAATTCACTATTTTTTAAGCATTGTTCCTCAAAGACCTACTAAAAATTTTTAGTAGCACTGTATGCTTTGTCTCGGTGTTTTCATTATTCATCAAAAACCAAAGTTAAAATCTAGGATGTTATCAATTTTATTCAATTTTTCCCCAAAAACTCACAATTATTTTCATGTCTCTTTTTCCATAAGAATTTCAGTTTCTTGATTATCTGCGAAACAATTTCTGCAAATCTGGAGATACGTCGATACTTAGAAAAACATGGCTTGGCAATAGAGTCATAATATAACGGATCTTTATAAAAATGAAATTGTATTGAGATCTATGCCTCCTTAGTGAAAAGGCATGTCCAAAAATTATATATCACTAAATGGATTTGAACTTATTCCTAGTGAGCATAGAATCATGTTCAATCATGCATCCTAGATTTGAAGCTCAGAAAGAGATAGGTTCCTAGATAATAAGAATCAAGTTATAGTTAAGCATCTTAAAAAAACATTGTTTTCTAAACAAAAAACAAAAATGGACACCCATATTCATATTTTTATCCTTGATTTTTTTAAGCCAACAGTACCTTACCCAAGAAAGGTTAATATGTGAGGAATGGGAAAATATTGACCACTTGACACAAATTGGGATACCCTAATAGTGGCAGTACCAAGTGGGTGTCATTCAATTTTTATAATAATAATAGTAATTTGCATGTTGTTTGTTGTTTAAAAATTTATAATGTATAATTGTTTTAAAGACATTGTTTACCTTTCCTGCAACCATACATCGTTGCAAAAAAAACAACATATATGACCCTAAACCATACTTCTAGCAACCTTGTTCCATGAAAAAGGTTGAATTAGGACATTATGGCATTATACTTTTAGTAGTCCTCCTAACCGATTGAATTAGTGCATTATACTTACTTATTTAAGGTATCATACTCACATATTGAATGAGGTATGATTTAGGGAATATACTCACAGGTTTTAAAGGAATTGGTTCCTCTTAGTGTTGCTTTACATCTACCAAACTCAATATCCCTTGGCCACTACTGAAATTATTATCCCTTGGTCACTACCGAAATTTCCTAGTTTCTCTGTTGACGGCTTACAATGCATCATAGCCAAAACTCAAATGCATCACAACCAATATTCAAATGCAAATGAAATATCCCAGTTTCTCTATTAACATCTTACAAATGAAAATGAAATCGACCAAGACATAGGTATGAAATATCTGTCTCAAATTCAAATGAAATCCACCACAATAGAGGTATTCTATCTCAAATGCAAATCAAATCAGCTTACAAATGCAAATCAAATCGATCGCAATAGAGTTAAGAAGTCTCTCTCTCAAATGCAAATGAAATTGACTGTAATAGAGGTATTCTCTGTCAAATTCAAATGAAATCGACCGCAACAAATAAGGTATGTATTCGTTGGCCTTTTTTGTTTTTGTTTTTGTTTTTGCTTTATTTATTATTTTGTAATTTTATATATGTCATTTTGTAGTTTTGTAATTTTATATATATGTTGATTTATAATTTTTATTTAGATAAAGAAAAAAATAAAAATTTAGTGACGATGTCAGTGATGATGATATCAGTGACAATGACAATGACAATGTTAGTGGTGATGATAATGAAAATGTTAGTAGTGATGATGATGATGATGATGATGTTTATAACTAAATCATCATCGTCAGTGTTTTCACTATCTCCATCATAATCATCATCATCATCATCAATATGATCACTGTCATCATCATCAACATCATCGTCGTCGACATCCTCATCGTTGTCATTGTCATCATCATTACCCATCATCACAATCATCATAAACAACAAATTTTTTATTGTCTTCATCATCATCACCGCATCATGATCACCATCATCGTCATCGTTGTTGGCATCATCATCATGGTAATCATTGTCATCATCATCATCATCATCATCATCATCATCATGAACATCATCATCATCATAAACATAATCATCATCATCATCGTTGTCATCACAACCATCATCATTATCATCATCGTCATCTTTGGAAACAACAAAATCATCATCATCATCATCAATAGCATTATCATCATCATTATCCCCATCCCCATCCCCATCATAATCATAATCATCATCATAACCATGATCATCACTTTCATCATAAAAAACATCATCATCGTTAGCAATATTATTGTTGTCGTCATCATATTCATTGTCATCACTATTCATCATAAATAATAACATCATCATCATCATCACAACCACCACCATCATGATCGTTTCCATCGTCATCATCATCATGATAACCATTGTTGTCATCAATAGCAATAACATTATCACCATCATAAGAAACATTGTTGTTGTCACCATCATCGCTGTCATCATGGCCATTATCATTGTCATAGAGAGAACATCATCATCATCATTTTCATCATGGCCATCATCGTCATCCCAGAGATGAAGCATTATTTTCCAATATTAAAATATTCTACAACGTAAAAATTGTCTTAATAATGAAAAATTGAAAATTAGTGATCTTAATTGGTCTCATGAAACCAAGTTCCTAGAAATATTTTTTGACACCAGCATACTTGACTAAAGAGAACAATTAAAACAAATAGGTTTTACCATCCAAGAGCTTCCAAGATCATAATCCATAGGGTACTTTCACTATAACATTTATGTATACTATGCGAGCCAATATATTAAGCTCATGTACCTCACGAGGCATTAAATGGTAGAGGTTCCAAACAACTAATGAGTTCATCACCATTGATTCAAGTTCTACCTACATCTATGCAAAATGATTTCATTGTCTTGTCTACATTCCACCAAGGACACTACAATTGCCAAGGTGAAACTATAGACTTTAAAGAATAAACAATAAGACTTTTTTGTGCATATGTTTTGAAATGAAAAAGGGATAATACACATTTCAAAGTGATTATATTCTCACAATCATGCAATATTTTCAAGAATTATATAATCGGCCACCTAATCAAGGGGCACAAATGGAACTATGTTGTGTTAATAAGGTTGCATGCATCAAATAATATGCACTTCATGAATAAATTGCACATCTTTGGTTATCATTAAACGAATCCAGACATGAATATTCATCCATACCCTTTTCCTTATTCAAAGTTGGATGTTATTAACTACCATTTCTATCAAATTATATGGAAGGATATTAGTTATAGGAAAGGGGCTACATTCGAAAGGTACTTTCTGAAGAAAAAAAATTATGAGATAGTCACTAATTTATTTTGGGAGCAAGTAAAACAAACTTAACACTATCCACTTCTTTATTATTAATAATCTTATACACTTTAACATCATGAGGAAGAATCCAGTCAAAACATGGATTTTTTCTTGTCTAGTAGAGTACATATTTGTTCTTTCCATGAGATTTTATCTAATCATCTCATAGATGATCTACCCATGCCTACCTATTAGATAAGCTTGACATAATAAAACCTAATTTACTTATGCAAGTATTACAAGAAGAATCAATAGATGTTATAATTATAATTTAGGGTGCATAACCCAAACCTAACCATAAAAATTTAGGCCATTGGTTCCTCTCCTAAACTTATAGGGGGATCTTTGTTCATGGAAAAAATATTTATCTATGAAGCTTAGGACGGTGAATTATCTTATGAACTTTATCGCCAATCTATTATAGATAAGTGGTATTGATATTATGGCACAAAATATGAATGAAATTCCAAACTCAAGTCTCGACATTAAGCATCATTTCATGTATAGCTAGTTGTTTTCATTTCTTAGGGAACATAACCACCATTATTAATAAGGTGAGAACCCTCCCTATTGTCATATGGAAATTGGTTTGCGCTTTTTTTGGGCACACAAAATATAGAAAGTCAGTATGTCAGAGGGTTACTCATCTTACAATAAATAGTTCTTATGAATCATTGGAGATATAGAGGGGGTTTATGTTGATGAAGGATAATATGGACCTTCTCTTTCTTAATCTCCATATAAGTCCTATCACAAAATACTATGGGGCTATTTGATTCTAAGAGGAAATGCATGGTTAGGTGTAAAGTTTGTTTCCCTATAAAAAGTATAGTTAGCAGGGTTTTTTTCCTGAGTAATAAAATTGCATTTTTATTTCCAAAAGAGGAAGAAAAACACTTTTTTCATGTCACATTGTAACTCCCTATTTTTACCCTGACTCTTGAGATTAGAATAACCATTATTTTAGGGGATCCTATGATGAATGACCCAGCTATTTGTTTATTTGAGATCTAAAAACTTTGTATGGACGTATATTTTGAGGGAATGTGGTCTCGGATGACCTAGACATGTGTGAAGCAATGAATAGTTGATGAGATATGGCCTAAGAAGAGTCATATGGCATATTGATGAGTAAGTTATGGTTATGAAAATGATATCGACATTTTATCAATTATGAATGCAGTTATATTATGATTTTAATTGTGAATGAAAAATCATGTGAATTTATTTGGAAGTATTTAAAGTTGTATAATGTTTTATAGTAATGAATGATTAACAAAAGTTATGTAGCATGTACTCTGGCGTTCTGTCGAGTGTGATAGGAAAAGAACATACATGAAATGCAAGAAAACATCAGTGTGAAAATACTTTAGCTGAATCGACAACTATGGAAGGTGATATCAATCTTGTTTATAATAGTATGATTAAATTGTGATATGTTTGATGCACTGGAATGCATGGACTCTGGATGAGTCAAGAAACCTCAACAATTTAGGTCGATTGATGTTTATTTTATGGTTAAACTATTATTTATAAGATTTGATGCACGGGTTTTTATATGTGCAGGTGATGGGATACGATTTCCAATTGACCAACATTAAGTGACGAGACTGAAAAATTATGCGTGTAAGTCTAACAAATTGGACAATGTGATGAGCTTTGAATAGAGTGAGGAAACCTATAGTTCATCAAATGTGTTTTCCGTGAGGGTAGGTCGTGATCCGTTCACTCATGAAGACTATACTGGGAGGAGTGCAATAAGGATCCATCCTTATTACCCAGAAACCACCCGACCCTTCATAGGGTAGGCGAACTGAGGTAACATTGACTCGGTCGTCATAACCAACTCCTCGCATGTGGGAATTATCAAAATGGCATGTGAGAAGCATAACACCTTGATAATATTGGTCGTGAAGAGAATGTGGAAGTAATGAACATGAAATTTGAATCGGGGAGATTAATAAAATGTTTAGAAAGAATTTTAATAAAACCCTTGTAAGCTAAATCAAAGTAATAATAATAAATAATAAATAATTAAAATTAAAATATAAAAAAATAATAATAAATATATGAATAAATAAAATAAAACTACACACACACACACACACACATATATATATATATAAGTAAATGAGATAAAGATAAATTAATAAATCAATTAAAAGAGTAAATTAGGGAACTTGAACTAAAGTAAAATCCTAATTAATTGAAAAACAATCAGAGCACTGATGATAACAAAAAAGTGGGTGGGTAAATAAAATTAATTAAGTAGACTAAAGAGTTAATTGAAATTGGTGCATGGGATGCATGGGAATTAATGAAAAGCTTAATAACAGATAAAGAAAAGGAAGAACGAGGGATCTTCATCTTCTTCTTGGGTCCTGCCATAATTTTGAACCTAGACCAATTTGATTCCTCTAAGGTGACTATGAAAGAGTGTGGTTCAATACAATGTGATCAGGGTTAGGAGCCTCCTAGTAGTAGCCTGGAGTTGTATTTCCATTTCTAGCCATTTTTTCCAGCCCCGTCGAGATTGGGGGTCCCAGGGGAAGGAAAGTACCTGTCAGGGAATGGAAGGGAGGAAACCGGTGGTTTCACTGTGATTGACAATCCATTTGGATAATGCAATGAATATTTCAATAGCGAATAACTCTCAAAGTAGTAGTATATCTGGGTGATTCAATGGGATCTTGTGACGAAGGTTTTGGCAACAAAAGAAAGCCTCAGCAGCAATAACAATTCTTGGCATAATAATAGGTCACACTTATTGTAAATTTTGGTGTTATCAATTTATGTTTTTATTACTGCAAATTGAAAGGATGTTATGTAAATTTAATTTACTGATTGTTATTTAGATTATGGACATATTAGAATATGGTATTTAAATTCATAGATTTGTTAATTTCTGTATTTTCTTTATAAAAAAAAAGAGTGCCCTTAACTTAGCATTTTTCAGATCTATATTTATTTTATGCAACCATATTAGTTATTTTTGTCAGACCCATTGGAGGGTGGTCAAACATGGTGTTGATTTCGGTAAAAGAGAAAAAAAACTTCCCTTTCCTTATTATGATGTGTTGAATAGATTACACTTGTGTTGAATGCAAGGATTCCAGAATGTATTGTGGTTGAGATCACTTTTTTGATCCACATGTTATCATGATTGTTCCCTTCTCAAACCTGGCATCCTCTGACCATATTATTTTTTCTCCCGAGGAATCCTGAGAAAGATTATATGCAGATAAGTATTTGGTTTACTTGGTAGCTACTTGTTGATTTTATGTCAATATACATGTGCACGTGATTCATCTATGGTTTTGAAAAATCATTTGAATACTGAAATGAGAATTGAATCATTGCTTGGAGCTTGAGCATAGGTATTGCTAGTTTCCAAAGACATTGGAAATGTTCTAAGCCAAGGAGAAGGATTCTCCAAGACCCAGAAAATATCATGTGGTGTGTACTAATACATGCAATAAAGGACTTGGAGGAGTTCGTATGCAAGACGAGCACGTAATGGAACCAAGGAAGAGTTCTGGATCATGTCATTGCAGAGGAAGCACCATGATCCTGATAAGGCTACATGGGAGCTAGAGGATGCCATACGATTGGCACATCCATTATTTTGTTCAATTTTGTAAAGCACTGAGGACGGTGCTAATGAAGGGGGAGGGGAATGTAACACCCTGGTTTTGACCCCAAGGGGGAGGGGAATTAGAAAAGGCCCCACCATGGATTTAGCATTTTATGTTTCGGCAATTAAAATCGAGGCCAATGGTATTCATGTTAGCCAATGGCATAGTAATTTTGGACATCATGTAAATATGCAATTAATAAAAAAAACCCACAACTAGCTATGTCAATGCAACAATAAAGAGATGGGGGCATGATTTCACAAGGAATAGGGAGGGAAAATATTCAAACCCATGAGTCGATAGTGTTGAGTCAAATGTCAAAGGGAAAACCCATAAAGCTATCAACTACCCATTTTTTCTTTTGTTCCCAATCATTTCTTTCTTCCATAAATTGGCTGAGGTAGTTAATTCCTTGGTATGGGAAGAGTATGGCAGACAATTTCGAATTAGGGAAGCCACCCGTTTTTGAAAATCGTGTTTTTTCTTATGGGGTAAGTAAATGCTTAGAAATGCATGCCCAAGCCATTATTCACCAATATGTTTTTCTCTCTAACAAAAAGGGAGCTACCTGTGCTTTTCCATTCACATTTTCGGTAGTTTCTTCCATTTTCTCTAGGGCTGGTAATTCGTTCTTGGTAATGCTCAGTGGTTGGGCTCTCTCCTTCACATTTTTCCTACTTTCCTTCATTTCCATAGCTAGGAAAATCCATTTTTTTCTTGATGAGTGAATGTGCAGTAGAGAACCACAATTTTGGGGGTTTTAAGAGGTTGTTTTTCCTTTCCTCACGTAGTGGGAGATCCTGGGCATTTTTCCCTCACGACTTCTACATTTTTCCTAATTTCTCCAAGCTAGGAAACCTTTTTTATGTATTGTTCAGTGAATGGGAAGAGGAGAACCATGATTTGGGGGTTTATAGAGGCCATATCTTCTCTTGTAATTCCCATAGGCATTTTCTGAATTCGGATTCATGATTTGGGTGTGAATGGAGGTCATTTTTGCTCCTGTAATTTCCATGAGCATTTCCTGAAAATGGATTTGCCTCCCAAGGTGTTTTCCCCATTTTACCACTTTCGTTTTTGGCTCCCAGGAACATTTTGTTCATACCCAGCATTTTTATGTTGTTGTTGTGTAAATCCTTGTCTTGGTCTGAACTGGTTAGGAGTGGAAGAGGTCAAGAATAGGCTTAATAAACCTAGTGAATAGAAGAACCTCATAGATAGATCAAGAGGGGATGGTTATCTTTCCATGCACACCCTGAAGAGCAATGTAAGGGAAGGTATGGCCTAAAGGATTATGTAGCAGAGAAGGGGATACTTCCTTGTGTTGGTTGTGTAGATATTGTGGAGGCCAATCCAGATCTTGTGTAGGTGTCCATAGCTCAATGGTTGAGTTCACTATCTTAGCAATTATACCTTTCCACTACCTTAGCATCCTAATAAACCCATCTGTAGGGTGGCTTGGCTGACTTTGGTGTGTATTTGGCTATCTGTGATAATGTTGTTCCCTAGTTCCTTGTGTAAATCATCCCCATATCAGGGGTGCCCATGGTTGGGTGGAACGTTGCAGTGAGATATCTAGTTGTGGGCAAGCATCTTCTCAAGATAAGTATTATCTGTGTATTTAATTTCTGCAAATGTATTTGTTTATGAATTAATATGAACATGTTGAATGCTTGAATGAATGTATTTGTTTCTGTTGTGTATTTACATGTATTATGCATCTATGTATGTATTTTATTTCAATGCATTTTAATGATTATGTTCATGGTGCTTAGATCCCCTATTTGATAAATAGAGTAGCAGAGTGTAGTCGCATCCTCTATCTGGGCGAGTAGAGGGGAGGGGACGTGACAGTACGTTCTACATCTATCTCTCCCAGATAGCTTTGAAGAAAACATAAAACAAGTTATATATGATCTTGGTAAATACATGAGGTAAGTAACAATTTATATGTCTGAAAATGTTTGTTCACTTTGTTACGTAGCTTATCGACATATTTTTTTACAGATTGGAACTTTATTATATATGTCTCAATCTTGTTAATCATTGTTATTTTCTTGCATCATTTGTAGGTGGATGTCATCTAAATAAATCCATAAATAAGATATTAGGTATTGGACGAGAGAAAATTCCTTGTCTAATGTGTGAGACGCAGAAGTATTTACCTCCAGGATTTTCAAAGCACAAGAACACTATCTCATACACCAAGTTAAGGAGATTGAATCGTGTGGAACTATACACACAAGATCAATGTGGATGGTGGAAAGGAATTTGAATTCATTGAAGGCTTTTGTAAGGCAAAGAGCACATCTTGAGGGTTCTATTATGCAGGGATATATATTATATCAATCCATGGTGTACATTAGTTAGTATCTTCCATATTTAGCAAAAACTATCAATCTTCCTTGCATTTGGCATGTCAACTACATCAACAAATTTGAAGGGGAGTTCATGTTGGGGAAAGGTAGAACAAGGAAAGTGAAAGGTAATTAGATGATGTAGATTTAATTTATTATACAATTAATTTTTCAATTTCATATATATCTTACACATGTAATTTTTATTATTCCATCGGTATTGTAAGGTAAACTTAATTTCCTTTAATGATAGATAATTTACAATTCTTAATTGTTATTTTTCCATATAGTTGGTTGCGTGTGGGATGAAGTACATTTATACATTGTAAACAATCTTCATTGGATGGAGGAATGGATATAATGATGTATAGAATTTTATGGTACCTTATCATGGGAAGGGGTGAATAAATTGATTTTAAAAATGCAATTCCATTGAGAAGAATATCCGAGGAACTTACACAAAGTGAAATTGATTTAGCATGTGGTTCAAAAGATAAAAATGCAAGTATATTTTATACCCTGGTCATTTTTTTCATTGTTTCCCTTTATATAAATTATTTCCTTTGTTTATTTCTTCTTATATATTCAGTTACTGAGTCGGCCATGATGCAGTTGATATACCACAAGGCTATGTGGTCCAATGGTCGTAAATTTCACATCAAACTGTTTGATGACAAGAATAAACTTTTGATTATGGTATAACTACAGTTTTTCAAGTCACTAATGTTTCCTCTAGAAGTGACAAGCATCCAGAAGTATCTGAAAATAGGTACTATGGTTATTTGAAATATATAATTGAGTGTGACTTTAATTCCTTTAAAATAGGTATGTTTGAGTTCAAATGGTACAGGCTAAAAATGAATGAACATGATCCTAAAATAATTGTTATTGAGCATTCCAATGGATTTACCATGGTTAATACAAGGTCACTTGAACCAGGTACAGAGCCTTATGTTCTTCTAAGTCAATGTGAGCAGGTCTTTTACTGAGAGGTGCCAGGTAAAGCAGGTTGGTCATACATTGTTAGATGTTAGCTAAGAGGAAGATTATTCAAGTATAATCAACTATAGGAAGAAGAAAATTTCGAAGAAGAAGGTGATGCATATCAGGAGCAGTTGGCCACTGCAAATGTGTCAGATGAAGAATCTGATCCAAAAGTTGATCATACAAATGACGTAGCAGACAATGTAGTACCCAGTGATGATATTGATTATGAATATATAACCAAAAATGACATTGATGATGATGTTGATCTATGAATATATACCAGATGATGATACAGATGAAGGAGTTGATGATGATTATATTGATGATGAATAATATAAATGATCGTCATCATGTCATCCTCATTATAATAATCACAACCATCATCATCTTCATCTTTATGATCATAAATGGTATCACCACCACCACCATCATCACCATCACCATCACCATCACCATTATCACCATCTTCATCATCGTCGTCATCGACATCATAATCAACCTCATGTTCATCTTCATCTTCATCATCGTCATCATGTTCATACTCATTAAAATAATAGAAATCATCACCATCGTGTCATCCTCATTATAATAATTGAAAACATCATATTCTTCATCTTTATGGTCATCAATGGTATCATAATCATCATAATCATCATCATCATCATCATCATCATCATCACCATCTTCATCATCGTCATTATCGACATCATAATCAACCTCATCCTCATCCTCGGCCTCATCATCGTCAATGTTATAATCATCATCGTCATCAATGTTATCATCATCATCATGTTCATATTCATCATCATCGTCTTCATGTCATCCTCATTAGAATAATCGCAACCATCATCATCTTCATCTTTATTATCATCATGTTCATCTTCATCATCATCATCATGTTCATACTCATTAGAATAATCACAATCATCATCATCATGTCATCCTCATTACAATAATTGCAACCATCATTATCTTCATCTTTATGATCATCATAATCATCATAATCATCTTCATCTTTTTTCTCATCAACGGTATCATCATTGTCGTCGTCATCCTCATCATCATCATCATCACCATCATCAACATCCTCATCATCGTCATTATCGACATCATAATCAACCTCATGTTCATCTTCTTCATCATCATCATGTTCATACTCTTTAGAATAATAGCAATCATCATCATCATGTCATCCTCATTACAATAATCGCAACCATCATCATCTTCATCTTTATGATCATCAATGGTATCATAATCATCATCATCATCATCATCATCATCACTATCTTCATCATCATCATCATCATCCTCATCATCACCATCTTCATCATCGTCATCATCAACATCATAATCAACCTCATCCTCATCATCATCAATATTATAATCACCATCTTCATCAATGTCATCATCGTCATCATGTTCATCTTCATAATCATCATCATGTTCATACTCTTTAGAATAATCACAATCATCATCATCAACATGTTCGATGGTTTGTTGTGGGAAAAATGTTCACATGTACTAGTGATAGATTAGAACCATGACATAATTGATATGGAGATATATCCTAGGAACTATGTTCATCGTGTATTATCTTCATTTATGTGTGCGTTAATTTGGTGGTGCAAATAAGGGGTTATAAAAGGTAATAAGTTGGTAGTTATAGTAATTACCTAATGCTAATTACTAGGTTTATAACCCCTCATCATTGATAAGACAAAACCTTGCAACCACTATACTTTTAACTTTGATAATCCCTTATGACCCATGTACTTCCATCGTTTTTTAACTCAACAATTGATAACTTGTCACTCCTAATTATAATTATTAAGTTGTAAGTTATAGATCCTATCACCTAATACCCTTAATACTTGAAAATGTTTATAAACACTAATTCTTACGCTTGTAAATACTATAATATCTCAACCATATACCTTATAAACACTATTTCCTAACCATTAACACATGTAATCCATAATTTGTAACTACCCACTCGAGGATCTATTAAATAAGCTTAATTATTTAAAAAATGGTTTCTATTTAAGAAGAAATTTTTAAAATAATAATAAGACAAGAAAAATTTTGTGTTCAATTTCCTATTTATCAAGGTTGTAATTAAATGCATTTTAGACATTTTTAGGATTTAAATATTTGTAAGAAATAAATTGTATTAAACAATGAATTCCATCTAACCTTATTACTTACTTATGCTAGTTGTCTCAAGTCTGCTTGATAATGGAGTTTATTAAGCATCCTTTGTGTGTCAAACTTCGAAATGGTCACCATATTACACTCATATGACAAATATTTTTCAAGAAAGGGTCTAATGACGATGATGGCAATAAAGGCAATGATCATGATAATCCTGCTGACTACGACGACAACAATAATTTCGCTATCAACATCATGATAACTAATGATGATGATGATGTCAATTGTGTTTTTTATGATGATGATGACGATGACGACAATGATGATGGTGTTGTTTATGAATATGGTCATGGTGATCATTGACGATGACAATGACAATGATTATGATGATGATGATGTTCTTGATGATGATGATGACGATGATAATGATGACAATGATTATCATGATGATGATGATGATCAAGGTGGTGGTGATGGTGATGATGATGATGATCATAAGTACTGATATCGCCAGTTTCATCATTACTAACATTGACATTATATTTTTAATATATTACCTTGTATCCCAAACAAACATCTCTCATCTTAAGTGTAACCTGGTTGTTGTGCTACCTTGTGCCCGTGTTGCTGGAATAAGTCCCTAGCTTTATCCTTCCCCATAGAGGTGTAGTGGACTAATTGGATTCAAGGAAAGGTGATAAATCACATACAAAAAATAAACATTAAAAATATTAATAAACATTAAAAATAATAAACATAAATAATAATAAAACAATTAAAACTATCCATATTACCTTCCATCTGTCGCGACAAACAAAATTTACAGCTTTCACTTACCTCACCCATGAACTAGGCCCGAGGTTGCAAAGGAATTTCCAAGGTTGGAGAGGAGGTTTTCCAGTTACCTCATGCATGAACTAGGCCCGAGGTCACAGAGGAGGTTCCAAGGTTTCATAGGAGTTTTTTCACTTACCTCCCCCACTGTTGGCTTTCTTCCCTCTCTTTGTCTCTGGATGTAGGTTCACTCACTTCTGCTTAGCACAAAAAATCCCAAGATGTGGGCCTGATGGAGCAAAGCTCAGCCGGTAGCACCTGCGACACAGATGTCATCTCACCCGAGATATCTCAGTTTTATGGGTAATTGCCAAAACCACGCTTCCATAGTTTTTGTGGGAGGGTGTTTTAGTACCTTGGCTCTAGCCCAAGTTTTCCAACAAATACTGAAAAGTTGGGTTACTTGTATGCACAGTATCTCAATACCAAGGTATTATTTGACCCTTCTTTATGCGACTTAAGTGAACAAACATTGAATAGACAACATAAGCATATTCATTAATATAATGCGGCAGTCATACATTTATCCAGTTGTAACAAAATAATCAACCAGTCATTTAACACAAAATTCACGCATATAACTAAGCTACTTCAACATTCACACATATACATAGCATATAACATGGAAACCCATCCAGAAAAAAAATCATAAGGTTCTCTTCATCTGGCATGAGGAAATAGTTGCACCTTTTGTCTGTGCACAAAGTTGCGGACTCTGTTGAAGATCTTATCTTCTATCTTTACAAACTTTTTCTCCCTCTCATTCTCTCTCTCTCTTTCTACTCTACTCCTACTAAATATCCACACACATCCTGAATTGACTCAACCTTCTCAACGTGTCTGCGCACTCAGATGTAGAACCACTACTCTGATGAACTCAGCGATCCAGAGTCATTAAACAAAACTTCCTATCTCAAATATAGCTCCAGTGTCTTTTCCAAGAGTCTAGAGATTACTCCAAAATGTTGTATCAGCTCATCAGCTAAAACTGGCTAACCCATCTACAGCTTAGGTTCCTTCTTTTACAGCCCCATTACAGACTCGATACAGATCCCATACATGCTTTTTACAGACTCAATACTGACTTGATACTTACTCTAATAGACTCATTACAAAGTCCTCTTCAGTCATTATCCTAGCTGACTTACTATCTATAAACAACAGGTTGTCTTTCCTATTCTAGTAACACATAACAAAAAGGCACTATCGGCCTGACTTACAAATATTCCTTCACATGTGTGGTTTCCATCGGCTCCAGCCGAGCTTGTTCCCATGATCGTTAACGACTGTCTCTTTCTCAGGATTATGCCTTACTGTCATTTTCTTGTCATTACACTTATTTAAATGCATGCTTCTATTTATATTATTCCATGTCATCTTGTATATCGTTATGTCCTTTTGTCGTGGCTGAGCCATATGGCATAGCTTCCTCATCCCATGCCTTCTCTTTGTCGTCTTCTTCTTTTTCCTTCTTATGTCACAACATCCTTCCCTTTTCTTTGATGCTCCTTCCTCTATCATAGCTCCTTCCCCTTCTCCTTTATGTTCTTCTCCATACTTAGGAAGAATTCTAGATGAGTTCTACTCTACTATCCCGAGTCCCAATAGGCCCCCAACACTCACATGTGGCTCGTCCCAATCCACGTGAACTATTCCTCCATGGTATGACTTACGCTGACTTTGCTCTTAAAATACTCTACAATTTTCAGCAACTTCTCTTTCTCCATGCACACTTCTTCTTCTATTTTCTGCATGTGCTACACCAAGTCGAAATTGATGTGTTCTGGCATGACTATGTCTATAGATGTAGCTACTTCGTGCACCTTCCGGTGTATAGGCTGAATTAAACCTATAATTCTTTCTACTTATTCTTTCAATTCCTCTACCTTTTCTTCACGATGTTGTTGATGGGTGTGCAACACAGTCATTTGTTGTTGTAATTTCTGCATCTCTAATTCGTTAACCTTTTTCTGGTTCAAAAGGATATTTGTTTCATCTCGTTCCTCATCTGCGTTATATTTGCTTCAAACGTAGTGAGCTCACTTACAATATTTTGTGATTGCTCGTCATCCCATATGGATTCCCAAGTTTGGGAGACTTGGTCCAAATCATTAGCACATGTTTTCTTCGCTTCTTCTATTCCTTTCGCAGCCTGAGTGGTCACGTCGCTTCTGCGTGCCAGTAATTTTACGGGTGTGATGGGTCTCCTTTTATCTTTTAACTGATTTAATTTTTTCTTAAGTTCATCTGCTATATTTCCTAGTCAGAGCACCCTATATTCTAATGGGACATCTTGCAACATTTCAACATCATCAAGATTCAAACAAACACGATTAATGGCATTTTTGAGCTTCTTATTTTATTTCTTCTTGTATGGTTCTTTGCATTTTGGCCTTGATTTTACTGATAACCTTTTCTGAGTGCTTGACCTTGTTTTCAATGGAATTTACTCTTACTAAAATCTCTGAAACTGCTGCTTTTTGTAATGCATGCACATCCTTCAATTGCATCTTTGAGAAATCTAAGAATATCTTACCACTAGTTCTGTCCACCTCACTTGGGTCTGGGGTTTCTAATTCCAACATGTCTCTACTTAGTTGTACTTTATTGGGGTGATGTTCTCTACGTCATGGTGATTCCTGTGCTTCTGATGGGTTAAGTGCATCCTACGATGAAGGTACTTGCGGTGCATGATCTTCTGCAGTTTTAACTTCTTAAATTGTTCTCCCCGGTTTAGTTAGCTTGTCTGTGATAGTACTGATAAATTGATTTTGTTTCATCCCAAAGTCATTGAAACTCGTACGGGAATATTTTTGGAGAGCTTTGGCTAAGGCTTTGAATTCCTCGTCATCCATTTGAGAAGTATTGGCTTCCTTGTCAGCTTTTTGTTTCTTGCGCGGAGGGTATCTTTGTACTTCTTCATTTTGAGATTCCTTCTTTTAGTACTCTAGCGGCGGCTCATTCTGAGGATGATTAGGCTAAGTGGCATCTATTTTTTGGTTAGTATTCTCTCTCAGAGTTGGTGATCCCTCCTATTTACATTCTTATGCCAAATCACTGATAATCGTCTCCAGATATTCTTCTATGATCACATATTGTGTCGGCAACCACTATCCTCTGGGGTCTCGTCATGGTTGGATGTAAACATAGTGCGGTCCTAGTTGAAAATTGATAGTATGTTGAAATTTGAATAGCGTAGTTGCACTAAGTCTTACCTTTTCTTTTACCACATTCCTTAAAGCTTATGCCTGGACAAAGAATTATTTGTTGCTACTCAGTTGACAGTCTTTGTCATGTGAGAACAACAAGTTCTGGTATCTCTCTCCTCTACAAAGGAAGGGTAAGTCCATCGGATGATAATTCGTTGGCTCAGACCACACAGTAAATGAGATTAAAATTAAAAACCAAGCATAGTGGAAACGAGTACCTTCTTCCTGTGTTGAAGCGGCATCTTGTAACAATTCGTTAAGAAAAAATTGAGACAAATTGATTTGAACTCCTTCTGCACAGAGTGCATCCAGCATTACTTTTGATGTAGTACATTTCTTCAGTCATGAAACACACAATAGTTTGTGTATTAATATCCTTGCTTCCATACGAGTAGAATGGTCATTGATGGACGATATTAAGAACTATTTACCATAGCTGACCAGGCCATGTTTTTTTGTGGCCTTTGCAATCTGGGTTGGGTTCTTTCCCTTCTTGAAGGTTGATACTGGTTCCCACCCAACTCTCGCTAGTCCTATGATTGTTGATATTAGGTTGAAATCAACCAAATATGGTTTTTATAACCATAGGAAACCTACATGAAAGAATACCAGCAACTTCTTTACATAAGTATCCACTTATGTTGTTCGGCCAAAGTGCATCATAAAGAGGAGTGACAATAGCCCCAACTATTCGAGTTTGTTTTCCCATTGCATTGCAACAAATTGGTTTGATGATTATAGTGTATCTCTAAATAGCTTCATATAATTATTCCTATCAGGGCATTGAGTTTACTGGTGTCTGAATATTCAAAAGGTATTTTCACTAGCTGAAGCAAGATATGCTGCAATACTTTCATACCTTTCGATTTTTTAGGTGCTACCAGTGTAGCATAGATCTTGGTAGGGATGCTAACTAGTGTTGCATCTGTCCTCCCTGGTGGAATGTAGGGTGGCAATAAATTCCTAGTTTCGAAGTCCTCTTTTTTTTCCTAGCGCGGTGGCGTTGCTGTAACTTTCTCCTTCCTCAGCTTCTTCATTAGCTGCTTCCCTTTAGGCATTGGTGGTGATTTATGTTCTTGCATCTTACATTTTTCTAAATATCGAGGTGCAGCTTGGACAATAGCTGGTTGAGGCTACCTCCTTGGGGTTATATGACCTATAACCATGTTCCATGGGAGTATCGTAGACAGGTCTCACACAGGAGTTAACACATACTATCGTAATGGAGATAAATTGGTTTCTGCTCATTGGGTTTCATACAATACTTGCTCTTTTCTTGTTCGAGGCACAATGATTCTGAATATGGTAACAATGTGTATTATGAAACAACACCTTTCCTAACAGTTGTCTTTCACATTAACATTCTGTACTTAGAAGGTACTCCATCTTTCAAACACCTCGAAGCGACAGTGTGGGTTATTTAAGGAAACTTTTTCTGCATGTTGTAACTTAGCTGGAATTGGTACAAATGGTTATTGTTATTTATGGTGGACATGGTCCCAAGGAATTCCACATGATTCTATCAATATTTCCAAATTAATAATTGAAATGTATCCTGTCAATACTTTTACTTAATGGTGTCGACTGGTGCGCCAAGAATGGCATTTTGGAGCACTAAGCAAAAATTAGGGTTCATGGGCTTGGCTTTGGCTGATGGCATCTATGGATCCTCCTAATCCTGAAGGCTTTGAAGAATGATTTATCCGAATAGTTGCATCCAATGCACCTCCGACGTCCAGCGCCCCTTCCTCTCGCTTTGTCAAATGCTCAAAAGTACCATATGTTAAGCTTTCTTACTCTACCTCTAAGAGGAAGGCAGTTACCTTATCTGAAAATGGATTGATAGGATTGTTCACAAGGTTGTTTCCCTCTCCCATATCCATAGAAGTATGGCTCAATAAAAATTGGAGACCCCTCATTCAAGGGGAAGTGCAGCAAATCTTCTGTGGAAAGGGGTATTTCATTTTCATCTTTGAAAAAAAGGAGGATCGAGATCTTATTTTCAGGAACGGGACATATTTCATGGGGCCAAGAGAGATGTATATTAACAAATGGGATCTCTCCTTTGATCCTGTAAAAGACATCCCTAAGGCAGTGCCAGTATGGGTTAAGCTAACCCATCTCCCATTACACTGTTGGAATGATGAGGACTTCTGCACAATAGGGAACACTCTAGGTAAATACATAGATAAATCAGAGCCAAAAGCCCTAATGTTCGCCTGTGCAAGGATATGTATGGAAGTCGATCTGGAGAAAGGGATTCCATAAGCCATAAATTTGTCAATATACGGATGGAACCATATGCAAACTGTGGATTATGAGCAGATACCGTTTAAATGCAAGTACTACCACGAATATGGAAATTTTTCCAAGTTTTGTACAAAAAATCCAGACAAATCCAATGCAGAAGAGAGCCCAGAAGAAGGATGGAATGTAGCAAGCAAAAAAAAGGGTGCAAGAGTAGCCTCAATGTAACCATCCAACTTTTCGGCAAAGAATGTAGCCAGAAACAAGTTTTAATCTCTAGAAAACGGAGAAATTGAAGTTGTGGAACTCACAGAAGGAGAAGAAACAAACATCCCATAGGAGGAGCAAGCCCCAAAGGAAAAGCCTCCTCATGGGTCAAATGACCAGGGGGATAAGGGCACTCCAGCCCGAACGCAATCTGAAACAAGACCCAAATCTTCAGCAAATAATGGAGGCACCAAAACCCAGTCAAGGGAAAAGGCAACAATGGAGGAAACCTCAGAAAACTCTAATGAAGAACCAGAGCTGCAATAAAAGAAAGGAAGGAGGTCCAACAAAACAGTTAGAGAGCAGGAAGCAGCAAGGGATAAAGCAACAGGAAAGCAGTCCAACCTAGACTTTTTGGTAAGAAACCGATAGGCCTATAAATACCTTCTTACCCCTGAAGAAGAGAAAAAGGAAAAGTAAAGGGCACTACAATAGCATAGGAAATAATGGAGCTGATCTCTTGGAATTGTCGAGGACTAGGAGGAAACCAGAAGATAGAAGTTGTAAAAAGAATAAAATCAATGGAATCCAACTCCATCCTCCTCATCCAAGAGACAAAGAAGACTGTTGAAGACAGTCTTTCAACAATGAAAAAAAATTGGCCAAAAGGAGAAGGGAAAGTTGTAAGCGCTACGGGGGCCTCAGGAGGCATTCTCACCTAGTGGGATGAGGATGAATTTTCAATGCGTTCAGCAATTGAAAGCAGGAACTAGCTCTTTGTGGAGATACTAGACAAGTATAATAAGGAATTCCTCTGGGTGGGGAAAATTTATGGACCTGTCAATCAAGCTCAAAAAGAAACATTTTGGAACTGCCTAGAAGATCAAATGATAGGGAAAAAACACTCTCCTTGTATTATTTCCAATGATTTCAATGTTACCATATCAGCTGAAGAACGCAAGGGAGGATCAAAAATTAGAGATCCTTTCAGTGAAAGGATGGAATACCTTATCTCTCTTTGGGGATTAACAGACATAAAGCCCAAAAATGGTAACTTCACATGGAATAACAAAAGAATTGGACTGGGTCACATAGCTCCAATACTTAACAAAGTGTTGATTAGCACCCATATCCTAAGGAACTTAGTTGTTCCATAAACAAAGCTTTTCTACTCAATAGTTTTGGACCATAAGCCTATTTTCTTTTTCCTCTCTTCCGTGGGAAAACTTGGACCTCTCCCTTTTCGCTTCAACCATCTCTGGTTGAGGACGAAAGGAGTAATGGACATCATCCTCAACGCCTGGAATTGTTTTATTTCGGGATCCCTGACCTACATCTAGGAGAAAAATGTAAAGCAGGTTAAAATTGCACTCAAACAATGGGTCTCCATGCACTATCAGGAGCCCAAAATCACAAATATATAACTCATCAAGCAGATGGAAACATTGCAGGGAAGCATCGAGAAAAGAGAGGTAACTATGGAATTATCGATATAGGAAATAGAGCTGGAAAAACAATTGCAATCTACTATTAGGAAGGAGGAGGAAAGATTGAGGCTGCGGTCTAGAAATCTCTGGTTGATTGGTGGAGATCAAAACACCAAATTATTCCAAAATAATTGCAAATAAAGACAACGTAGGAACACAATTCGGGAGCTCAAAAAGGACGATGGAGCAACCATCACCGACGAAGATTAGTAACGAGGTAAGAAGCTTTTTTTAAAATCTTTATAATAATGAAGACGAAGTCTCCAATGAGTATATGGATAAAATGGTAAAACACATCCCCCCTCTCATCAAGGTAGGAGATCTAAAAGTTCTAGAAGAACCCATCTCTAAAGAAGATATTAAAAAGGCCATCTGGTCTCTTCATCCAGATAAGGCTCCTAAGCTAGACGGTTTTCCTATTCATTTTTACAGAATGTGATGGAATTTGATTAAAAAATATTTGGTTCACCACATTTCTTGGATGTCCAATGGAAGGATGGGAGGGGCTAGAAACTCCACCTTCCTAGCTTTAATCCCAAAAGAGCGCAACCCCACTGCTATAAAATGTTTCAGGCCTATATCCCTTTGCAATGCCTCCTATAAGATCTTCTCTAAAGTCCTATCTCTCAAGATGAAACTCATCATCCCATCCTTAATCTCCCCAAATCAGGGAGGATTCATAGCAGGTCTTCATAGAAGTGACAATATCCTCCTTTTCCAAGAAGTAATACACTCTAGTCTAAAAAAGAAGGAGCCTGGAATGGCTATCAAACTTGATTTATCAAACGCCTTCGATAGACTAAGAAACGATTACATCTACCTAATTTTGGAAAAGTTTGGTTTGCCTCCTATCTTTGTCAAGCAAATCCAAGCCTGCATTAGTTCCCCCTAGATAGCTCCTCTAATCAATGGAAGGCCCTCTAACTTCTTCAAAGCCAAAATAGGGATCAGGCAGGGATGCCCTCTTTCTCCTTTCCTCTACATTTTAGTGGTTGATTATTTGAGCTTTTACTCAATAGACTCCTTGAGGAAGGAACGATCCCAGGGATATCCTTTAAAGCATGTATTAGGCCCATTAACCACGCACTCTTTGTAGATGACTCCATCTTGTTGGGGAGTGCATCCACACAAATTTTCAGGAGCTTTATAAATTATCTGGATCTCTTCCTTCTTTCATCAGGAAGTAAGATGAACTTGGATAAATGTCAACTCTACGGGTGGCACAGTAATGTAAATACCCTCAGATATATCTCTCATATTCTTAACATAAAAATCAACCATGACTGGACTCATTTCAGTTATCTGGGAATACATGTCACCAAGAAATCCTTCATGTCAGCCATGTGGAGACCGGTCATTCAAAAAATCAAAAACAAATTCTCTTCCTAGGTTCTCATTGGCTCAACATCGCAGGGAAAATCACCCTTATCCAGTCAATACTGCCATCTTATCCCATATATATCAGCTCTATGATCCTCACCCCTAAGATGATCACAAACAGTATAAGCATGGAAATAAGAAAGTTTCTTTGGAAGAGAGGTAAAACCCAGAATAAAAAATTTCACCTTGTCAAATGGGAGGCCGTTAAGGCTCCTAAACTAAAAGAAGGTTTGGGCATCAGAGATCCGGAAGAGATGAATGAAGCTCTCAGAGCTAAATTGGTATGGATATTAGCTACAGGAAATAGAGACTTGTGGAAAGAGGTTATTAGAAAAAAATATATAAAGAAGCCACGTTCCACAATTCTCAGTCATTCTTGGGAAGGGAAAGGCACTTCAATCTGGAAGCTCTGTAAAACCTCTCTTAATTTGATACAAATGGACTTCTATTGGAATCCGTCTAATGGTAGGAAGATTAAATTATAGGATGACATATTTCTTGGCAACCCTCCGTTATCTTCCCTCCCTTCAATGGAAAACCTCTCCAAATGGGAAATTGATAATGGTTTCCTGACCCTTTTTTATCTATCCACCTAGTATCAACAAGGAAATTGGAATGGATGGAAACTGCTACATCCACCTGAACATTTAAAACATGACATTGAACTCCTACTACCTTTACTCCATAGTATGTCCCCCATCAGCAAGAGTTCCAGAGACTCTATTGGGTGGGGCAGCAATGAAATTTACACTGTCAAAGAAGGCTACAAACTGATACAAAAAAATATAGTCATCGCATCAGCAAAACTCTGGAAAAAGGTTTGGAACTCGAATTGTATCCCCAAAGTTAATTGTTTTATATGGTTGTTAATGCATAACAAACTTCTAACTGCAGATAATATCAGAAGAAGAGGAAAAGAAGGCCCTTCCCGATGTGCTCTATGTAATCCAGATATGGAGACCGTTCATCATATATTTCTGCACTGTAAAGTCCCCCTTCAAGTATGGAGGTCCATCTTACATCTGGTTTGTGTCCATTTCAAACCCCCAAACTCCCTTGGCCGGATTTTAATAGCCTGGGAGAGACTCTACACAGGAAATCTCAAGAAAAAACCAAACTGAGAAAGACTTTGGAATGTCATACCAAAAAATATATGCTGGAATATTTGGTTGGCAAGAAACAGATCAATATTAAAAGAAGAAAAGGTGGTAATAAGCCAGATAGTATCAAAGATTATAGGAATCACAGCAAAAAAACTAGCTACAAGAGGATTGGGGTCCCCAGATTCAGAGGACATTCCAGCTCATGTTTCCAAGTGGAGTGGCATTTTATTTCAAAGTAGTTCCCTTCAGGTCAAAAGTTTCCACTCCATCCATCCATGGGATATAAGGAAAAGATCTACGGACCTTACAAGATGGATTAAGGAACAAAAATCCAAATCTTTATTTTTTGATGGTGCCTCAAGAGGAAACCCAAGGGAGGCAGGAGCAAGGGGGGTCATTCTGGATCCAAGAGGACAAATGATAAAAACATTTGCATGGGGATTAGGAAACAAGACTAATAAAAAGGCTGAGTGGCTAGCTCTTTTCCAACAATTAGAAATGGTAGGCACAAGTTCCATCTCAAGTTTAATAGTCTTTGGAGACTCACATCAGGTAATTCTTAAAACAAAAAATGGCTACCCATCAGGATCCGTTAAATGCAGAAGGATTTTCAAAAGAATATCTCAGCTACATCTCCATAAAAACACACCATTCCTTCATATTTTAAGAGAGAACAATGCTAAAGCAAACTTATTGGAAAACAGGGGGGCCTTTCTCCCTCAAGGCTCCATAATATTTAATAACGAGGCAGCTAGAGTTAAATATATCCCATAAGACTCAAAAAGGATCTCTCGCAATCCATCATGGCCTTGTTGCTAGGCCATATATTTTTCTGATATTTACTCATAAAGTCAGGCTTAAGGCGGGGTGTTAGAATAATCAACCCATAGTTACCTACATTAGACATTAATTTAATTATTTTTGTCTTATTACCTAGTTTCCTAGATTCCATTCTATGCTAGTTTCCTTCTACTCATCCTAGAAGTCAACACATGCTAAAACTGATTCATGGAGCACTTGGGAAACATCCTAGAAACCCAATTTAGCATGTCTACTTTATTCTGGATCCTCCAAAGTGCATATCTATTTTTTCTAAAAAGATGCATGTTTTATTTTGATTTAAGGCAAAAGGAAAAGCTAGACTAGGTGTAGTTGACTTGTTTGTTGCCCACATCATCCTCCCTCCTTTTCTCCAAATAAAATCATGTATGAGTTTTCTTTCCATCCCTCTTTAGCTTTCCCACTTGACTTAGCAAATTCATGAGCATCTTCATAGATTTGGAAACTACTTTATGCACCTATGGGGGATTTGACTAGATTTGGTAAGCATGCTTTTTGACTATTTCGAATGGCATCTTTATGCATTCGATTCTCTCATGTAATGATATATTGCAGCAGCCTATTAATTCATAAGGTTGGCTATTGTACACTTATTCAATATAAATTAGTGTTATGCTCCAATTTCAGTCTCCTTTGGTGTTAATTTTGCATGTTTGATTAGCAATTTTGTGAGTGTAATTGTTCTATCTCTTGGGTTCAATTTCCACATGGTATCAGAACCTTTGTATATCAATTTATCTCCTTCCAAATTGTTATTGTAGGTTCAATATCATTGACTGGGAGTGCATTCTCCTGACTGGAGGGCACAGTTTCTGAGCTATGGACCAATCTCAGAAGATCATCTTGACTCCATTCAATTTCTTTGAGTGGAAAGTTGAGATGGAGATATTGTTGATAATGAAAGGTCTCTACAAGGTGACTATGGAAACTGAGGTAGAGTGCAATGCGGCTGTAGAGAAAATTAAATGGCACAACAGGAGGGATGAGGCCTATAGTCTTTTGTGTCTGAGCATTTCAAGAGACCTCCTCTTCCATCTTGATGGATTGACATAACCTAATGAAGTGTGGGAGAAGCTAGAAGAGATTTTTAGAAAGACAAATGAGATGAGAGGACATCAAATCGAGAATGAGCTGATCTCCTTGAGTCCCAGTAGCTTCAAATCATTGCAACTCTACTTTTCCAAGTTTAAGGCCCTTGTTTTGCAGTTGAAACAATGTAGGATCGAAAAGAAGGAACACAACAGGATTTGAACCCGAAATCCAACATCAAAATCTGACATCATTCAACATTTCACATGGATGTGTCAGACAGCAATCATTGAAAAGATATCTGATCAAAAACTATTTATAGCTCCATCAAATATCCGACACACTGGCGTCGGATATCCGGTTCAAGGTTTTAGTTTTTTTGTGCGTGCTGTGATGTTTGCTCCTTTCTATCGATCTCAAAAAGTAGCGGTCCAATATTGAATTTCCTTAAGGGGTAGGGGACCCTATGCTATATAATTTGATACCATCAACCGCTCACTTTGGCAAGATTCTCTAGCACCTCAATCTCATAAACCTGTTTCCCAATAACCACGGTTGGGGTTTACCATCAGCACCCCTATTGGTCATTCTGTTCCTTAACATGCGGAATCGGAGCCTAGAATTCTAGCCTTAGAAGAGTTAGTTAATGAGTGTTGTCTTAGAACATGGCTCTATCAATATGCTCATAAGTAAACAGCATGCTCATAATCCTGCTTCCACTAGGGAAACTCCATCGAAAGGTATGGCTCATATAGTGCTATGATGTTTGCATTTTTTTTTCCAAAGAAAAAAAGCATAATTTTATTTCAACCATAGAGAGACAAAATTACATTTTGTAGATATGAAATGCATATTTGTAACCATAGTTTAGATCCCATACAAAACAAAATTCTATAAACACTGCCCAAACCCATTCATCGGATGATAAATCACCCCATCTATCCACAAAAATAGAAACAAAGAACAATTTCATGGTACCAATTTCGTTCATGAGAATGGCAAGCTAAAATAGCCCATATAGTGAGCAGAATAGTAACAGAAATATCATCAAAATTTCATATCCAACAGTTCACAAACATAGAAATCAATACTATCCAAAAAAAAGATCGAACATCCGGCTCCAAGCCATAGATCAGCAGGAAAGTCTCATAACGTCTCTGTGATGTTTGCTGTGTATTCCAAACTAAAATTTTATATGCCCTAGATTGCCACATTACATTGGGATAGATGAGAGCTAGGGGAAACATTATCTCTTGGCTCACCATAGCACACCCATCATTGGAGCTGCAAGGGAGTAGGGAGCAGTTCTATGTGAATACTCGACCCGAATAGAGCAGTGGTTTACTTTCAGAAATAGTTCCCACTCTTTATAAATTAGAAATATGACTTGAATGAGATGAATCCCCCACCCCTATATGATTATAAATGGTTTGTCAATGTTGGAATGAACTCGATTAGCCACTCAGTTTCCAAAATTGATCTAACTCAGTTTATGGATGATTGGATTTTTCTTCATGTCATTTAAATCATCCATGTATATATGTATCCGAGCTATGTATCAAATCGAATGGATAGCATATACAACAGGGGGGTTGTCCACTGGACAGGGGAAACACATGGATTACCAACATGAGGGAAATCCATTGAATGCGCTAATGCTTGGACTATAATAGGCCACCTTTGTTGGACACTAATGCAAACCCGTGTATGATTTCACTGTTAAGTTGAACCTAAATGAAAAACAGAGAGGAGCACTAAGCAAGCTACAACACTTTGTAGGAAATCGAATGAGTAGAGATATAATGATGTTAGTTCCTAGAGATCATGTAGAGTGGATGCTTGGTTGCTCTATAGGCTCCAAATATTTAGGTTCCTCATCAGATGCTTCACTAGATGAATCATATATGGGGCCCCCAAAACTATGATTATTGATTTCAAATATAACATCCAACTCTTCATGAAATGGATAAATGGATGCATTTTCCATCTCATCATCAAACAAGTGTTTGCCTACAGAATATTCCTCATCAGAATCTCAACAATATGGACCATATAATTCATATTCTTTGGATGAGGTAATATAATAGGAGAATGGGTTCTTTCATAACCAACAACCCAAAGGGTCTCTGTCTATACTGCATGCTTCTTCACCAACTTCAATCCTTCCTTATCAGCTTTCAAACATGGATTTTCTTCGCTGTGCATGCATTTACATTGATCAGCTAATGACAGACCCAATTTGACAGTTTCAGCTAACCCACATTTGACCCATATTGTATGGTATGGATTCTGAAGTCTGGCTAGTCTGAGCGTTACAATTAGTGGACGAACCCATCACATTTTGGTTTGCATTCAAATTGGTTTGATTGTTTTTATGTGAGTTATCTCAGCAACCGCTTCCCAAATAACCTATTAAGCCGACTCTACCCAAATGCGATGCTTAAGGGAGGTTTAGAGAAGGATTCGAGTTCCACCATAGCCACTATAGTTAGAGTTTTTTTTCTCACATGTATGCTCGGTCCGTTGGAGAAGGATGAAAATCGTTTGTTGCCCTGAGCAGGATTGTCAAGCCATGTTTTTTTATAAGCAAGAAACTAGAACCTAACCCTTAGATCATTGAATATCATTATAAAAGCCCTAGGTTAGAAATAAACTCGAACCTAACCCAGTATTTTCCAAATTGTAGTGACAACAGGGGTTTTCCAGAATTCTGCCAAATGTTATGGATTTCTTCTTTAAGGTGTTTTATTATAGAAACCTTATATTTAAAGCAACTGACCATGAGGATAGAGTTCAAGAACTTTGTCTACATGAACTATATCTCACAAAAGATAACAAGTGTTCATCCAAGCAACGGTGACGATTCGTGGTATTCTGCCTCAGAAGTTTGCGATGTTGCAACTCCATGAAACATAATACCATGAATCATCACCCTTATTAGCCAACACTTATTAGCTATTTTAGAGTTAGTGAATTGAAAGTGGCTAAGTCAACACAAAAAAAAGGTAATAAGTTTGACTAAATAAACTATTTTGATAATTGTACCTACATCTTCTACTACATGCATTGCTTGCATGCCTCACCTATCTTGACGTACTATCAACATTATTATTATTGGTATGTGTACCTTCTCTCAATGACAGTCTTAGTTTAGGGATGTATTGAGGTTTATACCACATACTTGATAGTGTATGCATCCAATACTTGCTAGTTACTTGATCACTATCAAGGAACAACTTCAGCTCTATCCTGTTAACCTTACTTCATCCAGCTAAAAGTAGTTCACATATTCAGAGAACACAATACTAAGGCTGATAGCTTATCCAAAGAAGCATTAACCTTGGCCTCGGGCCATTTTCAGTTTACTGAATTCACTGATGGTGAATGTACTGATCAGGACACTTTCCAGCTTTTCTAGCCCTTACCACTTGAATCTTTTGTGTGCTGTTGCTATTGACATCCTTTGGATGATTGAGGTGGATGATCCCCTCATATTATTGATCTCTCTTGTTTATTGCTTCTTTGGATTAGCTACTTCAGTATTAGACTTGAATTCTCTGTATGTTGAAGGTTAGTGATGTGGATGTAGTCAAGATTACTAGATTATAGGTGTTACCTTTGAAGGTTTGTCCAGTATTCCTGTGAAGCTGATCAATTGTCATCTGTCTATTGATGATGAACATAGTTGTATCTATTCCATGTGCTCAACAATAGCTGAAGTTGTAACTAAGTTACCTTTGTTTTCAATGAAATAACAAGGAACTGATATTTTCCCCTGGAAAAAAAAAGTTACTTGATCACTAGTATCAATTGATATTCCATCACTCTTATTGGTCACT